>CM022529.1:0-327500 GCA_012273795.1 Dendrolimus punctatus | reverse complement strand
AAAACTAACAGTAGCACACCGACCACGGCAGGAGTGTGTCTTTGGACCTAGCACAAACGGAGATTTTCATTAGACCATAACTCTAGATTTTTGTGTCACTTCAATTACAAATTTGATCCACACCTTACAGGCTTAGTTCGCTGAAAAGTAAACCAGCATAATTGCATAGGTATACATAATTATTGTGACGACATCAATACAAACTACAACTTGTTGTAACATAATAATCATATATGTAGACAGCAGTTTTTGAGATAAATGATTGTGATATAGACAGACGGATGAACACAATCTAATATAATATAAAATTCTCGTGTCACAGTTTTCGTTGCCATACTCCTCCGAAACGGCTTGACCGATTATCATGAAATTTTGTGTGCATATTGGGTAGGTCTGAGAATCGGACAACATTTATTTTTCATCCCCCTAAATGTTAAGGGTAGTCCACCCGTAAATTTTGTTTTTTAATTTTTAAATATTTTTTTTATTATTATTTTGTTATGATACAGCATTAAAAGATACATACAACCCTAAATTTTCAACCCTCTACGATCAACCCCTATTTTTTACCGGGCAGGACGACGTCTGCCGGGACAGCTAGTATTCATATATAGTTTGAATTTTTGCCAAACGCTAAAATTATTGTTGTTAATTTACAAAAGTACAAAAGGAGAAAATTAATATATCTATCCATTCAAGTATATATCCAACTCCATGTATATATGCACGAATCCATATTAATATTGTTAGCACCTGAATGCCGACCAATGACAAATTCACACCTGCGTATCTGTAGACATTTTATTACCTTTTCTTCTAAGTGGACTTCTTTTGTTTACTATGTGCTTAAAATTTGTAATTAGAAAAACAACCCATTGTGTATTGTAATCTTATGTGGTACTCATTAGCTAGGTGCGAAAGGCATATTGTATTTGTGCAGTAAAAATCAATGCCCCAATGGATAGATGGGCAGTCAAGTGATAATAACCACGAGCGAGACAAGACGTGTGTACATTCGATAATCTATATAGTGACGGACTTTTCGCGTGTTATTGAATCGAGCATTGCGTTTGTACTGGTTGTGTTTAGTTATATTTATACCTGTGTTATACGTATTTTATAGTGCTAATAAATTCATAAGTAATTCCAACGGCATATTAATTCGAGTCCTGCAACTCGTAACAATATTATAGATACGACATTATCTCCAACTCCCTTTTGCGCTTTTACAGAAAAACGTATATTTACCAAATGTTAACTTAATTGGCACTATTGACCAATTATGTTGAAATTTGGTAAATATGCGTAGTCCCAATACTAACAAAGATCACTATAATCTCAAAGAAATATATAGTTTAGTAATTTTCTGAATTCGACTAGCGCCTAGATAACATTTTATGCTACTAAATGCTTGCTCTGAAAATAATTTTAAAACTAGAGTCATAAAAATACTTGATGTAAATTTTATTTAAATCAAGTATTTCTATATTTCCCTAAACATAATAAATACTAAATATACCATCGTTTGAATTTTCTTTTTTTTAATTTCCAATATTTCTAGCCTGCTGAACTCCTGCAATAAAAAAAAAAAAAAAAAAAAAATCACCATCAAATTACCTCAAGGTCAGCGACACATCTGTAGCACAGTAGAAGTAAGGCTCCGAACGCGGCACAAGTCAGCAGGTTTCTGGGGTCCCAGCCACTGGTGATGAGAGGCACCGAACCCATTTGCCAGTCATGGCTGAGGGACCATGGGCATAGGAGCAACCACCAGTTAAAGGCAGCCAGGTAGCAGAACGTCATTAACCTGCGATGAAAATTAAGTTTAGGCCACAAAATGTGGCGGAGTCTCCTTTATGCCATATGTGCCCAAGTTATGAGGCTCTTCACAAAGGGCGTGAACAGATACTTAGTCTCAACGAGGTAGGCAACGCATCCGCTCTATTAGTGTTGCAGATGTCCTTGGGCAACGAGGAAAGAAAAGAGCAAATAAAGAAATATGGATACAATATATATACATATATATTCAGGTGGCGCAGAAAATCCCGACTTTTTTGAGTCTCGAATGAATGTTGTTAGTTTTTGATGTTTTAAGAACTCCTTCCAAAGGACAGTTCAAAAATTTATTTAAGAGATCGCTCCAAATGTTTTAAGATTTCAAAAATCGAAATCATCCAAATTTCAAATAACTTTTTTTATTTCATTTTTTTCTCTTTACGGTATAATATTATATATCGAAAAAAAATAATACCTTTCTGAAAGTTTCAGTTCAAAATTTGAATTTTAAAAGGTCGCTTAAATTTTTTTTATAATGTACTAGTGCATTACTGTGGATTTCTTCAAATAAGTAATACAATTTTTTTTGAGCTGCCCTTTGGAGCGAGTTCTTAGAACATCAAAACCTAACATTTCTTCACTCGAGACTCAAAAAGAAAAAATCGTTTTTTCGCCACACTAGTATATATAGATTTTTTTCGGGTTCATTACGCTTTATTTTCAGAATAGTTCATTTAATGTTATCATATATCATTATATCAAGAGTTATATTGATAAATTTATATGAGACGTAAATATAATAAAATAAAGAGCTAAGGTAAGGTAAATATACGGTAAATATGTCAAACTTACCTAACAAAAAAACTGGGATGGAACGCTGCGGGGTTGTCCTGCGGCGAGAAAGTAGGCCAAGTCCCTTGAAGCAAAGCTAATCTCAAGCAAATTAGTAGCCCCATTGATACAAGTACTTTGATGGTCCGAATAGAAAGTACTGTACATTTCTTTTCGATTTTCAATGCACCAATTGATCTAAAAATTATACTTCCTGTTAACTAAATATCAACTAATAATATTTATAACCAATTAATACCCGCCCGCTTTGCGTGCCATAAAATTCGTTCTCAGCTAATCTACTTGGCGAAAGGAAGGTCCATGCCAAGTTTTAAGTCTACAGATATTATAGTTCCTGAGATATCGTGATGAGTCACTATATACGTGGATATCAATGATGTGTATATAACTATATATATGTAAATATAATATAGGGGGTGAAATGTTATTTGTTTTAAGCGACATTTGGAAAATTTTCAGAAGAAAACTTCATCGTCGTCGGACATTCACAGTCCACTGCTGGATGTAGGCCTCCCCTCCTCCCTGAAGAAAACTTACAAGTTACAAATGACCATAAAAACGCATACTCAATTAAGTTTATACCATACTTAAAAAAGAAGCTACGGTCCGTTGCCATATAGTAGAAGGCCCGGGGGGTCCTCCAGCATCTAGAGAGCGGAGGATCAAACGCTTGCTGACCAAGTGGGTCTGCCCTGCTTCCCGGGGCATACTCAAGCACTGATGCGCAGATCAGCGTGGGCGTAACTACGTTCTAAGTTTCACGCTCTTCCTACCATAATCGCGGGGAGCATAGGTGGAAGGTGATTTTAGTTGGGTATTAGCACATGGGTTACCTCTCCACATAGAGAGGGATACCTTGCTGTGAGCCCCCACACATGCGGGCAATCGAATCTGTTATTTGCGCTTTCTTTAGTGGATAGCTCTCATTGCTTTGGCTTAATCCAGTGAAGGACCTGGTAATGTATGAAATGTGTATCCCCTGCCTCAAAAAAATAAAGTAGAAGGCTCCAGCCCAGCAGTATGACGTTAATGGGCTGTTATTATTATTTTTATTATCTACATAATACACCAAAAATATACATAACCTTTCATTTCAAATAAGTCAACGTATAGTTTACACGTAGTGTAAAAAATGTTAATTTAAAGATAATAAATGTAGTGAGATTGTAAACTGAAGATGGCTTGTGCAAGGATAAAGACTTCTACATACATACATACATAACTTCACGCCAGGTCATTTGCGGGGTAGGCACGAACAACAGAGCGCCATACAAGCTTATTCTTACACAAAGACTGGCATTCGCCGGTCGTAATCCCGGTATGGCTCGTATGGTTTGATTTATACCAACCTTCAGCCGAGCACTTCTAAACCCATACTTTACCTATTTAAAGGTTGGTTTCAAATTACTTATAATTTAACCAGAAGTCTTCGTAAACAAGAAATCAGTAACGTAACATATACTTTTGAATGAGCACTTAATATTTTTTCACAATTTATCAAAGGCGTCTAATCTGACCAGTTAGATTATAAACCCGCGATTCTTACAATATTGCGCTTCGGCGTTTAATTCTGGAGACAATAAGTGGAATATTTAGACTTTCGTCAACATTTTTTTTTCATAACTGAATTAATCTCTGACGATGGCCATTTTCAGACAGTGCTCCCCGTGGTCATCTGTATACATATAATAGAACCGTAAAGGTCAAATTTCTGTACAATTAAAAACAATGGTAAAAACCGAGACAGGGGGATGTAAGAAGTGAAATAGAACTAATTTAGATTGTTTTCAATTTTCTGTTTCTGTTAATCTGTTAGTCTGTTTATCTGTCTGTTTGTACCGGCTAATCTCCAAAACGACGGAACTGATTTACATCAAATTTTGTATGGTGATAGCTTATATCCCTGGTCAACATATAGGATACTTTTGATCCCGAAAAATTAAAGAGCTTCCATGGGATAGTTAAAAAACCGCACCATGCGGACGAAGTCGCGGGCAGAAGCTATTGTAGATAATATGTTTACTATAAACGTATGTACAATAGTGGTATGAAAATGTTCGTCAGTTTTCAAATTGATTCATTTAACGGTCCACGTGCACGTACGTGTTACCTTTTTAAACTAAGTCATAGAACAGATTTTTCCACAGAACATTATGTTTAACTATTTGACAATAAAGTTTAAAATTAGTTAAATCAAAGATTTTCTTTTTTCGCGTTTTGTATATTTCACAAACGTGAAATTTACTAAAATGTTGGCAGTATTGTTTCTTGTACTCGTGCAAGCAAAAATCAAATTTAAGATAACGAACATTTTCATTCCTCGACTGTACTCTGTAACTTGAAACGTAAATAATTGTATTATAAAACGAAATAGAATTAACAAAGCTTACCTTTTAATAAACGGCCAGCATCTATAAAAATCAAATGCCAAATTCAGCAGTAAAATAGTGACACCTGTCTCTTTGCCAGCATACTGAGAGCTCCCAACGCGATGCTCAGCCAAACGCATTTCTTATTACTCGAAGGTCTGCAAAGAATGGCCCTGATTTGACATTTGTCTTTAGTACGCTGATGTAAGGTTTAAATGGTATGTGTTGAGTGATCGCTTATAGCGGACAAAGTTACAATAAATCAATTTAAAATAAGTCTCTTCTTTTTTAAGGATTATGGCTCCAACGCAATTATCATTGATTTTGCCAGTACCACAGTAGTTGATAAAATGTCAGGTATTATATATGGTTATTATGTTACAAATATATATTGTTACATACCGACAAAGTACGCACACCTGCATGTCGTAAAACGCCGTTTATTGCCTTTCCTGTATTCTTTTGTTTACTTCATGTTTAAACTTTAAAAACATCTGTTTTTATCGTACTTGTTTTATGGCTGTAATTAGAGTCGAACTAATCCTTTTATTTTTATTGCATTGCGTCGAAGCCAGGTGGTGAATTAACTCACAACGCAGCCCCTTTGTTCGAAATTATACAGTTTAGTTTAAAACAATGCCCGAACGGAGGGTGGGGCAGTCAAGCGACGACCACGATACGAGTAAGACGAGTGTAGTAACTTTCGATTAGCAATATAGTGACGGACTTTTCGCGTGTAATCGCATCGTGCAGTTTATATAATGTAAACTGGTTGCATCCAGTTTTATTTGTACCTGTTTATGTGTGTGTAAAGTTCTAATAAAGTCTATAGTAATTTCAACGACATTTTTTTAATTCGAGTCCTGTAGCTCGTATCAATATATATGAGATAAAACAAAAAAAATAATTGACCAGTAAATTCAAATTCTGTGGTACTGTGGACAAAACAGGCAGAGTGTTAAACTAACTACACTATAAATATATGTTATTTGTGGTTAAAAACTTTGTTAAGATATTTTCATGGTTCTTATCAACTAGGGTTAGAACAAAGTTCACATTGAAGGAAGTCTTGTGTCAATCAATTTAAAGTGGTAATGGGCGCACTAGTCAAATGCAGTATTCTAAGAACCTGAAGTTTATAATGCTACATTATAAATATTATAACATAATTTTTCGCTATAAAAATTAAATATCGAAGACTTTGCATTAGTAAAAAAAAAATGTAAAACAACAAAGGCCACACCGAATGGGAATTATTCGATCGCTACCAAACTCTTTCAGTAATGATTCATACTAATTACTTTTTTAACCTTATATTAGTTAAAAATACTTTTTCTTAAAGACCAGTATTATGTAAAATATGTTGCCAGAGAGTTTTTTCGCCGCTTCTTCTTCTTCAACAGTAACTAAAATTACTTTGGAAATAGTGCTAGACTTTCAATCAGAAATCTATAAGAAAGGTTTATTTGAAATAAATACATTATTTTCATTAATTTGGCAATCATTGTTATGAAAATAGAGATTGATGTTTGGTAGATTATTGTAACATCTTTATAATACTTAGGTTCCAGTTCTTAACGAGTTTCTTGCCGCTTTTTCTTATTAAAACAGCAATAAAAAGTTACCAAGTGGTGTATATAGAATAGGCAGGTAAAACTTAATGACATTACAAATGTCAAACTTAAAGGTAATGTTGTATACATTTTGACAGAAGTATGTCATTTATAATAGTCCATTTAGTATCACTAATTAAAAAATGTACTTAGTTTATACCATATAGTGTATCATCTATGGTTTATACATTTATTTTCTTGTGTTGTCCTCGGGTTATCCAGAAAACGTTCTTCACCGCTCCTGTCATTTTTACATTATTACTCAGACATTTTCAGAATCAACGTGCGTTTAAAGCATTGAAGCCATCGCCGACCAAGAATAAAACAAAATAGAAAAATGTACCTTAATTGTATCTACCGTAGCTATTTGATTCGACACTTAATCCGCTTACGCTACTCGCTGACACACACGACATACCCTTAGATCAGTAAGTATGTTATTATCAAGGGATAACGCAATGTTTTTCATTAAACAGAAATATTTTTTTATTTCATAAGAGGCTTTACCCTATTGGGGCAAAGAAAGTACGTTGAGTGGAATCTATTTTATCTTTCGCATAAAATATTTGTTTTATTATAAGAGATTAAGTATTATTTTCATTTTTTTATTTCAAGATTTTGCAGACAGGCAGATGGCCCACCTAATGGAAAGAGGTTACCATCGCTTATGGACATTCACAACGCCAAAGGTGCAACAAATGCGCTGCTGCTCTCTTAAGGGAGACTAAAAACTGGCCACTAATGTCGTAACTCAACTCAAGGTTGTTATGGCGACATAGTCTAGATTAAGGGTGGTGGCCTTCCAGACTGGTAAACGCCCTACCACCTGGCTGTGGGTTGTTTTGTCGCCTCTTACGACAGGCCGCCAGGCCGCAGGAAATTGTATTCTTTCTCCGTTCCTGCATGGATAAAATTAAATGAATAGTTTTAGGGATGAAACCCATTTTATAAACAGGAAATTGCTACTTCAAAAATAACTGACTCATTATAATTTAAAATAAACTAGAAAATCAAGAAACTCTATCGTAGACACTGACAAGTGTAATCTTGTAAAAATAGTATTTTTCTCCCAAGGTGTCATTTAAGTTTGTTACAGAAACAATTTAATATGGCAATATTTTTTTTATTTTTTTAAATATAATTATTATATCTGTTACTATAATTGATGAGAGCTTTATCTTATTATATTCAGTTTAGTCTTGTTAAAGATTCCTAAGCATTTGGACAAAAATGGCTCCCATATTAATTCATCATGCTCGTTTGTTCGTCTGTCCGGTACTCACTGTATATGTCACCGTCATTTTCTTCATAAAATAACGTGTGTACAAGTTTATCACCAAAGCTTGGAACCGGTTTAAAATTTACCGGTTTTAATTGGTCATAACCGGTTTGAGTCAACTTTTTCGCCCGGATTTAAACCTTAAATATAGTGTTCTATAAACCTTAATCAACCAGTTTATTCTGCGAGAAGAGGAAGTATCATTCCATTTCTCTCAACATATGTTTTTGCTACCTAAAACTTGCTGTACCACATGGTTACGCTTTGGTGGTGTGCGGCAATAACCGGTCGATATCGTTCGAAACCGGTTTATTCAACGAAACCTATTTAGTTAAATTTTATTCTAAAAACCATTTATCCGAGCTTAAGTGATAAAAATCTACAAAGAATAGTTTCTGTGTATTCAGACTGTAACCGGTTCGTGTTATACCTGTTTCCAAGCCTCGTTTGCCTCTTTTACTAAGACATTGTCAAAATCAATGCCAAATAATTTGGTTCAACAACAAAATCAGAATAAGATAGTAGCTACACATATGAAAAATTGCAGAAAAACACAATTAAGTAGGTCATATATAATTTGCTACATAATAGTGTAGTGAAACAAAATATAAAAAATTATGAGTGGAAATCAACATACATGTTCATGAGCATTGAACTTCGTCCGCGTGGAATAGTTAAAAAAGTAAGTTAAAAAGCCCCCAATTTGGAACATTCTTCATTTCTACTCCGCTCCTATCGGTTTTAGCGTGATGATACAAACCTATAGCCTTCCTCGATAAATGGGCTATCTAACACTGTAATTTTCAAATCAGACCAATAGTTCTTGAGATTAGTGCGTTTAAGCAAACAAACTCTTCAGCTTTATATATTAGTGTAAGATAGTCGTGGTAGCGTAATGGTTAGCGCACGCGTCGCAAACTCAAAGGGCGCGAGTTCAATTCCTGGCCGGAATGAACCACTTAGGCAGTTTTGTGACCTAATGTGCGTATTGTTAGAATTAATAATGGTGAAAGAAGAAATCGTGACAAGACGCCTTGGACATGCGTGTTGGATATACTGTCCGTCCCCGAAGATGACAGGACCGAGCCCAGCAGTGGAACGTGTATGTGCTGCTTCTATTATACTGTTCTTATTACATACATAATCCTGTAGGTTAGTGTTTGATATTCATTTTCCTATTAGATAGTTATAATATAAGTTTTATAGAATCCGTTCGGGATTGTATTTTTTTAACTAACCTGTGATATACTAATAGCGACGAAAGGAAGAATATACACGCTAGTACGTCTGCTCTCCCCACCACACCTGCTACCTGCGAAAGAAAAAGGATATTAAAGTTTTATTCTCGTAATACACTGACATAACATGAGTTGTGTTCCGGCATCAGTGGCCAAGCTCCAGTCTTTCTTTAGAGAGCAGCAGCGTATTTATAGCACCTTCAATGTTGCAAATATCTATAGGCAAACCCTTTCTAAGCAAGGTACTTTTCAGTTTAGCTTTATTTAGGAGCAGCCCACTATAGCGGATCGAGACATCGCTTCTAGTGATATGACCGCCTGCTGATTTGCCAAAAATATTTCCTTGATCAATTGCAAAGCTGGCAAGCAGTCCAGCTTTTGGAGATTAGACCCTACTCAATCAAAAACTGAAATTCATAAAACAAAATAGTAGTTGAATTTACCTTTTGCAACAAAAAACATAGGTCCAAATGTCGCTTACGATAAAATAGCGGTAAATTGTCGAATTAATGCTTACCGCCTCTGTATGTACAGGATGTACGGCGAACAATAGCGCAGCCAGTGCAGCGAAGGGACGCTGCAACCGCGCTATAGTAACACACGCACGCGCCACAAGCGTGCAACACGCAGCGTGTAACGCAACGTTGCAAGCATGCCACCACCACGGCCTCAGCCCTGCGAGTGCGTGGTTCAATCTGCAACAAGAGAACATAGATTTATAGAGAAGAAAGAAAGACTATTTGAACAAACGTACTTACATCGCTTACGTACATACATATTATGTTAAATAAAATATAAAACATTTTGAGAATTTGTATGCTACATTCTCAACAAACAACATTTGCACTCAGCTTATTGCTATTTTGAAATGTATAGTACTAGGTAATACCATAATTCAATACCTATCACACTATCAATTCTCTTGCCTTATATACTGTTAAAATTTGTCATAAATTCGTATTTGACCTAAATATCCGTACAAAAACAAACTTACTAATTTCTGCGGCTGGCAGCTTTTTGTAAAACGTCCTAGTCAAGTTCAGGACAACTGCTCAAGGAGCTCCTGGGGGCCTACTCGACTGGACTGTTGCCATGAAAGGTGGATGAATCTAACGATACCGACAAGAGGGCGACACAATGTACTAATTGACAACGGGCGACGGGTAATAATGTAAAGCGAGGGGAGGATCCCGACGGACCGAGGTCAGCGGTTCGAGGCGACCTACACTTTTACTTCCGTTTCGCAACGTGCTATGACTGGGAGAGAAGAAACGGCGAAAGAATTTTCCCATCAACACACCTAGTCTATCCTATGGGGGGGCTATGTCTTCTGGCATCCCTCGCGGGACGTGGAGTTATCGTGATTGGCGCCGCCTTACTGGTTAAACGCAACGCGGGAACGCAAATAAAAGTTGCTCTATCTCACTATCCGTCCTGTTCACACAATGTGCTATATATTGTACTAGCTGTACGACTTCTTAATATTTGTACTCAAGGTTACGTTTCCAAAATGAATTAGCTCGAGGCCCCATACCGGCTCTGCCACCTACAGGCAGACCCGATGACCCATTCGAAAAAATAAATTATTCACTTCGAATCACATCAGCACTCGACAGCGAATATTACTCTCTGCCATCTGAAGTATCATTTAATCTCTACCTCTCGCTGACACAAAATAAAACTCATTGGTATACCGGTTAACGGAGGTTTACATGACACTCTTTTCAACGTTTACATTCCGAGTGAAATAGTTGACTAAAACCGATTATCACTTTCAAAAACCGGTTAATCTTGAACCGGTTCTATGCCTTAGTTTTTCTAAAGATTTCGATGTTAACAAAATGGATATAGAAATCTAAAAACATTAAGCTCTTATTATAAACCCCTAAAATTGATTTGAATAGCACATGAAAGCAAAGTTGAAGAGTTTACGAGTTAGGGGCGAGTTTTGAAACAAACAGAACAACGTTCATTAATCATTGCGGGGCCAGTGGGCCCAACACACTCAATTATTCATTGAAAGTATTACAGGGTACTGGTAGTTCAGAAATAATATTTATAACTAGGATTTGCCGGCAACTCCGTCCACATTTGATAGGTAAGGTAGATTATAATTACTTTGCTAGTATTTAAAATCAATGGATAGTTTCAGCATTCACTTCACGTTTGACCACTATCTTGAGTGTCACCTGATGTTGAGTGATGACGCGGTCTATGTTTGAGCACGCTAGAAGATACCATTCCACTCATGAGTTGAATACTTCAAGATTGCATTTGTCAGGAAAAACAGACTTCGGCAAATTATTCCACTCTCCGACAGAAAAGATGTAGCGAAGCGCTTCGGTTTGTCTGGTGGTGTTACCACTACGTAACGGTGGCGCAAACCAGTGCGACTGGTTCTCACCAAACTCGTTGTTGTCAAAATTAAATATGAATGGAGAAACAAGCTCATTCTTTTTTTATTTATTGACTCACAAAATAAATTACATAATAATAAAAACAAAATATTATATGATTATTTGTTGCCAAGTTTATCTTTAAATGGTTTTATTTATCTTTATTTGGAAATAACTACTATAATCTGTTGGAAATATACTAATAATCGAGGATTTTTTAAAATTTTACAATGTTTATTGAAGTTTGGTTCGAATATATCAGTATCTTTGTTGTTACCCCCCACCTCGTTGAAATAACGAGCCATTCTGACAATGAGAGATATATTGTTTTTATGGACTTCTAAAGCGAAAATATTAGTACTGTGTGATTTTCGGGCAGTAAATCTTAAATCTTCTACTAAGGAATACTTCCCGAAATGTGCGATTTTGCGTCTATGTTCTAGACTCTAGACTCTAAAGTCGAGCATAAAGAAACGGTAATTCCCAACCGGCTTTCTAGCTATACTATTTTTTTTCCTGTAACTATTTTTTTCCGTAACTAAGTAATATTTTGCCAATTACCTTGAAAATAATAACACAGACAAGAGATCAATTTGACATTAGGCTCTAACGTTATTAGAAGAAAATTTCCTCCCTTCCAATAATACCTAATGATTCCGCTCTCGATTTCGTCGGAAAAAAATTGACCAATCTTTATTTCGACGTCTATAATTCTCGAGATGACTGAAATGGAATTTCTTACGGATCGTTCACAAGGGATTTATTAAAACAGTAAAAACAAAAAAATGATTTAGGCACAGTGCATTAGAAGTTCAGTGGACAAAATTCTTGCAATTATCAACATTTGAAAGCTCGTAAGAATCTAATAAATATGGGCATTTCAAAACCTTCAAATGTACAAAACATTGTATGGTGCACATCACAAAAATTGTATCGTGAGTTACAGAATAACAAGAAAGTGCAAAAACGAAAACTTTGTGTATTGGTTATGTCTATGCGTCTGTTTTTATATATCACAGCGATTGTCCTCAGAAACTACTGGGTCTGTTTAAACGACATTTAATAAGGAGCTCTATACTTGTACATATATGACTGTACTATATAACGCTATACAATGGTATAGTAAAATAGCGAACTAAAAAATAAACCTCCATACGGGTGATTTAGAATTGTTTTTTTTTATTAATTAACTTGAGGCCATTTCTATCGTCTAAATGAACTTAAATAGATCAAAATCGAACAAAATCGAAAAAAAAAAGAACAAACAAACTGCAAATATATATCTTATGCACGACAAGATACTATGTGTACGAAACCCGCAAACCTACTTTTTTTGTAAAACTTGTGACTATAGTCCACTCCTCTGAAGTAGCTGCTTCACGCAATCCCAAAAATACGTTGTTTACCAGTAATCAATATTTTTATTTCATTTCGCACAATTTCGTTAAGTTTACCTACCAATCTACACACACTGTACACTCCTGTCCAACAACATTTGGACATGATATTGTAGAAATAATATTATTTTATTAGCAATGAGGGATACAATCAAGTTTTTATTGGTATGGTATGGCACGGCCGTCTGATTTGGGAGTATTGCGCTAATACAGCGATTGGTGCGAAATAATAGGCTTCTGTAATTGGATCGGTTGCCTTGATTGGTTGTAAGGGCCGAGTTATTTAGTGATTATACTAGGTTATTACTGAACGCAGGAGCGTGGAAAATGGGTATTATTCTATCAAACGTTATGTACCACTAAACGACAGTCATTGGAGTATGAAGTTATTTTCTATTAGAATTTTTCCATGAAATTTCTTTCAGCATGTCGTGTAATAAATTCGTAGAAATATTGGATGTTACAATATAAGCAGACTTGGTTTTAACTTTTAAATGTTGAAATTATATAATTGCTATTTATCATACTAGAAAATATCTAATTGCATGTAGTGTATGAGTAGGTACTACATTTCTCATATTACTTTCTTTAACTTTCTAGCTTATCTCAAAAATTCAATGAATAAGAGCTTTTACCTCTACGTCTTTGAATTATAGTAAATTTTCAATGACAATTCTAATTCTATGGTTTGAATTTAAACAAGTCATATATACATACATACATAACTTCACGCCAGGTCCCTTGCGGGGTAGGCACGAACAACAGAGCGCCATACAGGCTTATTCTTACACACCTCACTTGCTTCTTTGGCATTCATAGTTCTTGTCATGCACGCCTGTTCTTAAGGCTCCTGACATCACCTTCTGCTAGTACACGATCAATTTGATCATGGAAGGTGTGTCGTGGCCTACCGCGACTTCTGCATCCATCCACTAGTCATATATAATAGGTAAAATTAGAGCCAGAAGAAATAAATATATATGTTTTATTTCTGTTTGTCTTTTTGATTATCACATTAAGAACCTTCAAAGCAGTCCCTAAAAACACATTATCTACCTTTTGATCCAGCAAATACTACACGTAAGCACAATCTAAAGGCCGTGTATCCAAGTAACACGTTCCCTGACACCAAAAATCGTGATATGAGAGTAAAGTGATACTACAGTGTGTCAACGCGTTGCAAAAAGTGTTGTATTGGGAATATTAAATCCATGTTAAGTTGATAGGCGTAAATTGTGAAAACAACGAACAAATACGAACCATTTTTTTAAATTTTATTTAATCTGTAACAGCAGAAGGTAGAGATTAAACGATACTTCAGATAGCAGAGAGTAGTATTCAATGTCGAATGCTGATGTGAACTGATTTATTTTGGAAACGGTAACCTTAAGCACAAATATTAACAAGTCGTACAGCTAGTACAGTGTGTGAGCGGGACGAATTATGTGCGAGCGAGATAGAGTTACTATTAATATGTGCGCTCCCGCATTGCGCTAGCCAAGCTATTCGACCGAGTTATCCCCTAGGCTAACGAAGTCAAATATCTTGGGGTAACCCTCGACAGAGGCTTGTACTTCCGCGAGCACACCAGAGTGGTCGGGAACAGAGCATACTGGATCCTCGGCCGACTCTATCCGATGATATGCAAGAACAGTAAGATGAGCCTTAGAAATAAGGTAACTCTTTACAAAACTTGCATCCGCCCCATCTTGACCTATGCGAGTGTGGTCTTCGGCCACGCCAGCGACGTTAATACTTGGAAACTGCAAATAATCCAGAATCACTTTCTACGTGCTGCAGTCGACGGCCCGCGCTATATGCAGCTCGCCGACTTGCATCGCGACCTGGAGCTTCTCTCAATCAAAGACTATATAATCACACTATCGCGCAGATTCTTTGACCGTGCCCCCCATCACCCGAACCCTCTGGTGACGGAAACGGTCAACTACAAAACCCACACCAAACGCTCCCACGAGTAAACGTCGGCCTCGCAATGTACTCATTGACGAGCCTGACAAAATCACACGCCTCCTCGCGATCATGAACCCCCCGAGGCTCAGAACATCAGCCTGGCATAACAGACGCAGACTTAACAGACGCCGGAGAGCCCCCGGCTCGGTTCCTCTTACACAAACGTAAGTCCCACCAATCCAAATCACTCATTACAGACACCAGTAGCCATACAAGATTAGCCTAGGCGTGTTGCTGGAGAGTTTCTTCCGCCGCTTCTTCTCCTCCAGCTATAACACATTGCGAAGCGGTAGTAATGATAGACTAGGATCGGCTCCGCCGGCGGAGTCAATAACGAGTCCCCAAATAATCACTTTAGCCTGTTGGCTTAGCTCATTCAGTCTTTTACGGCTTGTTCCCAATATCCAATCAATCCCCCGCAGCGGTCGAGCCGAGGTCGAACCTCACAGGAGGTGCCTCCTCGAGCGTGCTGCATCCGGGCTGAACGCCTCCGCTCCCACGGAGTCGGGAAGCCCCCAAAGCCCGGTATCGCTGAAACAGCCATCTGCGGCTCTTCAGCTGAGTCAGCTCCAAAAAAAATAAAAAATGCTCTAGCCAGTAGTTCGTTGTTCGCTGCTATGACTAGACGTATGCAACTCCCATACATCACTGTAAATTCACCTTAAAACTTTGAAAACAGTCCCACAAAGAACACATCATCCTTTATCTACCTTTTGATCCCGCAAAGACTGCGCCTAAGCACAATTTAAAGCCCGCATATCCAAGTAACACTTTCACGTGACAATCGTGATTCGAGAGTAAATATGGCAACCAAGGTGTGAACACGCCAACACACTGTTAGTGAGAATCGTTGTAGTACGATGGGGAATATCAAATCTATTTTAAGTGGAAGGGCGAAAATTGTGACAGCAAGTAATAGAAATTAACCATTTGAACTTTCAAAACAAATCCATAGAGACTTCACTATTTTTATCTTTTAAAACAGTTCCACAAAGAACACATTGACCACCTCTAGCTACTACCATTTGCCCCGAAAAGAGTGCGCCTAAGCACAATTAAAGCTTACATGTCGCAGTAACACTTTCACGTAACATCCAAAACTCAAAGGACTACCTGTACCTTTAAATTGTTTTTATTTTAATAGTTAAGTGAGTTTCATTGTAGTTCTAAATAAATCTTTTTTAACCGACTTCAAACAAAGGAGGAGGTTCTGAATTCGTCGGAATCTTTTTTTTATGTATGTTCACCGATTACTCCGAAATTTATGATCCGATTTACGTGATTCTTTTTTGTTCGACGCGTAATAGCTGCCATTTGGTCCTCTCAAAATTTGACATAGTTTGGTCCAGTAGTTATCATTTTATGAACATTTTTTATGTAAAAAATTCCATTCCGCGCGGCACCATAGGCGTACCCATAGCTAGACACTAAAAAAATTAACAAGTATAAAATAACTTCTTTCTAAAGCTATTATTAATTATAATATCTCATTTTTAATATATATTAGCTAAAAACATGTTGAAGTCGGTGCAAAGCAAAACATAAAAATTACTATATTTTGAAAATTACTAAGCACCGACTTTAAGATGTTTAAGATAATATATGTTAATAATAATAGCTTTAGAAATAAGTTATTTTATACTTTTTAGTTTTTGAAGTAGGTTTATTGTTTCTAAATATGGCAACCAAGGTGTCTACACGCCAACACAGTATTAGCGAGAATTGTTGTATTACAAGTCTATGTGTAAGTGTGAAATGTATGAACGCAAGTAATAAAACTAAACCTTTTTCGAACTTTCAAAACAGACCCATAGAGACTTCATCTCGCTCTTTTTATCTTTTAATCCCGCAAAGAGTACACGCAAGCTCAATTTAAAGCCCGCATATCCAAGTAACACATTCACCTGACACCCTAAAAATCGTGATACGAGAGTAAATATGACACCGCCGTGTGCCGAAAACGCGGCGTGAGCGAAAAATGTTGTTCTTCCGCATTTTAAGGAGCACGAGCGCCGTCAGAGGCTAAATTGCGGGGAAAAGAACCTAACACGTAGTTTATTTACCAAGAATCGCACTTACGCGTGTGCTCGCGAGTTGGGTGTGTAAATAGGGGGTGTGTTTGTTTTTATCCGTAAGGTTTTTGATGGGAAGTTTAAGTGCAGGTTTAAAGGTTACGTGCTTTATATTGTGGCGACCGAGGGTGGAACTGCCCAGCAGCGTAAATCAGTTTTAGAAGTTTTAGAAAGAATTAGAAATTTCTGGAAGGAAAAGACAAGGACGGATATATTAAGAAAAGGATATACGATAAACGAAAGAAAGAGATAGATAGATGTTAGAAAGAGATAGACGACAAAAGAAAGAAAGAGATAGATATATGTTAGAAAGGGATAGATGTATAAACGAAATTTCCCGAACGGTAGGTTCGGGAAAGAAAAGACAGAGATAGATAGATGGGTTCTAGAAAATTCTTCCGGGTATATAAACAGCGTAAGGCGCGCCTACCGCGCAGTTTAAAGTTGAGTTCAGTCCAAGACGGTGAAGCGATAAGTGCGATACTAAAGAGTTGGAAGAGAAGGTTAATAGAAGACAGAGAGATAAGTTTGGTGAACGGATACGTGAAGTAGGTGTGTAGCGTAGTTCGAGAGTGGAACCAGAGGCGAGCTACACGCGATAATATCGGAGGTGGTCTACGCAATATCGGCGACGGTATTGATGGTGTGTTAACTTATCGTCGGGACTGTGCATCGTTGGTCGTGCGTATAGGGGCGACCCGGCTGAGAGGTATTGCGTGGGCTGTGTAAGTCAATAAAAGCTTTTAAATTAAAAACTGGTGTTTTTTTCCAATCCATAAGTGCGTACCCCTGCTCGCACGTAACAATATATTTACAGACACATTTTCTGTAACAACTACAGTGAAAACTCCATGTAATAAACGTCACTCGATTTGACGACAAATTCTCTTAAGCGTCGAAATCACTTAAGCTTTGGTTGGTTCAGCTTGTCTTTCATACAATGATACACTCTATATAGCATTACAGCCACTCTCAATAACGATAACAATGAAGAAATAAAAAGTACCTTTTAATATTTTCTTAAGTTTTCCCAACTTGTATACATAATAAAACTACGTTTTATCGGTTTTAAGTGCGGTAATTTATTTGGTTTTGGTTATTCCGACGTTTTCGTCGCTTTTCAGTGACCGTGGCCATGGACGACAAAGATAGATAGATAGATAGATGGATAACACTTTATTGTACACCAATACAATCATGAACTTAAAGACTAAAATTATATCTACTTATGTACAAAGGGCGGTCTTATCGCTAAAAAGCGATCTCTTCCAGACAACCCCAATGTGACAATTGACAATTGTCCAACGAGTATACTCGTTGCTGTAATCATGTCGGTGTCACGAACACGACATTCATTCAAAAAGCGTCTAACGCGCACAGCACACGGCCGCTGCGCATGCGCCAATCATGGCATGCCGGTGACATAACATTTTCGCCTACCAAAAAGTGCTAAAGAAGTTTTTTACTTCAAAAACGTTAAACAAAATAAAAAAAAGACCAGAGATAAAAATTTAACTACGAAGCTACTATATTCTAGTAAGTACATAAAGAATTTAAATACGAACAGTTAGGTGTTATGAACTATTGTCATTAGAAAACGTTTAGCGTCACGGCAACCATAAAGTTGGCTTTCATTGCACGATACTATGAAAATATTAATCATTAAAATCGTTATCATAATTGCTACAATATAGCGTTTTGAAAACTACGGATTTATCAAATGAAATGAAATTCAAATAATGAGGGTTTGTTTTAATGACTTTTCATTTTTCGTTTTAACGGTTTTAAGCACGGTGTTTTATTTAACTTTATTCCGACATTTCGACCACTTTTTAGTTGCCGTGACTAGCCGTGATCACAGAAGACAAATATGTCCGGTATCAATGAGTGATGTTAAAGATTTTGTTTAGCCTACCGCCAACTTCTTCATTTTAGTGATTTAGTTTTAAATATTTATGATTACTAGTGGTCGCCCGTGGTCGAAATTCGACCATAATAATTAATGTCACAGACTATACTTCTATAATCACAGATTTCGGTAAGGCTACTCTGTTAATTTGACTTTATCAATAAACAAAAGAGTATATAGGCGTGTGTGTGTCAAATACATGGTAGCGTGTGTAACAATAAATCAATAAAAAAAAACATTTTTATTGATTTATTGTATTTTTATGCATAATTTGAAACAAATATTTGCATTCGTCGCTTCTTCTATATCATCATCACTATCATCACTACATAGTATAAAACAAAGTCGCCTTTTCTGTCCCTATATCCCTATGTGCGCTTAAATCTTTAAAACTACCCAACGAATTTTGATGTGGTTTTTTCCAATAGATAGAGTGATTCAAGAGGAAGGTTTATATGTATAATACATAATATAATATAACCGTAATTAATTTTGTATCAGCATTGCACCCGTGCGAAGCCGGAGCGGGTCGCTAGTAATATAATATAACCGTAATTAATTTTGTATCAGCATTGCACCCGGGCGAAGCCGGGGCGGGTCGCTAGTATAGACTATAAGGGTGCGAAAATTCATATTCCTCAGTTTTCCCAATTTTGGTAATAACTTTTTTGCGCCACGTATTAACATATAAATTATTTAATTTTACTTAATGAGAGCCTAATCTAATTTACCTCTCGGTTTTTTAAATTATATTCAACTTTACGTACATTTAAGCGGTTAAAATTATTTATTTATTTAAAGCACCTGATGTGTCTAGTAATTTTAGTGAGTGTATCACGCAGATGTGGCCAAGCGGTTAATGCTTTATATGAAATGCGTGTTAATGACGTTGAATATTATGAGATAAATCATGTATAGGTCATGTATACACTAATGTAGCTAATCATTAACGGCGTTATTTAACGTTATAACTTGTATTTAGACTGTCGCTACCCCAGGTGTAACAGGGGCATAACACTTTTAAACTGTTATTACTCTAATGAACTGTTAATCTTATATATAATAACAAATTTTAAATTTCTTCTTTTTCTGTCTGTATATCACCACACCATACTGTCCACATATCTCTGTCTATCTGTCATGTCTGATTAACGCAATATAATCATGCTAATACATTTATTATAATAAGTTATATATTTTGAAATATGTTATTGTATATATGACTATATATACATGTATGTATTTGTATATTTGATTCTTAAATTAGTTTGAGTATTAATGTATCATTTCAAACTGCACCACCTACATAGGCCTGTTTTAAATTTCTTTGTTATAGGCTGCCTGGATGAGATTGCTTTGAGAAATAAGGCCGCCTATTTTAGTGCCTAGAAAATATTGTAAATATGCTCTGTTTTTGTAATTGTATATTTTGGTGTGCAATAAAGTGTTATCTCTCTCTCTCTCTATCTCTTTATATATATGAGTTATGGGAACTATGGTGGAAAATGGAAAATTGGGCAGACGGTGACTTGTCACTGACTACATGGGCCAATAAAAATGCTATATAAGATTGGCAACCACATGGGTGTAAGGCTAGGCTCCAAGTTCACCGAAGCTACTTCCGAAGTTATGCCGTTTATAACTTCCTCTCCTGGAGCTTAAGCTCGGAGTGGAGATCGATAGAGCTAGGACTCCAGTCTTAGCTCTATGGCATCAAAGCCGCCATGCAGGCGGCTTTTTGAACTATAATTATATTGATAATTATTACGCAATAAATCAGTTCATATATATTAAAAATTATTTATAGCCAAATTGCTTATAAATGAGGCACAAAGTTAAAAATACTGCCCTTGCATATTGAACATCAAATTAGTCGAACATGTCACTTTGAAGCTTGTCCGGTGGGAGCTTGCCTTTAGAGACACCGACGGCTATTAAAAAGCAATCAAGGGGTCGCTTCGTTACTCCACATCGCCATCATCCCAACGTGAGTTAACAATCTATTCCACCCGTGTTCGTACGAGAAGCTATTTTGATATTTTTTACGTTTTCTGATAGTAGAACGCGTTGGATGCCAGTGTGATATGCGGCTAATGCCACTGAAACTAAAAGCTGCGCACTACCACCCACCGCATGGCACTACACGAACACTTCACAAACAAATCAAGACACACAAAGAGCCTGAAAATAAATGACCTAGACACAGAAACGAAAAAAAACACATGGCACCAGTTGGGATAATATATATATATATATATGTATAGACATAAGGCACTCACTGCACTTCCTCACAACACCTGCATGTATCAGATACATACACTCTACATTAGTATAAGTCTAGTATTAAGATGAGAATATATTAATATAATCAGTTATTCGTAAGGTACACCACACCATAAACATCATTGAATAAATTAAAGTCACACACAATAACAAATAACCAATAAGCGTGTATAAATTCTAAAAACTTTCTTTGAAATTAAGTTGTTAAAAAAAATGGAGACATAAATCTGTCATACGACTGGTAGACAGACGTATGTGATGCTTCACCAAGAATATAGAGTGCATACGAGCATTTATTTATTTTTGAACTAAGAGACTCAATATATAATCTCCACTCCAGTTTATTGTCTAACTTTAAACCAAGAGACTTTATGCATTACACTTTATGTTTCTTTAATACATGAAAAAAATAAACACATATTAAAACAATATAATAAGATGACGTCGGCAGCGGTGCCTGGTCCAAGCTACCGGTAATTAAGGCTCCAAAAGTAGGAACTTCCTCACAATGCGTTCCATGCTCAGGAAAATCGCCTTCTGTATCTGGCCCTTCACCCATTTATCAAGCGAGAGCCTCTCTAGATGTCGGTCGTGACTCGCTACTAGACCGTTAACGGACACCACTATCGGTACGATGATCGTTGACTCCATATGCCACATGTCAGTAATCTCGTTCATGAGGTCTAGGTATTTTGTTAATATTGTAACGACCTGAATGCCGATAAAAGACAAATTCACACCTGTAGACATTTTATTACCTTTTCGGCATTTGGACTTCATTTGCTTACTTTGTATTTAAAATTTATAATTAGAAAAACAGCCCATTATGTATTGTAATATTTTATGGCAGTTTTAAGTTAGCAGTTATTAGCCAGGTGTGTCGGATGTAAAGTACGGACTGATTCTAGGAAATTCGGTTCACGCGGCCGGGCAGACATATTGCATCGGTTCAGTATAAAGCAATGCCCGACAGAGGCACGTGGAGTCGAGCGATAACCACGAGCGAAGCAAGACTTGTGTACATTCGGTAATCTATTTAGTGACGGACTTTGCGCGTGTTATTAATTACGATCTTCTGTATTAAGTTTGTTGTTGTTGTTGTATTATACGTGTTTGTATAGTTCTAATAAACTCTATAGTAATTCTAATGGCATTTTAATTCGAGTCTCGCGACTCATAACAATATTATCGTTTATTGGCCTTTGGATATTATTCTAGCTTTGTATAAAAGCAATTAAAACTTTTACAGGTAAATAATTCCAATTTATTTTTATGTTTGTCGTTTTTATGCCGAATCGTTAGCTGATCGCGTGAGCTGCCGTATTAATATTTCCCATTTGCTGACAACCACTTGCAGGCCTGCATTAGTCGGCTTAAGCTTTTATTGCAGCCAATAATTAAGCCTTTTGAAAATGTGCCAGCGGATTAAAAGGCTAAAGTTTCGTAGAATATTATTTTTAAAAGAAGTGGATTTTGCAACTTTAAATTGGTCAAAGAAGAGTAGGTACTTTGAAAGTAAAAAACAATTGCTTTATTATACCCGCAAATTGCTAATGCGCTGGAACCTTGTCAAATTAACATTCACGTGGCGTCATCCGCAACTCGATATGTTATTATTTATTTAGGTTTATGGCTTGGCAGCTAGGCCTTTAAGCCAGATCTTAGTTTACAATATAGTTTCTTCATTTTCTTAAGCCTATGTATAGCTCAGCTGAACTGTTGGTACTCAACTAGTGCCATTCAACGGAGTTCTTGTGACAGCTCAAAAGGCCACATTCGACTATACAGTTCACATTTCTCACAAAACACATAATTACTACTCAAAAACTATCAATATCCTACAACTGTTGTTCATTTTAGAGTAATTTTACACATTTTTAGAAAGTAAAACTGCACAGCACACCGTCTCCTTTCAGTTCCCGCCTAAAACTCGGCAACTCGACATGTACGCGTACTCGCCAGCCAGTGATGCTATCAGCACTGAGTGTTCGGCTACGGTTAGGTCACCAAATTGGGGGCCAGGCGCAATAGCAATTTGCGGGGATAATACATGACTGTGTCATGTGTATTTTACAAGCATATTTTCATAACGTTTTGGACTGAAAGAAGTTGTAATGATGGTTGGGAAAGAAATATTAAAATTGTTTGAATATTATGGATGAAATGACGCATCAGCCGATTATCAAATAGAGTGGAATGTAGAGTTGGTGCCAGTAGACTGTAGACGTACTTACCATGATCAACTCGCTGATATTTTGAAGATTGGTCAGGCAAAAAAGCGTTATAATAAAAGAATGACAGTAGACCGTATATGGTCAGCCAGGTGGTAGGGCATTTGCTCAACTGGATGGCTACCACCCCTGGTCTAGAGTAAGTCGCCATAACAACCTTATGTTGTGTTCCGGCATTAGTGACCAGGTTCCAGGCTCCCTAAAGAGAGCAGCAGCGCATTCGTAGCACCTTTGGTGTTGCAAATGTCCATAGGCGATGGTAACCGCTGTCCATCAAGTGGGCCGTCTGCCTGTCTGCTGATCTCCTGCAATAAAAAAAAATATGGTGCAGCCCCTTTACTCCTATAAGTACGTAGGTCAACATAGATTATGTTGACCCTAAGATTATTCCACTCTCAAGAATGTCGACGTCGGCAGGCGTCGGAATCCCTCTTGCTCCTATTTTATAGGTTGGACAATTGGAAATAAGTATATAGGTATATTGACCCTAAAATTATTCAACTCTCAAGCAATTATGTAAAGCAATAAAAAGAATAAACAAAGGGCAATAGCCGCAAAGAAGGGAACGCAAAATCAATCTTCTTTTACCTAAAAATACAATGAACAAATCTTAATAAAAGAAAGACGGTAGGCCGTATATCGTGGGGGCCTCTTGCTCCTTAACTATTTTATACGTTGGGTTGGGACCTTAGCTATTATGTCGCCATAAACAATGACCTTTGTCGGAGTATCTGTCGGATATCTCGAGATGTAAGTAATGGAGGCCTGGGCCGACGATGTGGGTAATCAGTGTATTGTTTAGGAGTAAGTAGATACGTGAGATTTTTTGTGCGGAATGCAGCTGAATAGCCGGTGATGGCTGTTTCAACGATACCGGGCTTGGTGGAATTCTCGACTCCGTGGGAGCGGAGATGTTCAGCCCGGAGCCAATGAACTCGAGGAGGCACCACCTGTGAAGTTCGAGCTCGGTCAATAGGTCAAGTGCGTGTTGGATATAAGTTGTAAGAGTCCGTTGTTTTTGCCATTGGGCTACGAAAACCTAAAAAATAATTTAATCGAAAATAACCCGTTTCTTAAAGAATCTACTATAAACCAATCAGCTCATTGGAATTCACAAGCACCGGGTTCGATTTCTGGCATGGTAAATATCAAAACGAATTTTCTATTATTTAGTATGGTCTGGATGTCTAGGATCGAACTCAGAGTTCTTCGTTGAAGGTATATTACCCATGAAACAACCGAAATTTGTTTAATTTGGGAATACACAATGTGTCAATGTATGCCTATGCATTTAAAAAAAAAGTATGTAATATATTATAGGAAAATGATTCCTATTTACTTACTACTACGGAGATGAATATGCTACGGTGGATGTGTGAGTTACACAGAAGGCTGAAATCTTCTGCGACAGCCTCCATAACCGTAATTTAGCGGATAAACTGCAAGAGTGTCGCCTACGCTAGTACGGCCACAATTTATAGAAAGTTTTCATATACGTAGTGAATAAATGAGTAGCCATGGTGCGTCCGCCAGATCCCGGTCGAAGGTGTAGGCCCAAGAAATGCTGTTTTGACGTCGCGAAGTTTGCGTACCTATGGTCTCACAAATAGAGATGCAGAATATCGCGCGAAGTGGAGAAGAAAAAGTCAGAAAACGGACCCCGTGTTTCGAAACAGACGCCCCAGACACAGCCGGGATTTAACGCTAGGATGATGATGGAGGTCAAAGAACTCTACTAAATATTAATAATAAATAAGTATAACTCCCGAGAAAAATTACTATGATATCATTTATTATATTGATACCAGAAGCAAAAACTGTACCAAGTTTTACGAAAATAACGCGGACGGAGGACTATGAAATTTTGCACACTTATAGTTTATATAAAGAAGAATGCTAATATTTTTTTAATTATGCATATAAAATACATTATATCAATAAAAAAACATTCCAAACACTATAGGTACTATAATTTAAATTAATTTATGGGTACATTTTTGTGGCTTTCGGGGTTGAAACCCTGGGGCCGTGGGGGCCTGGAGCTCATCACCTCTATCGAGACCTCTCAAAGCGACTAATTGAGGTCTCGCGTGACCAAAAGGCTGGCTTGCACTTAGGGCAACGCATCAGCGTTGCCATCCAACGCGGAAATACGGCCAGCATTTTGGGCACTCTCCCCGTCGAGAGCGACCTGGAGTCTATTTTTTACTTATAGTTGGTATTTTTTATTTTATTTATATTTTAGTTTAATTTTAGTTAATATTTATTTATAATTAGTTTTATTTCAGTTAATTAATTATTATGGTCGAATTTTGACCACGGGCGACCCCTAGTAATTATAAAGACAGATGTGCGGAGACTTGACAAAAATATGAGAATCCTGTTTTACCCAATTCGCTACGGAACCTTAAAAATAAAAAACAGAGGTACTAAAGGGACCTACTCTAAGTAAATAGATAAAATAGTATACCAGTGCGAAGTCACCAGCAGCTTGACAGGAGCTGCACAGGCCGTCGCGTCTTTATCGAAAGACATTCCATTTATCAAAGCTGTCTGAGCATAATAGCAAGGACCGTCTCTGATGGCACAATGCTTACTAGTGACGTTCCGTTCCACACAAATGAGCTTTTATCATTGAAACCGTGATTACTCTGTGAAAAAGTGTTGAAGAAACTGGAGTGCGCTCGGTTACGTAAAAGGGAACGCAACGGGCTTTTATATCTAGTAAAATGTAGGACGTACTAAGAGTTTATATCTAGTAAAATGTAGGACGTTCTATTTCATGTTGTGTATATGTATTGCATATGTAATATTTATTGTATATAACCATAGAACATATACTTATAATGTTATATGGTGATCTGTGTAAAGTAAATATCTTCCCTTTTTTGATGTGATTACTTCTTATGGGAAGATAAACCACTTCGTTACGTAACGCGTTACGGCGCCAGTCATCCTGGCTTCCCCTTTTCTTACGCATAGGGCAGCGGTAGGCAGGCTCCTCCTCTCTCTAACCCACAGCGTTTACACGTGCGTGGGTACATATTTCGTCAATTATATTAAATAATGATACTAATAATGTACATGCATAAAATTCTAATGTACATATTCAAGAATTGTAACAAAATATTTTATAATCAATAAGAGATTTTATTAAAAAATACATTATCATATTAATTTACATAAAATAAAAGTAATAACCTAAGTTTTTCTCAAGTCAAACAATTTCAATATTAAATAGTTCAACTTAGATTAGTTTAAGTTATCACATCTGTCGGGCATCTCGAGACGCACACGTTGTTTTTTTAAATAATTTTGTTAAATTGGTATGAAAGTAATATGTATATTTATTTTTAAACTGTCACGAATTCGTGTGCAATGTGGCATCAGAGAGCGCGTTTCTCTTCGTTTTTTTATATACACATTGCACAGCCTTTCCATGCTGCTACTTTAATGTGTAGCATTGTATGCCATTATTCGTGTACTTCTCGCCTTTGTATTTTCTATCTACGCTTTTAATACCAGAAACTGCTTATAACAATATTATTTTGTTACATTCATATGCTTATGTGTTTACATTTTCTGCTACGCTAAGAGATATTAATAAAGAAGATATTATAAGGGAGTAGGAATCAGAAGTTTAAAGGTGCTTTTAACAATAGATGACTGAGCGAAAAACAGTTTTTAATTAACACTCTAATATTGCGTAAAGTTTACAAATTCCACACAAACAAAAATCAAGACTCAAAAACAATGAATATTATATATTATTGTTTCTATAACTTACTGGTCCACAAAAAAATAAAAGTGGTAAGAAAAGTTTGGACCAAACTGACCCCAGATTCGGGTTCAGCGTATCGAAATACATAACAATAGATGGGTCTGGTCCAAATTACAGACCACTTTTTTGTGGGTCGCTAATTATTATCTGTCTTTACAAATGCGTATGAAAGGAGTACTTATATCAAAAAATCACTTTTTAAATTTTTATCTCTCTATCTGTTTATTCGGCTAATATCTGTAACGGCTGGACCGATTTTAACTTGGAGACTTTCAATGGCAAATAGCTGATTTTATAAGGACGGATGTAACCTAGACTACTTATATTTTAGAAATATAGGCCCACGCGCCCACGTCCACACCGCCACCATCCCTGCACCGGAAGGCAGATTAAACTAAATTTAATTAAATTCCACACGGACGAAGTCACGGGTAACAGATAGTTTCCAATATTATGAAAATAAAACTTCTCAGCAAAACACCTTACTTCAAATTCCCAGCAAAAAATCCTTTAAGCCATTTTATTACCCACACAAGAAAGCAAAATTGATAATGGAGTAGAATTATAATTATAAAGCTTCGCCATCATCGTAATATACTTAAAACTATGCTCAATATATCAACTTGTCATCCCTGTAACGCGCCCGAGGCTGCAAACTGCAAATTCAAAAGGCCTTTACTATCTTTAAACGGAGATTTATAGTTATTACACGCGAGGTGTCCTCTGATGGAGACCATTTGTTTTCACATACCCATCGTCCGATCGATGATTGCGTATTTCCCGTCATTTATTATATTTACTTTGTTCTTGCTCACGCGGAAATTTTAACATTGCCATGCTTTTATTGCGCCCATTTGTCATGTGACCTGCTGGGAGGCAATTGCCAATAACATGTTGTATGAATGCTTGTACCTCTAAAGGACACAACGTTCAATCGTGCGTAGAAGAATAAAACATGCTTTTAAAGGGTTAAGAATAAGTCAGTGTGTGCTGTAAGAGAATAGAATACAAGGCACGTATAGCACAGTCGTTCATCGCGGGCAACTGTCTCGTCTCGTCTTGAAATACGTGCATTCAATTGTTCACTGTGCACTGGATTAGCTATTATTTAATATTTTCTTAAGTTTTCGCCACTAGCATGACTGACTGACTACTGACTACAGTGTTACTTAAACCTCCATTAGCCGGAATATCCGTGTGTTTTAATTTCTGAATATCACGAGTGTTTCTAATTTAATCCGTTGTATCCGTGCAAATACCGAGAAAGAAAACAATTTCCTGCAGTCGGGCGGCCTGTTGACAAAACAACCCACAGCCAGGTGGTAGGGTATTTGTCCGAGTGGATGGCTACCACCCCTGGTCTAGAGTATGTCGCCATAACAGCCTTGAGTTGTGTTCCGGGATTATTGGCTAGGTTCCAGGATCCCTTAACAGAGCAGCAGTGCATTTGAAGCACCTTTCCTACTGCAGATGTCCACAGGTGATGGTAACCGCTTTCCATCAAGTGGGCTCAGAGTAATAAAACAAGTCAATGTCACTAGGGTCGATTTTACTAATAATAGAAACAGAATAAAAAATATTAGAATAAGGTATAATATGGATATATATAATGACCAGTCATATAAAATAGCCATTTAATCACTATGACTGTAACATATATACTCCATTGAAATGTTACATGAGCTTTGCATTTGTTACAGGAAGCAATTTTATTTTTGGGACATGTGTGAGGGGTCAATAGAAGCTTAACCTCAAGTTTGTGGGGTCGCCACCCTTGTCCCCCGGCCGCCATCTTGGAAAAAGTGGTGAAAACATTTTTTTCGCAATATCTCGGAAACTATGCGTCTTCAAAAAAAATTTAAAGTCATCATTTGTAGCAAATTGTTTTGCCTACAAATATGTTCATATAACTTTTTGCCCTAAATTAAAAATTAAAGAAATTATAAGCAAAAAGTGATAATTTTTTTATTCATTCCTAACTCTTTTCTTTACCATAGAACTTACCAAATTTAACTTATCGAATGTTAAGCAGGTAGAAAAGGTCCCCGTTTTCCCAAAAATAAAATTGCGTCCTCTAACAAATGCAATACTAGACCCTTAAATTGTAAGATTTCAATGGAGTAACACACACACAGCAGAAAATAGATTTAGTGCGTACAAATTGTTGACGGTAAATTTCTTTCGCACTTGCAAAACAAGACAATGTAATAAACAAAGTTTTAACTGCCACATCATTCCGCAGTCCATAGAGTGGGGTTCGAAGGACCAACTGGACCGGCGTCCACCGCAAATGGCCCGCGAAATTGCACCGGACAATGGACATTGTAGTTTAACTAACGGCTAAAGCTCACTTAAATTACACCGCAAATATTTCATGACACTATTGTAAGTTGATGTTGTTTGTGGTAAGTTATATTTTTTAAAGTGAAAATACTAAATAAAACTATGTTTTAACGGTTTTAAGCAACGGAACACAAGCGTACAACGGAACACAAAACAACTTGACTGGTAATTTTTTATTTTTCTTTCCACCCATTTTAATCTAATATATATAAATCTCGTGTCACGATGTTTGTCCGCGATGGACTCCTAAACTACTCAACCGATTTCAATCAAATTTGCACACCGTGTGCAGTTTGATCCAACTTAAAAGATAGGATAGCTTACATCTCAATGGACCCTGTAGATGGCGCTGCAATCGGGTTCAAAATTTTATTTCTTCAGGGCAGGACAACGTCTGCCGGGACAGCTAGTATTATATAAAATGTTTAGAACTAGGCATGTTTGCTGAGTTTATTGCGCCTCTTCTTCTCTTCATGCCACATGTTGTGAAGAGGTGGTAAATTAGATTAGGCTCCAATAGAGTAAATAATATAATATAATAACCATAAACAAAATTAAATAATTAAAATGAACAAGTTGGCGGTAGGCTAAATAAAACTTTAACAATACTCGTTGGACAAATGTCATGTCTGTCGTCCGTGACCACGGCCACTGAAAAGCGGCCGAAACGTCGGATAAACCAAAATCAAATAAATTACCGCGTTTAAAACCGTTAAAACGTGGTTTTATTATATATACAAGTCGCGAAAACTTAAGAAAATATTATGAAAATACAAAGATTGATTTACGTTTTTCACTTGCAATAGAGCTAGGTCTGATAATAAGGAGGCGAACTCTTCAAACAATTGATATACTTCTTTAACAACAAAAAAATCGTTGTAACTAATTTTTTTTCCTAATAGCATTGAAAATCGATTATGACTAAAAATAAGTCAAAATTAAGAATAACACTTTTTCTTTTTTTAAACAACAACATATAAACATCGTATAACTGTTATGAATAAGGAAGTAAAACAAGTATTCAAATTAAATATACATTCTTAAAGGTCTCGAAAATGTTTTAATTGCACTGAGAATGCGATTATGGATTAAAATAAGACAAAGTTATGAATAATACTTTTATATCTGTTTTAACGAGCACATGAATATCGTCTAACTATTACGAATAAGGGAGTTAAAAACAAGTATTAAAAAAACTAGTAGTCGCCCAGAAGTCGAAATTCGACCATAAAAATTATAAGTTTGAACATTATTAAGGTTCTGTTGTCAAAGACTGTTTTTCTATAATCACAGATTTCGCCAAGGCTACACTGTTTATTTGACTTTAACAGTAAACAAAAGCGTATATACGCGTGTGTGTGTTAAATGCATGGTAGTGTGTGTAATAATTTTTATAGATTCAATATATTTCTTATGCATAATTTTTAAAAAATATTGGCATTCTGCACTCCTTCTCTATATAAACTACTAGCTGTCCCGGCAAACGTTGTCCTACCTTGAAGAAATAAAGTTTAGAACCCGATTGTAGCGCCATTTACAGGGTCCATTAAGATGTGAACTATCCTATCTTTCAAGTTGGATCAAACTGCACACGGTGTGCAAATTTGATTAAAATCGGTTAAGTAGTTTAGGAGTCCATCGCGGACAAACAACGTGACACGTTTCATACTCCTACGCCCGCGTAATTTTAGTAAAAAGCGGTACAGAGCTTTTGCTTCACGTATTAATATAATGATAAAGGTCTTAAATATTAAATAATAAATCGAGATCACGAATGTATGAAACCTTGCAATCCACTTGGGACTAGTAAGCGACTATGACATCCATTTCCCTCAAATAAAGCTATCTAAGCCCAGCATTGGAAGTTTATTCACTACATATTCGTATAAGCTCACAAAACGCATGTCCCGACAAAAATAAATTTAGCTACTACCAACATTAATAAATAATTCTTTAGGCTCCGAACGTGGCCGAAAAAGGCCTGAACTCGAAACAATACACCGTACATCGAAATAAAACACACAAGTTGATAAACTACCCTCATTTTTACGCGTGAAGCCGTAATGGCGTAGTTTGGGAGTTTGTCCATCATTTTACAAGAAATAATTTCGTTTTTATATTATAATGTCTAATATCTTTATAGATAATAAATATCATTGGGGAGTATTGATGGTTTGTCAAATATATACTAATTAGTTCTATTAATTAGTCTTATCCGTCCAGGAACGGAGAAAGAATACAATTTCCTGCAACCGGGTGGCGGTGACAAAACAACCCACAGCCAGGTGGTAGGGTATTTGCCGACTGGATGGCTACCACCTACTGGCTGGTGTAGAGTATGCCACCATAACAACCTTGATTTGTGTTCTGGCATTAGTCACCAGGTTCCAGTCTCCCTTAAGAGAGCAGCAGCGCATTGCTTTCCATAAAGTGGGCCGTCTCCCTGTCTACTGAACTCCTGCAATAAAAAAATACTGAGAGTATTTTAATAACCTCTTTAAAATGACTTTTTAAATTATCTATCTACTGTAATTTGGGCCTAATAAAGTATGAAAATGTAAGTCTCCTTTGTTCTTCGAAGAAAAAGGTGTTTCACATTTTAATTATGAATATAAAACCTAAGCCCCGCTAAAGAAGTGGCAGCCACATATAAAAATTAATAAACAGAATGAAAAACAATATGCTGTATTATAATAAATTTAATATAAACGTTGTCATAACATGTCGGATCCCATAAAGAAGATTAATTTAAACAAAATAAATGGGTGCTTGTTTTCAAATACGAATTTCATATTAATTTTCTGGTTCCGTGAATACGAAAACACGTTTAACATAGATGGAAATATGTTCCGGATAGATTATACGGTGGAAAGTTAAGACGCGGCAGCGAAACCAGTTTACCTTGATGGCTATAGATTGACAGATAGATAAAAAAGTGAAACTTCAACTGACAAGTGAAAAAATGAATCGCAACAAAATTTAACTTGAAGTTTTACGGGCAGATTGTTAATGTACTTGTCCAATTTAAAAACCTATATATAGAAGTTTCACTTCAAAAAGGGTTGTAATACAAGCCTTTGAGATCCTGAATATCATGTAGCAGCACAGTGCTAGAAATGACAAGTTTAACGAGCCCAAACACGACGAGTCTATCTTGTTTAATACAGGAGCTCCTATGCTCGCCTTCCAACTCCATCATTAGGTCAGCTCCTTGGTCCACCACCATATTATTGCATTGTCATGCGATATATATATTGCGTGCAATATTTCAGCTCAATCGGAAACTGGTAAGTTGGTCAAATTTAACTTGCACGATTCCACTCAAACTTACATACATAGGTACAACGATTGCAAGTTAAACAAAAGCTTGTAAAAAAGTGTGCTAAAAACCAATGCGTTTTTCCTCTTGTTCGTTGAAGTTTCACTTCTGCTGTGTTAGACTGGTAAACAAGTTCCTTTTGGACCAACTTTTTTCAGTTGTCTCCGAAAATTATAAATGAGGTGTCATTCGATTCGGAATGGCATTTAGATGATTTTTGGAAAAAATGGAGTTCCGCTTGCAAAAATTGTAAAAGTTATTAACAATTAATTTAAAAAAGTGGGGTTTAGTTTTTTTGCAAATATCTCAAAAAGTAATCAATATTTTTCGAATTTGAAAAAAGATTCGAAAAGAGCAGGAAATTTCCTAAAAAACGTCTTGACTCCCGAAACTGTAAGAGCAATATTTATAATTTACCAGAGGGATGAAAATACGGCCGAAAACTACTCTGGCTTACGCAAGCCACACCCACATCGGCCCTCTAATGAATAAATATTATTTAAACATACTAAATATGAAAATAAAAAATTGAGAAAATTCAGGCATTAACTGAATAGATGAATGAATAATAATCTGCTTGAAAAATTTTTTTATAACAATTTTTCATTTAGTTATTCAATAGTTAAATTTTTTTTTTGCTTGAACATGAACATTGCAAGTGTGATAATTGTTAAACTATAAATTGAAGATTTTTTTTTCCTTTCTTGGAGCAATTTTTGAAAGGCTTAAGAATAGAACCACTTTGGACAAATTAGAAAATGTTTATTTTTCATTTTTTTATTAATAATTTTCGTTGTTACAAAATTAAAAGATTAAAACAACAAACAAACAAAGACAAATTCCACATACAGATCTATAAAAGCACACTTTATTACCTGTCGCCATTTGAACTAATTATAATCCTTTTATGATCGTTTTCTTTTGTTCACTTATTTATTGGCGTACGGTTCTAGTTATTGTGGAGAACAGTCTATAGTCCTATTGTACTCGTTTGCTGCCACTCAGGAGCACCATTAGCCATGTGTTGCGGATTATAAGTACAAGCTGATTCTGGGAAATTATGTCGACGTTGCTGGGCGGACACATTTTCATTTGTGAAGCATAAAATGATGCGCAATTGAGCTGCAAATACGATCTAAGCGTGACGTGTGTAGATTCGAGCATCTCATAGTGACGGACTTTGCGCGTTTTATTGAATTACGACCTTTTCTATTACGTTTGGATTTATTGCGTTCGGCTATATTTGTACCTGTGTTAAACGTGTTTGTATAGTTCTAATAAACTGTATAATAATTGTAACGCCATTTTAATTGGAGTCTTGCAAACTCGTAACAATATTAAAACAATAAAGTTTTATACAAATACTTATATAGTATTAGTATTCTATAGTCATTACGCTACCACGACTCCAATATCTCGGGATGTTTAAATATATCTGATATTTAACACTTAGAAGTCAAGCCTATGTTATGAATGGCCCAAGTTCCCAAAGTGTACTTTTAACACAAGAGGCTTTGTTGGGACCTCTTGTTAAGACGCTCCTGAATTTATATAACCTTCAACTTTAATTAATTAGGTATTATCATCACGGTATTGTGCCTACGAAATTACGAAGTTAGGATATTGAAGACGCGAGTTGATACCTACTAGTAAATCCAATAATTGGAGAATTAAACTTTTTCCAAAATCCAAGTTAAGATTAAAGGTGGTATTTGGAATTTTTCGTAATGGCTAGCGCACGTGTCCCAGACTCCAAGGGCGCGGGTTCAAATCCTGACCGGAACGCATGGACCACTTATGCAGTTTTCTGACCTAATGTGCATATTGTTACAATTACCACATGCTAATAACAGTGAAAGGAAATATCGTAATGAAACCTGCATAACGAGATAACCGATGTGTGAAACCTGCTAATCCGCCTTGGATGCATGGCGGGTGTACCCGAGCCCAGCAATGGGACGCTTATATGCTGCTTTTGTATGCTATAATATAATACAGGTTAGAAATTAATTACACTCGTAGATTAGGTGCTTATTGATTTATTAGGTTTTGGTTTGTCCGACGTTTCGGACGCTTTTCAGCTTTTGTTTTTTATTGATTGTTTGAAAACAATAATTGTAATATACTGTTTAAATTTTACGCATTATTCATAACAGTTGTACAACTTTTATCGGCCTTGTTAAAAAAAAACCTCGTGTAACTATTATGAATTAGGGTTTCACTGGTTAGTATAACATGCCACAAGCACTTTCTCATATTGCATCAATCAATTTCTCATAGACGAATTTTTGCTTTAAGATCGTTTTGAAACTTGAATATGTAGCTATATAAAATACTTAATTAAGAGCCGATCAATCTCTAGATAAAAGTTATTCTTAGAATAAAATATGAAATTCATAATGACAGTTGCATGAATAAAATACTTGAATTGTTTCAATATTGAATTCAGTAAGGTCTTAAATTCTAAGTCGCTCAACGGGCTATGGAGTGAGCTATGTTGGGTGTTTATTTTATGGATAAAATTAGAAATGAGGATATCCGTAAGAGAACCAAGGTAATCGACATAGCTCGCAAAATTAGCAAGTTGAAGTGGCAGTGGCAGAAGACCGATGGCGGAAGGAGCAGACCAGTCCTGGAGTGGAGACCGCGTCTTTGTAAACGTAGTATCGTACGCGCTCCATCCCGATGGACCGACGACCAAGGTCGCCGATAGGCGCTGGATGAGGAAGTCAGAGGACAAGGATGAGTGGTGCCGACTTGGGAAGGCCTACATCTAGCAATGAACTTTTACCTGATGATTGAAATATTTGGCCCTTAAAAGAAGAAATAAACTGTCATAACTTCTTCTTATGTTACATTATAGGCTTGTTTATAAGACCGGCCTGGTTTACGTCGTAAAATTCAAGGCATGTCAAAGTTAATCCTTATTTAGAGTAACCCAGACTAGAGACTCCATTTTCTATACTCCTATAAGTTATCAAAAAGATTAAATGAAGTTTGACATTTATTAGGGTTTAAGATTCACTAGCGTACGATAAGCCTTTCAAAGCCATCCGTTTTATTGTGTCCTATCTTGGTGGTCACAGCTTAAGTTTAAATAATGGTTTGTTATTGTCACACTGGATAATGGTTGAGTTGATTCTTAGGAGATTGTTTAATCTGGGGTCATTAGTTTGAAGTAGCGCTCGAGTTTAGTAGCCTTGATTGTTTGTGTGGGAGGAAGCTAACTAAAGATTAATTGTTTTGAAATAATAGATTATTATTGTTTGCTTCCTTTAAGCACAAGTTTATTTTTAGCGTGCCTTTCTAAGTGGTATAGTTGATTTTGAGGAGATTGCTTTATCTAGGGCCATTCGTTTGAAGTAGCGCTGTAGCGCTCTAGTTTGGTTGCCTTGATTGTTTGTGTGGAAGGAAGCTAACTAAAGATTAATTGTTTTGGAATAATTATAATGTTTTGCTTCCTTTTAGCTGTGTATGGGAGCGGCTAACTAAAGATTAACTGTTTCGTAGCAATCGATTGTTATTATTGTAACAGCGCTAACACGTTACGAAGCGATAAATAGAATTGGATGTAGACTTAAATTGGAACTAATATAAATAATTGACCTTAAAAAAATGTTCCACAGTGGATCTTAATTGATAGTTCAAATCTTTGAGTTTGAATTTTCTAATAGCCGTTATTCACAACTTCCTTTGTATTTTAGCTTTTGAATGAACTGAAAATGTTAATATAATTATAAAACGATGTCAATCTGAATATCAACGATAATAAGCCACAACAATGCAGCAATTTATCATAAATCTCAATATTATTTGCTTTTGTCAATGGTGGCTTCCATGTAACCAAATGAGAGATTGAATCCACTAATTTGCCTCCAGCTATTTTGAGTAGGTAATCAAAGTCCAATCTATAGTTGAATTTAGTTTTGTCTTTGCCGAGGCTGAGGTTACAAAGTAAGCGACAAGCGATGCGGAAAGCGTACGGTTTGTTTTTAAAATTGCGAGCTGGCAAACGAACGTCTAACTTATGAAAAGTGGTTACTAGAAAGTAAGAAAGAATTTATTTGCCAAGAAAGTGACAGTACAAAGATGTAGAAATAATGTATACATACATTTCTATGATTAAATTCGGTATGTTGTATACTACTTTTCCTACAAATGAGGTCAGTAACTCAGCATATAGCTGTGTTGGAGTTTACAGATTACACAAAGAAACAGCACACGGCACTAAATTCCACCTTACAGCTAGCACTTTTAACAAACTCCAAGTATAGCAAAAAGGGCTCGGCAACGCCGGGCCGCCCTTTATTTAACATCCATTGTCCATCTAGTTTTTATTCATTTATTATAGAAAAATACAAAAAGTTGTTATTATTTATTCCCTTAAATAAGGGGAATTGATTTTCCAAAGATTTAATGATGTCGCTTTTATCGTAATCGGCATTTAGTGTATTGTGTATTTTTTCGCTATATCTCATGGTGTCGGATTTGGCCATAGAAACCCACTTGAAAAAATCCTCTGTATACAAAGATTTGCTTAATTTCATATCATACAATATAATACCAAAATTAGTTATGCTATATCAATACAACTTCCCTGTCCAATGAGTCGATTATGACTCATATGAACGTTTCATAATAAGTCCATTCATTATGTGACTCATTTCTCAATACAATTTCAAGTGCATTTTTCATAGTGAACGTGGTACGATATTTATAACAATATGTACTTTCATATAAAACAAATTATTATTATTTTCTGAAAAAAAAAACAATTGTGGAATTCAGGCGGTATACAAATACGTTGTACTGGGACAGGGAAGTTGTTAAAGAGTAATAAAATACGTGGACTAAAATTACATAAAAGTAAGGTCGCTTTGATTGTGTCATTAGTTGATTTCTCTCCATATGCCTGAATACGTAAGTAATACCGAAGAATGTGATTTTCGAGGAACCGTGTCGGAAACTTCAGAAGAAATCTTCGGAAGAAATATAGTGATACCGCAGCTTTACTCGCCCGTCTCTTGTCGCTTATGCTAGTTCATCAACCCGCAACTATCTCTTGCATCGGCATTCGAAATCGGCTGATCTGACTTTATAATTGACGAAGTATTTGAGTTCGATCCAAAAGTTCTGCCGACTGGATACTGCTAATTTCAATTTTGCTTTTCGACATTTCATACAAAAGTTTCCAGCCAATGTTCGATTGGAACCGTCTCTTAGCTATTTAAACGAAAATGCCTGGTTATATTTGATCCAAAATGCAGGTTTTAAATTAATTTATGTTGTGGTAGTCGACAGATTAAATTGATAATAACAAAATTATTTATTAGGTACTAGCATTATGATAACAATAACAAAATTTGTTAACAATAATTAATAATTAGGATAATTATTTAAACCAAAGGTGAATGGATGAAAGGATGAATTGATTATTATTATTGTTTTTTTATTATCTAAATTTAAATCTATAGGCAACTTTAATTACATCATGGATGATAAATATTGATATTGAAGAGCGGATAAACACCTGGGAGTCGGTATTAAAAGCGCCAGGAACGTTTGTACATTACTTCTTTAGTCATATTTTAATATAAAAAACAAAACAAAACCGGCTTCAAGATTGACTAAAATGCAAAAATTAATATTTTCTACAACATCTCGAAATCAATGCGAAGCAAAGAAATTTTTACGTAAAATACTGGATTTGACATGAGACACGTGACATGCAATACTATGTTTGACATGAGACACATGACATAAAAAATTTACGTAAGCTCCATACGATTAATATTAAAATTCCAGAGGGTAAGGCAAGTGAATGTATAGTATATAGGTACCAGCTATTAATGAAAGCATATAATGTTTAATTTGTTTGTTTGTTTATTTGATTAAATGCGCTAATCTCAGGAACAACTGTCTGATTTGAAAAATTCTTTCAATGTTAGATCAGAAGTTAGATAGTCCAATTATCGGGGAAGGCTATATATATTATATCATCACGCTAAGACCGATAGTTTCTTTTTTTTACTTACCTTTTTTAAACTATATCACGCGGACGAAGTTCTTGGCAGAAGCTAGTGTTAAATATAACTTGTGTTTCACCTTTTATATTTTGTATATCCATAAACAGTTCAATTTGCGAGTAGGAATACGCCAAGCTATTATTTCGGGAGAGATTTTTGGCGCAACCTCAAAATATTAAAACGCGTATATGAAATTTCTCGTGTTCGTACATTCCCAGAACCCAATTTAATATTACACACGTCATATAAATAAAATTTATTATGTTTTATGACATAATGGTAAGTAGTCGATATTTTATTCATTGTTGTACGAATTATTATGTAATACCAATTATTTTGTAATAACCTGTATTTTTATTACTTTGTGAAATTTCACAAAGATTTATTGCACGATGTCAAAACATTATTTCACTTTCCACTAAACATAATACCAATCATCGACTTTATACTTCACTGTTTATCTTTAATGGTGGTTTCTATATATTGCGATCAAATAATCATTTCCAACAGACACTAGCCGTTTTAATATTGTTACAACTTAGGCCCGACAAGGAAAAATTCTACGTACAGATCTGTAGAAGCACATCTTATTATCTGTCGGCATTTAAACTAATTGTTATCCTTTTATGATCGTCTTCTTTTGTTCACTTATTTATTGGCATACGTTTTTAGTGGAAAACAGCCTATTGTCCTATTATACTCGCTCGTTAGCATCATTAGCCAGGTGTTACAAGCTAATTCTAGGAAACTGTGGCGACGTCTCCGGGCGGACATATTGTATTTGTGGAGTATAAAACGACGGCCTGATGGAGACAGGAGTTGAGTTGAGTTACAACTACGATACGGGCGTGAATCTAATAGTGACGGACTTTGCGCGTTTTATTGAATTACGCATTATGTTTGGATTTGTTGTATTCGGTTATATTTGTACCTGTGTTATACGTGTTTATATAGTTCTAATAAACTTTATAATAATTCTAACGGCATTTTAATTAGAGTCCCGCTAAACTCGTGAGAATATTTTTACGCTAAAATCAACCGATTTTCATAAACGCTCGGTATGCCAAGTGTCGCCATCTTTAAACAGTGAATATTCTCGGAAAGTAGGTTTTCATAACAATACAATTACAGGATGTATAAATGTACTCAATTATATACATACATACATATACACACCCTTGTCATCTCTACATTTCAGATATTAACACAAAAATTTTCATATGTACAAACTATAAAATATATTTGTTCCTTTTTAAATTGTATAACAAAGGAGCTGTCTGGAAGTGGGGTTTTACAACTGCAACCCAGTACTACAGCAGTTGTTTGCGATACCAAATTGTTTCTGTGCACTAATTTTTAATTTCCACAGCTGTTAAATACAATAAAAAAGTGCACAATTACTTATGTAGTTTTCTACAGATTATTACATTTTAGGGTGTCAACACAAGTAAATAATTAATACACATAGAATCCTCAACGACGTGCATTAAAGTTCAGTTAAAATTGGTCGAGGTTAAATTAGCTATGTACAAAAATGCAATCCAAAATGAAGTTCTCCAGATAGTATCGAAACGAGCGAAAGCACCCGACCGAGAAATCGAACCCTAGACGCAACGACTAACGATCCACGAACAAATGAACTAACGCAGCGGCAGATTGGAAACAACTCTAGCTCGATTACAGATTGCAATTAATTTATCTAGAAAAAAGAAAGACTTTTTATTTAGAACAAATATCACATAGAGTATTGTTACGAGCTACACAGGACTCGAATTAAAATGCCGTTGGAATTACTATAGAGTTTATTAGAACTGTACAAACACGTATAAAACAGGTACATATATAACTGGATACAACCAGTACACACTGAGCGATTCAATAACACGCGCAAAGGCCGTCACTATATCGCTCATCGTATACTTCTTACTCGTATCGTAATCCTCGCTTGACCGCCCCCCTCCGCATTGGGCCATTACTTTATAATGCACCGATGCCATACCTGTCAAGCTTCGACGCAATACAATAACAACAAGGATTAGTTCGACACTAATGACGGCCATAAAACATGAACAATAACAATATAATGTTATTCTTAGTTACAAATTCTCAACACAAAACAAAAGAATTCCTAAATCCGGGGAGGTAATAAACTGCGCTTTGCAACAGGCAGCTGTGCGTTTACCTTAGTCGGCATGTAACAGTATTATCAAACAGTAATAACAGAAACAGAATAAGTCCTAAAATTAGACCCAGTCTCAGCATATGCTGACCAATTAAGACCAGAGCTGTTCTTTCGCCTGGGACCAGAAAGTGAAGTACGAAAAACAATTAAACACACATAATAATATACTAATAATAGTATATAATAACCTACTACTAAATCTGTCTACCTACTCAGAAAGGATGGATAAATAAACAGTTTATTTTGATAGACGGACCCTTGTCACCATATACTTGAGCAAGCAAATGATTTAATTTGATTTGAAAGTCAAATAATTCGTTTGCTCAAGTATATGGTAGATACATTTTTTATTGTAGGAGTTCAGCAGACAGGCAGACAGCCCAATTGACGGAAAACGGTTAACATCGCCTATGGGCATTTGCAACGCCAAAGGTGCTACAAATACGCTGCTGCGCTCTTAAGGTCATTGAAAGCTGGTCAAAATGTCGGACCACAAGGTTGTTAAAAACCTTAGAGTTTCCATTCAAAAGCATTTAATTTACAGCAGACAAAACATTTTATAAAATCATGTAATAATCATATCAATATAATAATGTTAAGTAAAATAAATTTTGCAGTAACAAAGCAATAAATAAAAATGAAATACTAAAATAATATTAATTGTCAAAGCATCAAATTTAAATGATAATTGTTCATCAAAGAAACCATTATCATTGGAATAGTATTTTTGTGACAAAAATTACTTTTGCCACGTGCTAATACTGATGCTGGAAAACATCGCGATGAAACCTGCAAATGGAGATAACCGATGTGTCAAACCTGCCAAGTCACCTTGGACAAGCGTGGGGGATATATTGTCCATTGCTCTATATCGGGACGCCCGAACCCAGCAGTGGAGTTGTTATTAATATCAATTAATTATTTTACAAATGTCACAAATCAAATGAAATAATAATATTGTATTTTGTTTTTGTTCGTATTATAATACTATTTTTAAATATAAGATAAATTTTAGAAAATCGATAAATACTTGTATAATAATAAATCAAAGATATCTCTATTATTTAAGCCAAGTCTATACCATAGTCACTTTCAATACCCTCGAGTCCTTTAGGTAAAAAAATATTTTATCATCTTTTTAATTTGTAACCTTTTAAAGAAAAAGCGCTAAAATCCGGGCTTATAGAATTTGGATAAAAATAAGAAAGCTTTCAATATTTCAGCTTCGTGGTCACATTAATTTGTGTTTACATAATTGAATGGCACGCACTTATCCAATTTTAATGGAATTTTCTTAAGTAAACCAAATGGAGACATTTTCAGTTGAGAATTTCCAAATAAATTATTAAGAAAGCTTTTAACGCCCGCATACCAGAGTCCAAAAAGTACATAATATCGAGTATTGATTGGATATAGGCATCCATTATAATATATTGTTGCAAGCTGATATTAATCCTTTGGAGCTGGCTTATTACCTCCTAAAATATATAAAATTTAAAAAAAGCAATATTCAATTAATAGAATTCAATATACAAGATTAACTTAAATTAATAGACGTGTAAACAAATATTCGTAATAATGTTTGTTAAACTATTAATTGACATGCCATACTCGTAATAAAGACTGCAGGATACAGACGCTGAAAGTGCCATTGTTTTATACTATGTATACAACGTGTTTCATTTCAAATGACAATAAATCATAATCTTAGCAGTCTGACACCATACAAAGTTTTTGGTACTATTAAATCAACCGTAATGTCAAAATTAAAAAAAAAACAATTTCCGAACAAATTAATTACGATAAAAAAGGAATAAAAACAGAACATCTTGCAAATATAGGTTCACTGCTCTGGTACGAATGAACAACTTCCGCGTTTAATTATGAAGAGACGAGCTGGCAACATGATACATAATTTGGTCACTAACCTACCGATTTAGTCACAATAACTGATACAAGTTGTTGTAAAATTCTGAAATGAAAAATGAGGTCCTGTGGCTAAACCAAAGAAGTTACCTTGATTCATTTTTGTATTTGGGCAGAGTACGTCATGAAGAAAACGTGGTCTAATTTATTGTCGTAAGGTCTGAAACACGCTGTATATACATACTTTTTTTTTAATTGCTGGAGTTCAGCAGACAGGCAGGCTACTTATAAAGCGGTTACCATCGCCTATGGATATTTGCAACCCCAGACCTGCTACAATTTTTATTTTGCCTTTAACAATTGTAACATTATCGTTCATCATTTCGTTTAAACAGTGTGTTTTAAGTTTGTATGATATTTATTAATGTAATGCTTTCCCTAAACTCGACAACAAGCGCGGAACTATATATTCAGTTGTGCGCTTGCCGGACATGCTGTTTGCCCTACTCGTGACGAACCGGTATTGGGCTATGGCTCGCGTATATACAGTCTTTTATAAGTGTTTGTAGGTCTTGGTTAAAAAATTGCTCTTTGAGCATCATTTTCTTAAACTGGTTTTCTATGGGTAAAACTTTACAATGTTTAAATAGACCTTTTTCATCGTTACAATATTGGCTTTTATTGTTGGTGAAACTAATCGTTTAAGTATTTTTAATTGAAGATTATAATTTTTTTAAATGTAAGTATTAGACGTACGACCGTAGCTGGTTAGGCCACACTGTATGAATGATTCGCCTAAGGCATTATAGAACATCAATTTGGTTTTATGAGGTAAGCGCTTTTTTAAAATAATTATATTAGCCAAAAATTGTCTTAATTTATTGCAGACGTGTTCAATATGCTTGGCCCAGTTTAGGATATTATCAATAATAAGACCAACATAAGTATGGGTATGTACAACATCTATTTCTGGGCAAGCACATGTCGTGATCGTTTTATGCAGGCAGTGGTGTTCATGCGCACTTAGGTTTTTTAAAGATGAACATGATTTGTAGGGCGATTTTATAATCATCAGTTTAGTTTTATTAGAATTGAGTACTAAACCGGCATCATGACACCATTTAGTTAGCACATTGAGATCAATGCGCTGCTGCTCTCTTAAGGGAGACTGGAACCTGGTCACTAATGTCGGAACACAACATAAGGTTGTTATGGCATAATACTCTAGACCAGGGATGGTCGCCATCCAATCGAGCAAATACCCTACCACCTGGAAATATGAAGGCAATATTACTATTTATTATACTGTACAGTTGAAATATCACACAGCTCTATGTTACCTACCGCATTAGCGAGTAAAGTTAATCAGTAGGTACTTATGTCTTTTGTATAAATGTTATATAATCTCATAACTCAAGAATTATACGAATTCTTGAGTTATGAGATTAATATTAGATTAAAATATTAAACCAGTAATACTCATAAAAATGTCAAGGAAATGTGAGCTCTAAAATAGCAATCGTTGTTAACTGATTGCGTGTCTTCTAGCTGTCACGTGATGTTCGGTGCTGTGTTATGATGACATAGAAAAATTGTATAAGAACTGTATTACCGTAGTGATTTATTTTATAAGGCAAAGTTCACATTGAATCATTTCGTTTTGTGAGTTAAGTAACGCTTCACAGCAGATCTCTATACAGAACTGTATATATCACATGACTTACATTTGCCTAACCATTGGTAGATAATGACATTATTTGTATGGAGTACCTTTTTATAAAGAGTGGACTGGATTGGGGAAGCAGCGGTTTTTTTTTGTTGAAGCAGGGGGAATACGTTTTGTACACTACCGGGCCTTTGTGGTTAGATAAAAAGCGGCGAAAGTTAAACCAAGAAAAATGGTGAAGCAAAAAGCCGTCGGCATGTGATACTCAGGTGATAAAGTGGAACCTACACCACATGTGCCCACGCTTGTGGTAGAAAAATAAATTTTGCACGCGTATGCATCGCGTGACAATGCAATAATATGGTGCCATGGAGCTGATTTGATGGTGGAGTCGGAAGGTGGCCACAGGAACTTCTGTATTAAGACCCGTCGTGTTCGGGCTCCTTTTCTTGTCTTGGCTAGCACTCTACTGCCACGTGGTATCCAGGAGATTGTGTTTAAAAACCTTTTTAAAAAAGCTTATTTTTATTATTATTCTTCGAAACATCGTTGAAGACATGCAACCGATACGCTTGTTCCACTCCCTTCTTCGACACGATACAGAAAACGTTCCAAGACAATTTGTATTGTTTAGTAGCTTCGCGAGGAGATTCCGTGCGTGCCATCAATATTCCGGGGAATAATATAAATATATCATTTGTATAATAACGGAGGTTTATTGTGTGATTTCCGTGGCTAAGTGTCACGGCGGTACCGGCTCGTACCGACCTGTATTAGGCATCATATGAACTAGCAAACTGACAGTAATATAGATTGATTGTAACTTTATTGAGTGTAGTAGGATATGCCCGCGAATTCAGCCAGGCTTCACTTGAAATTCACGCACACAAAGTACACGCAGCGTTTAAAAAAATTGTAAGCATCTTTTTAGTAGAAACTGTGTCGGAATAGTCTAATTTTAATGTACCCGAATAACTTCAAACAACCTGGTATTTCCCGCGGGATTCCCGGTATAAAAGTACCACAGATTTTATTATGTAAAATTGTTATCGATTAGTGAAAAAAATCGGCTTGGAATTCGATTTTTTTCAATCTGGCCATTTCAAATAATTCCCAGAATAATTCGAGCAAATTTCCTGAAATAAGAAGTAGTGCGAATTTTAAGTCTAAGAATTAGCAATCGATCAGTGAAAATCGCATCGAAATCGGCTCAGAAGTTTATACGTAAACCCCGAACAAACGACAAACAGACAAAAATCTAAAAATATACATCGTGTTTTCCATCGTTTATATAGACGCATGTTTAGAATTTTATAAAATAATAATATTATCCCATAAATATTCCACTGCTAAGATCGTGTCCCCCATTATATGGAGAACGGACAGCACACCCCACCACGTTTGTCCAAGGCGGCTTGGCGGGTTTGACACACCGGTTATCTCGATATGCAGATTGCATCACTATGTTTTCCTTCACCGTTGTTAGCACGTGGTAATTCTAACAATATATACATTAGATCAGAAAACTGATTAGGTGGTACATAAATTCCGGCCGGAATCGAACCCACACCCTTTGAGTTTGGGACGCGTGCGCTAGCCATTACGCTACCACAACTTCTTCTTTAACAATCAACATTCTATGAATACTCATAAACTATGAAAAAATTCTTTAAACCTTTTCAGTATAAAATATTCTCATTAACATTCATTGGGAAGTATTTTCGTTGATGTTTACGTATTCTTGTTTCAAATCCATTGCCGGCTATACAAGCGTCTTCTTTTGTCCTTGCGCATAAAGCCTACAATGTACACTGCACATAAAATTGTTGTAGAGTAAAATTATACCGTAGTCATTAGGAAGCCGCCTCATTACGTGACTGTTATGATACGATGGTGCTTCGGTGCTCTGAGACTTTGAGTTTTTCTGTTTCAACTATTTGAAAGAAATTACTCAGACTTAAGTTTAATCGCATGAATACAGCTCTGCTTTAGTTTGACAGTGACATGTCTAGACAATACACTTTTTTCAGGGAAGCATTTTAAATTATTGCACTGCATACAATAATATGTGCCACGAGTTCGATATTTTCAATGCATCGGTTAAGCACATCAAGAAATTTTACACTCCTTGCTAATTATTTAATTAAGTTCATTATTTATATATTTCTTCTTTTTTTCTAAATTAATATGTACTCAATGCCTTATGTATAATGCATGATGTGTTCGCACGAAGAAGGCCAGTCAGCAAATATATTTTATCTGTATCCTAGTTTTGTTTAAAAGTAAGCTGAGTTGGCCAGTTTGCGAACCAAACTAAAAAAAATAAAAATAATAATAATTATAAACTTGTCATCTGACTCGCATGTGCTTGTGGAATTTCGTTTGTGTTGTACGATGGAAATTAATTTGTTAGTTAGCTAATCACTGCTAGATACTGTTACGAGCTACATAGAACTCGAATTAAAATGCCGTTGACATTACTATAGAATTTATTTGAACTACACAAACACATACAACATACGTATCTAGGTATAAATATAACTAGACACTACTAGTACAAACTGAACGATTCAATAACACGCGCAAAGTGCGTCACTATATCGCTCGTCGAATCTACGTCTTGCTCGGATCGCAATCCTCGCTCGACTGCCTTACCCCTCCATTCGGGAATTGTTTTATACCAACTATACAATACAACAAAGGACCGCATGGACTGAGGTTTCCGAGAAACCATAATCTGCATACCTGGGTAATTACTCCTGCGCACGGCCAAAGTAACCATTGTCCAATTGCAAATATTAAACACAACGTAAACAAAAGAAGTTAAATGCGGGGAAAGTCATAAACCAGGTGCGCATTTCTTCGTCGGTATGTAACAATACTAAGATTCATAACCGATGGTAATATCTGTTTTCTTTTATATTGAGAGATTTTATCACGTACGTAGACTACACAAAGTTTAATCCATGTTGCATAATGCAGCCATAAATTATCCACGTACGTGATGTAAGAGGAAACGCGTGTGATAAGCCTATACGTATACCTTCAAATATAGTTTCAATTAAATGTAACTCTTTACTTTAGTTGAAATACGATATTAAGACCGACTATAAATCGCAGATTGGACCAATACAATATAAGAATGGACAATAAATCGCAAGTTGAACTGTTAAAATATTAAGACCGGACTATTATATTGGACCAATATAATAGACTGAATACAAATCGCATCTTGGACCAAAACAATATAAGGACCAACTATAGATCAATCTCAAGTTTGACCGATACAACATGAGGATAGACTATAAATCGCAGGTTGGACTAAAACAATATTAGAACCGACTATAAATCGCAGGTGTATGTTATTCCACGCATCACTGCGGGTACAGTGGTTGTCGTAATGAGGGGACAACCGACCAGCCCGCTAATGGCCATGGCCGTTCGTGTTGAAGTCCTTTTGACGCTTGATGACTGACATTATTCGTGTGACTGTCACACGGCACTGTATTCTACGAGAGACTGATAAACGCTGCTCAGCCAGCTTAGAATGCTTTAAATTATTTTGTATATCACGTAGGGTAGGGTGGGGTTAGTTTAATAGTATTTCACTCAATGCGGGATAGCTCTAACTGACCTTAGAACACTTTATTATATATCTTGATAACTAAACAATTTAATCATTTTTGGAAATGTCTTTAGTATATCAAAAAAAAGAAAAATACTTATTCAAATTACGTACAATGTAAAAATAATAAATAAAAAAAAGAAGATGAAGTTCTAAATTGGCTGTAGCTCAGGAGAAAGTCAACTAGCGCTGATCTTCTGCTAGGGCTCATCCCGTACCATGCAGAGGCCAAAATGTTAAAAAAGTACACAAAGAGAAGAAAAATCATTAAGTGGAAAAAATGTAACAAAACAATAATCTGAAAAAGACATTATCATCTACGAGTACCTCATTACATGAACAAATACTTATAAATTAAATATTTATTTATATCTAATGATTGTCGTTTATGAGCAATATAGCCAGTAGGTACACAAGTACATATGTGAAGAAGGTCAGAGATGCTCAACTTATCCCTTGTGTGGGCTAGGTATAGCATAACTTCGCAGCAGCAAATAAACTACGTAAATATTTTAATGCCTTACGTCAACCTTCCACTGAGATTTTATAATATAAATAATAACCTGGAATGGAACGGATTTATAAAAGTAATTAATATTATAATTTGCTACCCGCAAAAATGCCCGAAACATTGTGTATTGTCTGCAAATAATATTAAAGTATCGTATAATATAAATATTAGAAACAATAATGAGCCACAAATTGAAAGTCTTACTAAAAAAAATAATTAAAATATTAAATCCAAAAATCCAAACCGATGCCGTAGACTAATTTATATATTGACATATATAGTTTGTTACATTCGTGGACGGGTCTATAACGTGCCCTTGCTAAATTATTCAGGAATAAATTGATCCACGTAACGTGACGTAAGAAATATCGAAAATTTTCACCGCTGGGACTTGGTTTGACTAAAACCTTTTCAATTTTACCTAAGCTTAAAGACGAATAAAAATCGAGCGTGAGCCATATAAAAACATTAAAATATTGGTAAAATTGGTGATTAAATATATTTTTTATTATAATTATTATAAAACAGTTACACTTGCCAAATACGGTATCCGTATAATGTGAGACAACAGGAAACCCAATTCGGAGTTCCGTTGAATTATTTAAACGCGTTGCGCACTACGTAATGGAGTTCTGTTGCCAAATGCACTTGCGTTTGATATATTAATGTAATACAGTTTGTTTATGCACAATAACATATACATATTTATATTCACTGACTATGTGTGCCAGCGAAACTTCGTTTGCGTTGCCTTCACGAACTTTGTTAAGTACTGAATTACAACGGTGCTACCAAAAAAAGCGACGTGAGTTCCATTTTTTGACTATATTTGTCTATCCCATGGAAACGACACAATTTTGCTCAACAAACAAGATTGCTCCGCATGCTCTCTATCAGGATTCGAACCTAGATCACTGAACTTATTGGATTAACCAGATGCCTTAATTACTTAACTATTTTTATTACATGAATACAACGAATAGACAAAGACCGGCCAGCTGATGGAAAGCGATTGATGGAGCGATCAATGTGCTGATGGCCTCAAAATGAGCACTGGAACCTGAGTACTAATTCCGAACTACAACCCAAGTTATGGCGGCATACTCTATACCAGGAATGGACATCCAGATGGGCAAATGCCTTACAACCTGGGTTGATGAGAAGTCTCTTTGCCGTAGGCTTTCCCCGTGCAGGAACGAAGAAAGAATACAATTTCCTGCAGCCGGACGGCCCGTCGTAAGAGGCGACAAAACAAACCACAGTCAGATGGTAGGGCATTTACACTACTGAATGACTACCAACTCTGGTTTAAAGTATGACACCATAAAAAGCTTGATTTATATCTCGGCATTAGTGAACGGGTTCCAGTTTCCCTTAAAAGAGCAGCAGCTCATTTGTAGCACTAGTTGCAAATATCCAAAGGCGATGGAAACCGCTTTCCATCATGTGTGTCGTCTTCTGAACTCCTACAATAAAAAATAAAAAAAGGCCTTAGTCTACACTCTCCATTCCTCCACGGAGATAAAATAATAAACTCACTAATGACTAAGACACGAACTAACCCGCAAACAGTATCTAGTATATAACATTATAAAAGTTTATGATACCACTATAAAAAATTCCCAAGGTATTACACCCCAAATAAAACCTTTTTCAGTATAATTTATTTGCAATAAAGTTTCGTGTCGAAGCTTAAGTATAATTTACGACATTTTTAAAAGTGACTACTGAAGTATTCATGTTGCGGTCACTGAGTCTAAGCCGGTATAGAGATAAATGCCTGGTCATTTATCCTCCGACGAACCCAAGGTCGTTGGGCACGTAATACGCTATCATTCAGTCTGCGTTTTGAATGTTTAATTACTTTCAACCTAGTCCTATATATAATAAAAGTACGATTAAACGGGTATTATTATTCTGGCGTTTCGGCCACTTTTCAGTAGCCGTGATCACGGAAGACAAAGATCTCATGTGTTAATAAGTATTGTTAAAGTTTTATTTTGCCTTTCGCCTTGATCACGTCTGAGCCCCTGCTATCTTAGCAAAACTAAGGATACAAGATCACTCATTGTGTAAATGTGGTCTAGACAAATGAACAGTGGAGCGTATATATTCTTTCATTGCCCCAAAATCGCCAATCATATCTATGATATTTTACCTTCAAATTGTGATCACCTGTGAATGTCCCTTGCCTGTTAACTCTTGTCTATTCTAAATTCATATATACTTTATGTCAATTTTTATACACTAACTAGCTGTCCCAGCAGACGTCGTCCTGCCCGGAAAAGCTTCAATCGATATGCCGACAGCAGCGCCACCTACTGGGTCCAATTATGAACCAACTCAGAAACCTTCTTTGGTTCATGCACAACCACAATGCTAAAGATCATCACATGATCAAATGTGTAGTTTACGATTCTATAAAAGACATACAAACAAACATTCATTTTTATATATAAAGATGATGTTTATTTTAATTATGACGTAGTGGGTATAAGACAATTAATGTTTTGTGTTGTCCCCAGGTCAGCAAAAAATGTCCACCTTTCTGTCATTATAAATTAACTTCTGATCACCCAGCACCTGTCATTTTTATACAGTCACTCCGACATTGGCAAAATCAAAGCACATTAAAGGGTTAGAGCCATCTCCAAACAAATTACCGCCAACTTGTACATTTTAATTATTTAGTTTTAATTTTGTATATGGTTATTAAAAAATCCAATAAAAAGTTGTTTCGTTTGCACCCCACTCACCCAATTTTACGGCAACAGAAGACTTAATATTTTATTCTGAAAACCTATAAGGATTTACGACTTCATTGCATTCACCTTCAAACCAATTGAGCTGAAAGCATCTTAATAGTTGGACAAGGCCTTTATTACAAAAAACTTTCACAAATTATTTATACAATAAATATTTCTAGTTCACAGATAAAATAAACGTTTCGTAAAAACAAATTATAGAAAAGTATTTACGTAAATGCTTAGACCTGTGAAATTTATATAATTCTTAGAAGATTTAAATGTCTAGACTATGTTGCCAGAATCAGCTGAATAAATAAGCACTTTTCATGAAATTACTTCTACAATGTATTCGTTTGGAATTCAAACGTTTTAGAATTAATTTTTGAAGTGATAACTTCTTATGGGTTAACCGCCTTTCAACTAGATTAAATCAATTTTGTTGACCTGTGTAACATCAGCAAAAACATAATTGTAACAAATTCAAATTATAGAATACAATATACCTTATTGCATAATATTAAGATATAATTCAAGAAGTTTAAGTACAGAAAACAATAGGCGGTCTTATCACTGAGAGCAATTTCTTCCAGACAACCTTAGGATGGATTAGAGATAATGTGCAAATTATGTATAAGAACACGTTGTACATTCATCATCCATAAACCGCCCTAAAATAATGTAATTAGAAGTCTCCAAACGGTGTGTGAAAAGTCGATAATTCACCCTCGTATTGAATATTTTAACGGTTCATTATAGTAATGAGGAATAGGGGTTTCATTAAAATAATGACACAGCTAGTACTGTAAACCGGTAAAGGACGGAGAAATATGTCGGTCGAGAGCCTTCTGTGATGAAATTATTGACCTCTAGGCTCTTTGCTGAAAGTTGCCGTTCTAATCATTTTGTTAGTTATCCATAAGATACAATAACAAAAAACATGAGGGTACCGTTTACACTAAATTCGCTAAGGAACCCTAAAACCGATAAATATAATTCACTTTTACCGCAATTGTAAAAGTGTAAATAATTTTCGTATTGCAAAACGTTTCCTGACGTAACGCTTTCACTGTTTCAAGTCAATGTTCGTGTAACACGACTTTGTTTTATCATAAACATTGTAATTGACAAATACAACCTTAAGTTCGCAACGAAACAGTCGCATGCCTCCACACAATTAACCCCCAACATTGTAATGTAGTGAATTTTCGGCAAGCAAATATTATGACTTAAAATTCTAGATGTGTCATATCCATTCACTTGCGCAACTTTAAAACCTACCAAACACTTCCTAAGACATTAACCAGTCTGTCATAAAGCGCATTTTATTACCTTTCCCGCATTTGGTCTTCTTTTATTTACATTGTGTTTAAAATTTGCAATAAGACACTAGCCTATTGTTATTGTACTCTTTTATGGCCGCACGTGTGCAGATTACGTTTTCTCGTAAAAATCCATTCACGCGATTGGGTGTTGTATAGTTAGTATAAAACAATTCCCGAACGGAGGGGTAAGGCAGCCTAGCGAGAACCACGATCAAAGCAAGACGTGTAGATTTGATAAGCGATATAGTGACGGACCTTGCGCGTGTTATTGAATTGTATAGTTTGTACTGGTTGTATCCAGTTATATTTGTAACACTTTTGTACGTGTTTGTATAGTTCTAATTAATTCTATAGTAATTCCAACGGCATTATAATTCGAGTCCGGTAGCTCGTAACAATTCATTATAGGTACATCACAAAAATATCATGCACTTCAACTGTCTTCAACGACATGCCTTTTTACAACTATGTATGAAGTTTTTGAGCCTAATACCATATTTTAATAAAAAGACACAAAAAGTCTTATGTGATAATATATCTAATAATTAATTGTGGTGTCCTAAAAAGGCTATTGATAAGCATAATGCTAGTTTCACAACCAGAGCTGATTTTCCGCAAGTACCTGTAAGTGATGCCACGGTTTAGCGACACAAAGCAAACAAACCAAAAATAAACATTAGTTATAAAATTATGCAATTAAGTAGCGAATATCTCTGCAGACCACGGGCCATAAAATGGCCCGGAGTTTTGGAGGGCTTGCATTGGGCCATGGGAAGGCCAAAACTTAGAGGCCCCTTGACAAATTTAATCTAAATGTGGCGGTGACACTGACCGGCGATTGTCCCTGTCTACACCATATAAAAATGCACCCAATGACAAGCCCCGGCCAGTGTTGTGAGAAGTGAGAATATGTGTGTATAAGTGTATATGAACATTGTTATAACAACAAACAAAAGAAAACAAAATTAAAACAACGGACAGAAGTGACGCACAAGACAGAAATGGTCAGTCAACAGTCAAAGTCAACAGTAATTGTTTGGTACAGCGTGCTAATCGATATATTATAATACGATAAAACGCTTGTGTCGTATTTAAGGTAGGATACAGTTTTCACAGGTTTTAGCAAACAATATATGAGCTAAAACAATGAGTGCACAAATATTCGTTTAGAAACAGTGTCAGTGGCTTAATTTTAAAATTGTACAGATGCACTGAACTGTATCATTACCACTGGAATGACTGTTGCATAAATGCATATAAATAACAAGGATGCTATTATTGTGGCAATTTCAAGCGCCAGTTGCTACAGTCCCCAGAATTGATATTAGGACTAAAATAAGTAGCTTTTTAGTTCACTGGGACTCGCACTGAGCGCTTGATTATCAGCTGACTAAATACTCCCCCATACAACTACTTGCGCTGAATAAAATTCAAACCACAATTTCATTTTTTTTTATTTCTACAGCAGGAGTTCAGCTAACAGACAGACAGCCCACTTGATGGAAAGCGTTTACCACCGCCTATGGATTTTTGCAACACCAAAGGTGCTACAAATGCGCTGCTGGTCTCTTAAGGGAGACTGGTCGGTAAATCCGGACTACAACCCAAGTAGCTATCCAGTCAGGCAAATACCCTACCACCTGGCTATGGGTTGTTTTGTCTCCTCTTACGACAGTCCGCCCGGCCGCAGAAAATTGTATTCTTATCCGTTCCTGCACGGATCGAACATGTGTGGTGACAGCCACTAAGTTTTACTTGCTTCACAGTATTACTATATCATTGTGTAACTCCATATACACTACACCTCTTTTTTAAATTTCATTCATATATATCCAGTAATTGCTGAGAAAAATGCGTGTGATAAACAAAGACAAACATGACATGAAAATTAAGCTGTTAAGTATTCAAATTTTTAAGCATTCATACGTCGAACGATGTATTTTTCTCTAATAATCTAGTCTATATATTAACACGTGAAGCAAAACCTTTGTACCCCTTTTTAGGACAATTGTGTGGACGGAGCAGTATGAAATTTCGCAAACTTATAATTTATATAGAGAAGGAGATCAGACTGCTAATATTTTTTAAAAATTAGGCTTATAAAATACATCAAATCAATAAAAAAAACCATTACACACACTACCATGTATTTGACACACTCACGCATATATACTCTTTTGTTTATTGTTAAAGTCAAATTGACAGTGTAGCCTTGGCGAAATCTGTGATTGTAGAAGTATAACCTTATAATTTAAATTGATTATTATGGCCGAATTTCGACCACGGTCGACCACTAGTATATCTAATACGGCCTAATTGTTATGACCTAAATGCCTTAAAGTCTGATTTCGCTACCGTCAACTTTAACTCTTTGGAAAAGATTTATGCGTCCACCGCGACAAGCACTGCTTGGTACGACATAACAATGCTAAATAATAATTAGGAATCAACAAAATACAGCGAAGATTTCTTTATTATTTTCCATGTTTTTGATTATTTTTGACTGCTGAAAATAATCTTAATTTATTGTATATAAACACGAACAGCGATTAACATTTTGATACGCAGATGTTACGCGATGTCTATCATAGCAGTCGTGAGAACCATAGAGTATATTATTATCACATAGACAATCGTCATAGATAATATTTTTAGTCGATTTATCAGATAGTTCGTTTTACAATGAAATTACTATTTATACCGGTTAGTTAATTTTATAAGCTCACTAAATTATCATCTAGATAATTTAGTGCATCAGTAACTAATTATTATAATTGTTTTTATGATCCTGGCAGCACTATGCTGCTAAAAATAGCAATTACATCATATAAGCAATATTCTTGTTTTGTAGGGTAGCATTTTCGTATAAAAGGAGGAGTGGCGTGTAGACAGTGTTCATTAGTAAGATAGCGTAGGCCGCCGTGAGCCGCCGTTCAAGGTCCGCCGAGATCCTTCTTTTCGGGCTTTATATTACCCGTCGCCCGTTCTCAATTAGTTCATTGTGTCGCCCATTGGCGGGCATCATCAGATTCATCCCCCTCTCATGGCATCAGTCCAGCCGAGGTGAAACTCCCTAGGGAGCTCCCTCAGGCAAGTTGCCCCCGGGCTCGAGCGCCTTCGCTTTGCGAAGGCGCTCGCCCCAAAAACCCCGGTACAGTTGTGAGGTCTTCGGACCAACAACATAAAGTCAAGTCAAATAAAAAAAAAACAGTGTTCATTGCTTACTGTGCGGTGTGAATAGTCAAAGGCTGAACAATAAAGGGGAAACCCTGCCCAAATGGTTAATATTTGGTATATATGATACTTTCTTACCCTAATCTCTGCAAGGCTGTTACACGGTACAACGCCTGATATATAACGGGGATATCTTATTAAGTCCAAGACTAATATAACTCAATACTCAAAGACTAGGACGTAGACGTATGAACATGACATATGAGACTTTACAAATTATAAAAAAAAAAAATTATATGACCTTCATAATATATCTTCCAGTGGAAGTTAAATTAATAAAAAATAGTAGAAAAGAAAGACAGTGGAAAATCTGATATAGTTTTCAAGTATTTATGATTTGATAAATAAACTTGATTACTAAAAATGTAGTGATATTGACTTGTTTCCTTACTCTAAGCCTGTATTTAAAAGTTTAATCTTCAGAACAATTACTGGGACAGATACCACATCATATAAAAAAATATAAGAATATATGTAAATAATACGAGTATGCATAACTAATATTAATATTTTTTACATTTAAATGTTATTGTATGTTACATGTATCTATTCAATGTTCTTTATTAAGATATCTCTGTATGCATGCATACATATGTATTGTTATTATGTATGTATGTATATATGTGTGTAAGTATATATTTCTTTCACTCATTAACTTATGTATGTCGGAGGGACGCTATGACTATGACAATATGACGATGTATTGTTGACTGGATGTATAACGCACAATATCATTTGTTTACATTATAATTACTTCTAAAATTCTTATTGTAATTTAATTAGATTTGTTAAATGTTTCTATTACTTCAAGATCGTTCTAACCTAATAAAAGTTATGAATATTGTAATTTAATAAACGACCAATCGGAGCAGAGCATATGGCAGAGCGGGGTCAGCGCCCTCTATACTTTGAGTAATATCTACTTGGGTAGACTGAGGAGTTTTTGTGGCACATTGGGTTGATGGCAGCAGGTCGAGTTGGACCTTAGAGTATTTTTAAAGAAAGTGTTTTAAGTTAGAAGTATGAGCGGGTGCCCTGAACCCGCTGCTCGGTCTAAACTATGCGATAATGTTGATCGAATCTAAATTAAGTGTATAAATAGTGGCTATTGTGTTTTATGCTCGCATTTTATCCTGATGACGCCCACTAAACCTGCAATAACTAAAGATGATGTCGTGTGAATGAGGCCGTTCTGCGACATGTATATATTTATTGCATTTTAAACAAATTCGGTTCGCTCGATTCGTAATTTAACTATATATAGAAAATATTATCTACCTGTTATTATCTCTACATTTTAAATGTATTTTTGCTTGTTTGTGTTATTGTAGTATGCGTTATTGATTTTCAATAAATAAATAAAATATGAATAAAATTTATTTTGTCAAAAAAAGGGAAGGAAAGTGTATATTTGATTTGTTTAACTTAGCTCTTTTTTTCTTTAATTGTTTTAATTGAATTGGAATTTAAAAAAACTTAACCCTTCCATTGTGCCTCCAACATAATTAGATACAGCCTACAGGGCCCGTCTAAGACAAGTTACGCTACTGCAGGAGTCTACAGCTGTTGAGATAATAAATCCAAAGAAATAGACATAAGTTCGTATGTAGATAATTTATGATTAAAGGGGACACGCTTTACCGCAATGAAACTGGAGATAACGCAAGTCGAGCTCGTACCGACGTAAAGGAAGGACCGCTTGTAACTATGTTATGTATTATATAAATGTACGTCTAAGATATCTGTGGTCCAAGATACAAGAGGAACCGTTGAAATATTTAGTTATTTAACTAATATGACACATATTTGTGTGGATTTTACTTCACAGGTCAAAGATATAAAGAATATAATTTAAGTTTAATTGAAATCATGTCGTTAAAATAAGGTCAAACTGGTCTAATTTGAAAAATTATTTCAGTGTTAGATAGCCCATTTATCGAGGAAGGCTATAAGGCTATATATCACCAGTCACCACGCAAAGACCAATAGAAGCGAAGCACTAATGAAAAACGTTTCAAAATCTGGGGTTAATTTGATGTTCTTAAAACTATTCCACGCGGACTAAGCTAGGTAAACAATAAGATTGGCTGCCTGTCCATTGGTGCAATTTTAACGCAATCCTATTGGTGAATATTTCTCCGCTCCGCTTCAATGGATAGGCAGCCTAAGCCTCTTATAATGTCCGCTCATCGCTTTTGACTTAGCCGAAAACTGTCCACTTGTACCGCCAGCAGAGCACTTACGTATATAATATTTTTATTGCGACCCACAGTCCGTCGGGAAGCGAACGAGACCAGTAAATAAAATATTTTACCAAACAACGTTTGTATTATTCCCCGTTTTATGTTGGGACACTGGCACAATACGGGCCTTTGGACAGTCGTTGCGGTTACACGAACCTAAGCTTTTTGTTAGGTTTTTGCTGACGCTATACGTGAGAGATGTGCTTGATTTGTTGAACGTACTCTCGTATTTCAGTATACCGTAGCGATAACGTTTAGTGTTCTTATTTTTTTTATCTTTGCAGGAGTTCAGCTGACAGGCAGACAGCCCACTCCATGGAAAGCGGTTACCATCACCTATGGATATTTGCAACATCAAAGGTGCTACAAATGCGAACCAAATAAATAGAATACAAAATTTAGAGAAACTTAATAAACGTCGGAAATACGGTAGCCCAAAGTAGGTAAACACAGTGTGATGGTATTCTTGGCCCTCGCAATTCTATCGCCACCAATGAGCACTAAGATCAAAGAAAAGAACACCTTTATATTTTCTTTGATCTTAGTGCTCAGTACTGGTGTGTGTTGGGGGGGGGGGGGGGTCGTACAAGTGGACGCCTTACTTGATGGACATTTGCAACATCAAAAGTGCTACAAAAGCGCTGCTGCTCTCTTAAGGGAGACTGGAACCTGGCCACTAATGCCGGAACACAACTCAAGGTTGTTATGACGGCATACTCTAGACCAGGGGTGGTAGCCATCCAGTTGGCAAATGCCTTACCTTTTTTTCTCAGGGGGAAATCCTCATGGACTGCGAGTCGGACTTCAACCGACTAAAACCCTTACGCCTTATTTATCTGCGTCCCTGCCTAATGCCCTACCACCTGGCTGCGGGTTGTATTCTTTCTCTGTTCCTGCACAGATAAGGCGCAAAGAAATTTCCTTCCCAATAATTATTTAATTTACTTGCGTACATGCGTATAAACATATTAAATATAAGATTTAAATTATTATAGCCCTCTCAAACGATCTATCCAAGTCGAAATTTAAAATCCATTGGATCTGATACTAACTCCAGCATTCACCATTTAATATAATTTTATTCCGATTCTCCACCCATCCAGGTGAGGTATTCATCACGGTTGAACTTTATGGAGTATTAAGTGACAGCGATTAATATCGTCAATTTATTGCGCCGCCGCTGCGGTTCGGGTGGCTCTTTAATTCAGTCGGTTTCGAGGTTTGTTCCAATGATAGCGATTTATATGTGATATAATTTCAATCCATTGCTAAGGTAGTGTTTATAGATTCTATGAGAATTGTCCATATATATATTTAATGTATAAAATGTCTGTGTATATAAAACTATATGTCATGTATATGATGTCAGGAGAACAGAACCTTAAGAACAGACGAGCGTGCATGACAAGAGCTATGAATGTCAAAGAAGCAAGTGAGGTGTGTAAGAATAAGCCTGAATGGTGCTCTGTTGACCGTGCCTACCCCGCAAGGGACCTGGCGTGAAGTTATGTATAGGTAACTTTTATGTATTTGTTATCTACTAAAATGTAATTAGTTGTACTAGATATTACATATACCATCATCTTCATTATCATTCCAATTAATTCCTGGGGTTGTCCGGAAGAGATCGCAGGATTTTATTTAACTTGCAATAGATGTACCTATGTATATTAGTTCGGGTGGAATCTTGCAAGTCAAATTTGATCAACTTCTCGGTTTCCGATTGAGAAAGAATTGAAATTTTGCACGCAAATGTATATCGCGTGACAATGCAATAATATGGTACCATAGAGCTGATCTTATGGTGGAGACGGAAGGTGGCCATAAGAACTCCTGTACTAAATAAGATAGACCCGTCGTTTTACTTGTCTTGTCAGAGTGCTAGCCTCTGCTACTACATGATATCCAGGATCTCAAAAGCTTTTATTTAAAAACCTTTTTAGCGATAAGACCGCCCTTTATCACATCTAGTTATAGTTTTATTATGTGTTTATTTTTCTATTGATGTACAATAAAGAGTTATCTATCTGTAATTAAATTACGCCTTAAGTTTGCTGTGTATATTTCGACGTCTTACTTAATATATGTTAATAGTAATGTGTTTTTTAAAGTAGCTACTTTAAAATGTGATTCAACGTTCGCGACAACTCTGAGAATTAACTATATAAAAATTACTCATTTAAATACTGGTAGCTATGTGTATTTATAATTTTAAAAGTTACAATCATAGACAAACGTTTAAATATTGAAACAGAAATTAGAGAACTCATAACATCCAAGTCGGGTCCAATAAAGCGAGAGAGGATGTTAGCTGGAGGGTCCGAACCAATCTCGAAATTGAGAATGTTGTTGCCGAGCCTAACATAACAGGAGAAATAAAAGCTGACCGCCTCCGCTGGCTCGGTCACGTAGATCGAATAGGGGAAGAATCGCAACGAGAGGAAAGCATATTTGGGACGGCCGGTAGGTCGGCGTCTGGTCAGCCGTCCCAAATATCGCTGCAAGGACAGAGTGGAGGCTGACTTGTCGGAGCTACAAGCCAGTAATTAGCAGCAAACTGCGCAGGACAGAGAAAAGTGTCATGCTCTCGTTTCAGAGGCCAAGACCCACTTTGGGTCGCTGAACCAACGGAGTAAGTAAGTATAACATCCAAGTCACCAAATACTACTTTAATGTAGCTGTCAATTTTAATACATAATAAATTTACTAAATATATTTTCTTCCCATTCATATGTAATATGTAACAGTAGAGAAAGTTTTATTAAACGTTAACATTTTCGTTTAGTATATTTAAAACATATATTTAATGAAAAAAACGCAAAGATTTATAAAAAAGAACCGCTGGCACTGTCGGCACGCCATATTGATACGAGTTTCAAATTTATCACTGAAGGCCCTCCATTGCTGCCAATAAATGTATCGGGTTTTAAACATTCTGCCATATTGGCGATGAGAGATTACAAAATTGTTCATTTTAATGCTTAAAAATATAAATCATTACAGTTGATATGATATTAAGTTTATTTATAATGCAGTTTTGCTGATGCAAACAAACGTGAAACTACCGAAAAATTAAATAACCTAATATTCCGTTTATTATACTTCTAATTTTCGATTTCTTCTTCCTTTCGTCTTGAATACCTGGAGACGAATGTCTTCGAGCAATGTGTGCAGAATTGGTCCAAAATGATTGCTACGCGTCGAGACAAATTGTACTTATACAGAATAAAAGATATGCCCGAACGGAGGGGTGTGTCAGTCTAGTGAGGGTTACGATACGAGCAAGATTTGTGCATTCGATAAGCTATATAGTGACGGACTTTGCGCGTGTAATTGAACCGTGCAGTTTGTACTGGTTCTATCTAGTTATATTTGCACCTGTGTTATACGTGTTTGTATAGTTCTACTCGTAATAAATTCTATAGTCATTCCAATGGCATTTAAATTCGAGTCCTGTAGCTCGTAACGATATTTAGAGATAAATTTTGCATTGTGCAAGACGCTAATCGTATTTAGGGCGTTAAATGCGTTTAGTGTTTCTTAAATAAATTTAAGGAACGTTATGCAAGCGGCCCTAAGACTAACAAAATGATGATTATAATCCCTACGCTTAACGTAAATATACTATAGTATAAAGGGTTTCACGTGTCTAAATAATTTTCTTAGACTAGATAAAAAATCAAACAACTTTGTTCTAAGTTATTTTAAACTTTAAGTTAAGTTAAGGAACAGTCGGTTTTGTAACTTAGTTTGAAAAGGTAACATGTGCTCGCTCGCGGAACTTTATGTTTGAATTCGAAAACAGCCGAACATTTTCATGCCATTACTGTACATGGTTTGTACAATAATCTTTTACAAGAAAATGAATAAATTAATATATATATATATATATATATATATATATATATATATATATATATATATATATATATATATATATATATATATATATATATATATATATTATAATATCAGCCCAAAAATGTGCCATTGCTGGACTCGGGCCTCCCATTATCGGCGGCTTGGCAGGTTTGACACGTTGGTTATCTTAATGTGCAGGTTGCATCACGATATTTTCAACGTCATTAGCACGTGGTAATTGTAACGATATGAATATTAGATCAGAAAACTGACTAAGTGGTCCATGCTTTCCGGCCAGGATCGAATCTTCTCTCTTTGAGTCTGGGACGCGTGCGTTAGCTGCTACGACTATTACGAACCAGTTTTACACGATTATTAGATGTTAATTGTAGTGAAGAAGAGAGGATTGGAGACTTTAAGTCAAATCAAGAGGATATCACAGGAAGAGGGACTAAGATCGATAGTAGTTCACAGTTGTGATTCGAAGATGTCATCGCTTCCTCTATGCAATGATGCAGTGCTTGACTTGACATGCGTCTTATATTGTGATATCCCCACTTCCTACAGCCGCTTCACTCTTGTACGCAACAGTTCTCTAGAACGTGTCTCTTGCGCACCGTGGATTTGGAACGAGCTCTCAGCCGTGGTTTTCCCGCAACGCTATAAGGTTGTCATGAAATTTCTTCGAGACAGGCAGAGCGTTGGTTACATCTCTGGTGTTGCATACATTCATAGGCGACGGTAACCGCTTTCTATCAGATGGGCCTTGTGCCTGTCAAATAACACTGGTCTACAGTGGTTTTGTTGCCCTAGATATGAAAATGATTTCGGGTCCATTTATGCACACAATTCATGAAACTATCAATGATTTTGTTAGATTTACTCTGATTTTTTTATCGTTATTTTCATTTTACATTACCAAAATCAAAAAACGAGAAATAAAATAACAGATATATTTATATTATCAGTAATATTTTGAGAAATTAGGAAACATGTCGAAAATATATTTTATATTTCCATAAAATGCCTTTTATGAGCTTTTCTTTTATAATCTTTCAGGGGACAATCTCTTTTTAAAAAAAATATAAGATACGCAAAAATCATGAAAATACTAATCTGGTAATCTGGGCACTTTAAAACGTAAAAATTTGCGATGATATCCAGAGCAACAAAACAAAACTTTTTTTTTGTAGAGCTGTGTAATATTTTTCCATCCTTTTATTGTATCTCTGTCTTATTGAATATGCAGTGTTTGCTACAAATCCATTAATTATTCTAAAGTGATTCCGTAACATACTTCTTTATAAAACTTAAAAAAAAGAACTTGAGATTAATAAATAGAATGAGAAATGTGAAGAAAAACAATTTTTAGCTAGACGTGTTGCTGGGGAGTTTCTTGCTGCTTCTTCTCCTTAACAGCAATAACACGTTGCGAAACGGTGTACATAGACTAGGAAGTAAAATTAAATTTTAACCTATATGACCTTCATAATGTGTTCTGCAGTGGAACTCGTTTTGAATAAAAACTTTTGTATTTGAATTTGTCTGTCAATTCAATGTTAATCTAATTTGATATGGCAGTCCCGAAGCCTTAATAAATACGAAGACATAATATTAGGAAACCTTGCCCCTAATACGAAAAATGTCTCTCTTCCCCCAACTTTCAGTGAAGTTTAATTCAATTCGGAATTAAGTCCGTGACTGACAAACTTGAGATCCTGAAATAACCCAAACTCCGGAATTTCGTGGATCGGATTTCTCACCGCCATTTTCTGATTGGTTGGCCGTTATTGGAGTTATTGATTCGAGAGGCATATTATTACTGGGTACTGGGACCTAAGGCGACCACTCTTGTAAAATTGCTCAGTAACATTGCCACATGTCTGGATACACTGGTAGATGTAAGATATAGCATTAAGTTTCTCATTCTTTTGGTACTTTTATAATTTAAAGACATGCGACGATCAGTATGATACCACGTTCTCACAGAATATCGGCGTGAAACGGTTAATCTTCAGCTAATCTTGTGTGACAGTTTCAATAGCACCCTTCTCTTTCGTCTGTTGAACCTTCATTTCAATCCCATATTCCTTCTTATTTTAATTACATGAGTTCAGACAGACAGCCTATCTAATGGAAAACGGTTACCATCGCCTATAGACATTTGCAACTCTTAAGGTGCAATCAATGTACTGCTACTCTAAGGGACCCTGGAGCCTGACCACTAATGCTGAAACACAACCCATGGTTGTTATAGCGACATACTCTGGACCAGGAATAGTAGCCATCCGGGCAAATATCCTATCACCTGGTTGTGGATTGTTTTGTCTCCTCTTACGACAGGGCGCCTGGCAGCAGGAGATTATATTCTTTATCCATTCCTGCACGGATAAAAATCCCTCCATCTATAGTTCATCCTAAAGACAAGTAACGCGTTGGCTTCTCCTCTCCATTGGTGTTGCAAACGCGTATAGGCCAAGCTAAGCACTTACCATAAAGGTCTATCCATAGATTGTGTTACAAGGGACGGGAGATTTTGTGACGTCACATTTGAAAGTCTAATGTATATTGAAGCTAATTACGGAACGATCATTTAACGATATTGAGGCATCTTGGTGATAAAGGAAGTACTTAGAAATTTCTGTATGCATGATGTCGACAGTTGAGTTTATTATGGGCAAGGATAATAAAGCGGTAAAAAAACTTACACAGCTGCGCAGTTTTTACTCATTTTTGCAACTTAAAAGGTACTTTTTATTACTTAATTGTTGTCGTCATTGAGAGTGTAATGCTATATAGAGTGTGTCATTGTATGGAAGACAAGCTTATTTTTGATTTCGACGCTTAAGGGAGTTTGTCGTTAAATCGAGTGACGTTACATGGAGTTTATACTGTATGTCGTTATACTAGGAACGGAGGAGTCTCGCGGTGTTTCCAGCTGTGACAAGGGGTCAAAAGTCAGGAACTTCGTGTAACGTAATTTGTGGATGGCCCCTTAGCTCAGTCTACCTGCTTGCGAGCTTGGCGATAAAAAAAAATAGACATACAAAGGACTGTATTGCTGATTCTGTATACTATTCTCAAATTGCGTAAACCAAGACTAGCGTGAAATATTTTGAGAAATTTCTGAATGTTTACCGTAAAAATGAGATTACACGCGGCACAGGGTCGGCCACGCCCGGGGCGCGCGCACTATTGGTATTTGCTGAAAAGCGCCCCGTGTAATCCGATTTCAACCACCCCAGTTTGTGTTCCCGATCTCAACGCGAACTTACACGTTTCACGTTTATTCTGCGGCTATAGTTCCGTGGCTTTTGTTTGCTAAAGGTATTAATTCTAAATGTCCTGTGGAGTTTCGAAAATATTATTTTGCTTTGTTTGTTGGATTTCTTAATATACAATTTTAAGTTTGTACATTGCCTCTGCGATTGTTGGTAATAATAGTGGATGCTGGGAGTACTTTGTTGTTGGGATGCTGGTGCTTTCACCTCACCGTATTGCTTTCAGGGATTCATCATCTTGCATCCGTAGTACTAGTATGCTGATCCTTGGTGTTGCCAGATCAACTTAGTGCTGGTTGAAATTATATGTTACGACTAATAGCAACTTATTAAAACTTAATAGCAACTCGTTTACAAAATACCTGCGAGAGTTATTTATAGTATACTAGCTGCCCCCGCGACGTCGTCCGCGTGGAATTTGTTTTTTTTAATTTTTTTATTGCAGGAGTTCAGCAGACAGGCAGACGGCCCACTTGATGGAAAGCGGTTACCATCGCCTATGGACATGTGCAACACCCAAGGTGCTAGAAATACGCTGCTGTACTCTTAAAGGAGACTGGAACCAGGTCAGTTTTGTTTTTAAAACCCCCCGATTTTGAAACATTCTTCATTGGTGCTCCGCTCCTATTGGTCTTAGCGTGATGATATATAGCCCATAGCCTTCCTCGATAAATGGCCTGTCTAGCACGGTTTTTTAATCAGTCCAGTAGTTCCTGAAATTAGCGCGTTCAAACAAACAAACTCTTCAGCTTTATATAATAAGAATAGGATACGCATAACGTATAGAAAAACGATGAACATTGAACTCTAAAATATTATAGTTATTAATCATTTCATTTATTATTTGATGATGATGATGTGATGTGATATTGTATTAACAGTTGATGTCATTAAATATTGACAGACAGGTATGTATGTAGACCAGCCATTGTCAACATTTTTTTTATAAGAGCCAACTAACTAAATTACGAACTCCGTTGGCTCAGCAACCCAAAGTGAGTCTTGAGGCGTGAGCCTCCGAAACTAGAGACTTGTAAGAAACACAGTGCCTAGTGAAGAAGCTTGTAAGGTTGTCTTGCTAGGTTGCTGCTTTGTGAAACTCGTCAATCCGCAAAAGTCGCGGTGAACCAGCCATAATGGCGTGGTAAGAACTTTCATCAACAACATAAGCGCACGCACACAAGCAAGACATCAATTTTAAGGGGAAGCGTTTTCTTGTTACCTGTATTAGGTTTTACGAGGAGGCAATAAATCGAAGACCGTAAACAAAGTGAGAGCGGAATGCAAAAGAAAAATGCGTCGTCAATCGGCAAAGTGCATGTTAGTTGAAACACGAGTAATTGTTTCCTTTAGTTAAAGAGCCAGATATCTAACTAATGAAGTTTAGTATATAGAATATAAAAAAATATTAATTTCTGTAAATACAGTGATAAAGTAAATCGCAAGTAAATTATATGATGTTAAACAGCGAACGGAAAACATATACATCTGACTGGGTGGTAGCTAAGATTTTATTATTTATTGATGTGTATACGCAAAGAAGACGTCTGCCGCGATCAATATAAGTTTTTAGGACTCATCATCATCATCCGAGCGTTAAATCCCGGTTGCGTTCGGAGCGTTCACTCCGACGCCCAGGGTCCGCTTTCTTACTTTTCTACTCCACTTCGCGCGGTCTTCAGCATCCCCCGTTATGAGACCATTGGCTCGCATGTCATCCTTCACGACGTCAAGCCAGCATTTCTTGGGCCTTCCCCGTCGACCGGAACCTGGCGGAGGCGGCATGGCTAGACATTTGTTCCCCACGTAATTAGCCGGTCTGCGTAAAACGTGGCCGTACCAGCGTAAGCGACACTCTTGCAATTTGTCTGCTATATCACGGACATGAAGACTGCCGCGGATGCGGGAGTTCCTGACCCGGTCTTTCCACGTCACTCCACACATCCATCGCAGCATATTCATCTCCGTGACACGCAGTTCTTTCTTGTGTCGCTCAAGTACTGGCCACGCTTCACTGCCATACAAAAGGACAGGCCTAATGATGGATTTATAGACCTGTCCTTTTAATTTGACCGGCATTTTGGAGTCACAAATGACACCTGTCACCTCACGCCACTTGGCCCAAGCTGCTGTGATACGGACCTTGACGTCAAGGTCGATATCCCCGGACGCACTAAGGACAGATCCCAAGTACTTAAACTGATCCGTGCGCTCGACCGTATCCTCGCCTATGCGCACGGATGTGGGATCTGTAGTGTTGCAGGCCAAGTCTTCGCCACATTTAGTTTCAAGTCAAGTCAAGATAAGTTTTTAGGACTATAATAAACAAAATATATCAATGGCAGATCTGGTCAATTTCTTTCAATTTTTTTTAGTATATTTAAAATTGTCTGCCATAAAGTAAATCCGCGCGATAATGGTCTGCCATTTTTATTTTCTGATAATAATAAGCCTATATTTTCAAATATCAAAACGGCAGCCTTGGTCAAATGGATTTAAAATTCGTCAAAAACCGATACTCTCTTACCTCAGCGCTCGTCGCGTCAACCACTTTCAGCTTAGTGAGTCCCCGTATCATACATGGTAGGTATAGGGGCATCAATGTACAAAACTTCAGGTCTGGTCAAATACATACAGGTAATCGATCACTGGCTCTTAAGCTATTAGTTTAAACACTTCAGAAAAGTCCTGATTGGTGTATATGACATTTGAGAGTGTGTGCGTGGATGTCGAAACTTTATAAGCCTTACAAAACAAAATATTAGAGAACTGATCAAGGAGTAATTTGGTTGACTGTACAGGGTTCTCCTAAAATGGGAAAGCCCAAGTAGTGCGAGGGTTATGGGCTCCGATTCTAGGTCCATTATTATAAAATTTTAATTAATGTCTTCAGCTTTATCTAGTATCAAATAAACTATACAAAACTAATTTTCATGGATGGAAACCTAATCAATCAAAAATGGGTGTCGCGCAGGTAATCTGTATTTACATCGATTCGACATTATAGTTCGTGTCCATTGTGTATTAGCTTTATTATACACGGACAGTATATCTGAGCATAGTCATTATACTAAATGCATTATAATTGCTGTAATCCTGTGACAAAAGGTCTAAAGTTGATATATATTACCATTGTATGATAAATTATTCACAGCCTTGGTACATTATATCGCTATTTCTAATATTCTATTCTAGTAATACACAAATGGTAATTACCGACATTTTATGATGAATTATGAGCGAAGCATTGTAAGGTCTAGGAGTAAATTTAGCAGTGATGTAGATTTCATACAATTCGATTCAACATTACCTGTTTGTGTAACCAAACAGGTCTAAAATTCATTGGCGTTTACGTGTTCTGTTCAAACATATTGTTACGAGTTGCGAGACTCGAATTAAAATGCCGTTGAAATTATTATAGAGTTTATTAAACCTGTACTAACACATATAACACAGGTACAAATATAACCGAACACAACAAATCCAAACGTAATGCAGAAGGTCGTAATTCATAAAACGCGCAAAGTCCGTCACTATTAGATTCCTGAATGTAGCCACGTCACGACCGTATCGTAATCTTCGCTCAACTGCCTTCTCTCGTCATCAGTTCGTCGTTTTATACTCCACAAATGCAATAGAATTCGCAACACCTGGCTAATGATGCTCATGAGCGAATACAATACTACGAGTATAATACAATTGCATAATTAGAAACGTATGCCAATAAATAAGGGAACAAAAGAAGTCGATCATAAAAGGACCACAATTTCAAATACCGACAGGTAATATAAAGTGCTTCTACAGATCTGCACGTGGAATTTGTTTTTGTCGGGCCTAGGTTGGCACAATATAATGGTTTACTTGTTTATCAAATTTTAATAATCATCACTACATAGTATAAAACAAAGTCGCCTTTTCTATCCCTATATCCCTATGTGCGCTTAAATCTTTAAAACTACCCAACGAATTTTGATGTGGTTTTTTCCAATAGATAGAGTGATTCAAGAGGAAGGTTTATATGTATAATACATGCATCATATACTAAGGCAACATTGCTAATTTTAGAGGTTTCTATGTAGTGATGCCCGTGCAAAGTCGGAGCGGGCCGCTATGTTTTTATATACAACGTTCATAGTTTTTCTGTAGTGTATTTAATTTTGTATCAGCATTGCACCCGTGCGAAGCCGGGGCGGGTCGCTAGTACAATATATTTCGTTGTATATGAAGTCAAAACTTAAATTCTCCAACGAAATCCTACAGCGTGCCTAAGAAACAGTCTACTCAAAAAATGACCTACCGCCACAGTACTTTGCATCTGATCTGCGCACAGTTTATGCATAATCAAAATGCTGAATGCAAAAAACCCTTTAAAGCAAAATGTTTCCGCGTTACTAACTTCTGCGAATAATGTGTAAAATGTAATAAATATAAATTTTGTGGTCGTGCAAATTCGGCGCGATAAGAGTGGTCGGTTGGGTGAACGCAAGTGTCACTCGCTATCATAATTTATTAGTGGCCCTGCAGGTGGCGTTGTATTCGCTCTATATTAATACCAGATAGATATTAATGCTTTCATGCATGTTTGTGAAAAATAGCTCTCGGACACTACATGTACGACTAGGATATAGGTACGTATGTTATATACATTTTTTAACAACTCTACGGACTCGAGTTCCGTACCCTTTTTACAACTTAATTTCTAAGAAAGTTTTTAGAGAATACACACTTATTCGTTATATTTGTTATTGTGTGTGACATTAATTTAGTGACATTTGTGTTGCGGTGTACCTTACGAATACCTTAATATATTAATTTATTCTAATTTTAATACTTAACTTATACTAATGAAGCGTGTTTCTGTTACATGCTGGTGTTGTGAGAAAGTGCATGTGCAGTGTGTGCCTTATGTCTATACCTATATATATTATCCTATCTAGTGCCATGTCTATTTGTTTTTCTTTCTGTGCCCGGGTTATTAATTTCTAAGCTCTTTGTGTGTCTTGGTTTGTTTATTAAATTCGTATCTTGTGGTATATTATATTAAAAATCTCTCTTAACGTTTTTCTTACGACCTCTCAGGTGAATATATAATAGTAGACTGTTGTTGAACGAGAGGTGAAAGTGGCCTATTCGGGCGTGAGGTAGATGGCGCACGAGCGTAGCAAGCGCTCTAATAGTTCGAGTGCCTAAATAGGCCTTTCACCTGAGGTTAATACTCTGCTTTTTATTTGGAATATTAGCTGCGCCTTATGGTTTCACCTGCGTGGTAACGGAAAACTACAAAATCACACTATCTCTTTAATATATATAATTCTCGTGTCACAGTTTTCGTTGCCATACTCCTCCGAAACGGCTTGACCGATTTTGATGAAATTTTTTGTGCTTATCCGGTATCTATGAGAATCGGCCAACATCTATTTTTCATCCCCCTAAATGTTAGGGGTAGTCCACCCCTAATTTTTTTTTTTGTCAAAATTTTTAATTTCTATTTTTTTATGATACAACATACAAAAATACATACAACCCTAGATTTTCAACCCTCTACGATCAACCCCTATTTTTTACCGGGCAGGACGACGTCTGCCGGGACAGCTAGTATCTTAATAAATTATAGCATATGTGTTGTTCTGACGTGTAAGCTATATCATTGTAAAGTTTCATCAAAATCCTTTTAGTAGTTTTTGCATGAAAAGTAACAATTTATAATATTAGTAGGATGAGGAAAGTAAATAAAAACTGATTAGTTAAACAAACAACTAATGAAATCAGGCGTTAAATTCATCTCTAAACCTGATGTACTCAATTAACTGAGGTAGGCAACGTGTCGACTCCCTTGCTGTTGTAGATGTCCATGGACGACGGTAACCACTTGTCATCAATTCAGGGTCCAAGTATGAAATTCGGTACCTTAACGAGGGTCAAACTAGAAACCTCAGCGATGCCATAAAGTACGTGGGACGTTTAGCTTATTATACTACTCATTCCCTCGAGATTCCAGACAAAAATACTTGCCTCATATTAAGATTCATCATCATCCGAGCGTTAAATCCCGGTTGCGTTCGGAGCGATCACTTCGACGCCCAGGGTCCGCTTACATATTTGATTCGGCTTTAGACGATTTTAGATGGAGCGGCTGCCGCCCGACCTCCACAACCCATAAAGGATTGAGTAGGAAAAGGCGAGGTCTGAGCTAAGGAATACTTCGTCATTATTCCTTACCTCAGACCTCGCCTTTAATGATATTAGGAGGAGGAGAAGGGGGACACCACTGTCACGAAGCAAGGGAAAAGTGACAGTGGCCGCGCGGAGGACTTCGGGCTCGCGTACCCGTGTGTACTATTTAATACCAGACAAGCAATTAATAGAAGGCACCTCTGAGGAGTTTGAGAAGGAACTTGCCTTATATTAAGATTATATTACGTTATTAACAGCACACAAGATTTTATCTCGCGAATCATAAATATTCATGCGAAAAAAATCAATCGGAAATATTTGTAATTCAATAAGTTTGTCATTACACGTTTTTGATATATGTCCATTGACCTGGAATCCTGAAATTTCACGCCTTATACAGGGGGAGGGCTTCATAGCCGACGTCTCCGCTGGCGGCGGCGGTTGCCAAGGTTACGTAGAATTTACGCGTTCAATCAATATACCTAAATTTTTGTCGAATTCGGCGAATTTTATAAATAATCTCATATTTTTGTGAGCTCTTCTTATGTATTTGTATATTGTTTTTGCTCGCGGTTTCGCCCGTGTAAGTTCTGTCAATGCAAAAAGTTTTTTGTGTTTCAAAAACACTTATGAAATATTTATTAACATACAAACATCGCTGTCATTACAGTTAATACGATAGTGTACGCAGTTTTTGTGAATTCAGTCACAGTACAGATAAAAATGAAAATTTTTTGACAACATATCTTGTTCAATGTTCGCAAGGCCTGTGTCATCGGTGCCTTCTATGCATATAATAAAATTGTAGAGGTCGAATTTTTGTACAATGAAAATAAATTGCTAAAAACCAAGTCAGGGGGGTGTAAGTAGTGAAATAGGACTAAATTAGTTAAGTTAGATTTTTTATTATTTTTCTCTGTTTGTCTGTCTGTTTGTACCGGCTAATCTCGACGGGACCGGTTTAAATGAAAGTGTGTATGGTGATAGCTTATATCCCTGGTCAACATATAGGATATTTTTGATTCCGAATAATTAAAGAGTTCCCGTGGGATAGTTAAAAAGCTTAAATACTTAAACAGGCTATAACACACTGAAAGTAATTTCTCTGCAACGTGACATAATAGAAGCGAAGTCTTGGACAGTGTGGTGTCGGTGAAAGAGTTTTACCTTCTATAAATAATATTTAAACAGAGATAGATAGATGCCTAGGAAGGGACAGATAGTAAATAAAAGAATAATTAAAAGGCTATCGAAATTATGGGTTCTAGAAGATTCTTCCGGGTGTATATAAGCAGCCTAAGCGCCTGCCGGGCAGCTTAGAGTTTGAGTTCAGTTCAACACAGCTAAGCGACAAGTGCTATACAAAAGAGTTGAAAGAAAAGTCTAATAGCAGATAGTGATGAGTTTAGTCGTGAATTTAGTGACAGGTTTAGTGGACAGTTCAGTGAAGGAGGAGTGTAGCATAGTTTGAGAGAAGATCCAGAAGCAAGCTACATGCGGTAAACCGGAACTGAACACAGCAGTAGCAGGTAGTTGTCTACGCAGTATCGGCAACGGTATTTTGAGTAAGATATCTTAACGTCGGACCAGTGCGTCGTTAGGTGTGCGTGGGGCAATACTGCGGAGAAAAATCACATACGGCTGTGTAAGTTAATAAAACGTTTAGTTAAAAACTGGTATTTTCTTCCAATTCTAGGTGCGTACCCCCGCTCGCACGTAACAATATAAAGCTTTTTTAAGACATGTCTCATTCTCATCACAATGTTTATAGCACCAAAGTCCCCGTCTCATTTTGAGCATAAAATAAACAAAACAACACCTTTAAAATCCCCAAAAGCCTAGAAAAAGCTAGCGAAGCAAAACACAATTAAGAGTTGGCACAGAGTGCATTGCATTAGTGGAATTTATATTGTCCAGTTCTCTTTTGACTCGAAGCGTTGTTACGGCTTAAATGCAATAAATTGAACTTAAGTGCAAGCGTGTATCCGAAATAGTACATACAGTGTAAACTCCATGTAACGTCCCTCGATTTAACAATAAACTCCCAACATAAGGCACACACTGTACATGCACTTCCTCACAACACCAGCATGTAACAGCTAAACTCTACATTAGTATAAGTTTAGTATTTAAATTAAAATAATATATATTCGTAAAGTACACCACAACACATAAATCACTAAATTAATGTCACACACAATACAAAATAAACAGTAAGCGTGTATAAACTTTAAAAAATTTCTTAGAAATTAAATTGTATAAAAGTGTACGGAACTGGAGTCCGTAGAGTTGTCAAAAAAAACTATAAACTCCCTTGAGCGTCGAAATCACATTACTTTGGTTGGTTTAGCTCGTCTTTCATACAATGATAACCTCTATATACCGTTACACTCACTCTCAATAACGACTACAATTAAGTAATGAAAAGTTGCCAAAATTAATAATAGTTGCTCAGTTGTGTACGTTCTTTTATTCCTTTATTATCCTATCCTGTAACAAACTCGATTCACTCTGATCGATTTACTCTGATGCGTACAATTAAATACTTATATATAGATAAGTACTGAACTATTATCAATCCAGCTTTCACCTAAAGTGTTTATTCAGTAATGAATATAAAATGGCGAGAAGAAAGGAACAGAACATCTATAAATTAAAAAAAATACTTGTTTGTTCATTTAAATTTGAATTGGGAATGTAAGTTTAACACACAGTTTCTTTCTTCCAAATAATTATATTTTTCCCTACTTAAAAAATGTAATACGATAAGATATTTTTCACAAAAATAGTTGGCAGCCCTAGATATACTCTACATTATTATAAGTTTAGTATTAAAATTATAATAAATGTCATAAACAAGTTAATCTTAAGGTAAACCACAAGACAAATTATAAAGAAATTAATAATATAAAGTATGTAACAAATCGCTGCCAGATTTGTTTTTGTTAAAAATATACTGTATTCTCTTTATTATTTTATATTTGGGGGGCTATAATCTTAAAAAATAGGGTACATATATATATAAACAAGCAGAGACCATTAAGAAGCTTCCCCAGATGAACAAAAAAAATGATTTTTAAATTTTTAGTTGCGCAAATAATTGAATCGTTTTAGGAATAATATATTAAGCACCTGCAGAAATTCCACTATTGATACGCGTATACAAGTTTGCCTTTCGAAGAGTGTAGGTGCTATTTAACAAGGCTATTCAACAACATCTGCTTAAAACTTACCGAAAGGATAATGTAGTCAGCGGCCGGTATGACTTATGACTGTTCGCATCAGCCATTGGCGTTCCCCAGAAGTCGTTCAGGAACAACTGCTTGATGGAGTCCTTTCCCAGCACATCACTGTTCGTCACAATCGCCGGTATATCGTCATGAACGAAGTCCCCATTCAGACTATTTACATAACTTAGTACCGCAGTGGTCGTGACCATGGCGTATATGGCGAAGTCGGAGTTGCAGATGTTCTTGGGAGTCTCCTCCCGGACTGTTGTTAGTCTCCTCTTCATTTTTGGTGTCCTCGGCTTCAGTGATAGATTTCTACATCTGCACATTTGTCCCGTTTGATTTAACTGCAAAAGAGAAGTTCTATTTTAAGTGGGAGAAATTACCCAGCAAAAAGGTCCTTACCATTCGTATTGTTACGAGTTACGGGATTCGAATTAAAATACCGTTGGAATTATTATAGGCTTTATTAGAACTATACATACACGATATATGTGTTATAGCACAGGTACAAATGTAACCGAACACAACAAATCCAAACGTAATGCAGAAGGTCGTAATTCAATAAAACCCTCAAAGTCACTAAAAGATTCGAGAAGATTGTAGTACGCACTCACAATCGGTTCATTGCTTTATACTGCCCAAATGCAATATGTCGGCTCGGCACCGTGAACCCAATTTCCTAGAATCAGTTTTTACTTTTTACTTTAAAATCCGCAACACCTGGCTAATGATTACAATACAACAATAGGCCGTATGCCAATAAGGAAATAAAAGAAGACGACCATAAAAGAATTTTAATGTTATTTATTAGTTCATATGCCGACGAGTAATAAATGTGCTTGGTTTCAGGTAATGCAGGTGTATTTTGTTTATTCGGGACCTAAGTTGTAACAATATTGTAGAATTTCTTTGTTATATGCTTAAATATGAGGCCGTCAGCGCCAAAGCGCCTAACCCTCAATTTATTATATTCGGAGATAAATACTGGAAATTATGTAAAACTAAGGAAATGCAAGAAAGTCTTTGGAACGCCATCTATTATCAAGTGACAAAATCAAAGATAGGCCATTCTTGCATTATATTTTGGCACGTTTTACATAATTTCCAGTATTTATCTCCGAATATAATAAATTGAGGGTTAGGCCGCTTTAGCGCTGACGGCCTCGTATGTAGTTTCAATACCAAAATTATTTATTTTTCACATAAAAACTTAACGCAGTGTAGCCTACTTAAATGCTCTCTAAATAAATTTTGCAAAAGACATTGTTTTTGTCAAAACTTCAGTCTCAAGTAAAAAACGTTCCAGACTCAGCTAGTTCTTATCATAATGTAAAATAAACGACGCCGATTGTGCCCACGTACTCCTAAAATGAGGCTTAGCAAATCCTAAATATTTATAGCGAGTTCCCTTAGAATCCGTTTATCAACTATATTTTAGGGTTGCGCATACGCAATTTTGGTATTAAAAAACGCCTTGTGGCACTCGGGGACTGCGATAAAGCTATTGCATAGCATTTTTTATCAACTTTGCAATTATAATTTTTATTTCTGTAGTATTTTTTTCTTTGATATTAATCCAAGTTACACATTTTGAGCGTGGTGACCGATAATAAAAATCACCTCCCATCTCAGAATCAGACTGTGTAGTAAAATACCAAATCCTCGTCCATAATTTGCAATACCTGACATACCTCGAACGGCTACGAGAGCTCGCGGCTCACTGTGGCCACCGCACGCTTCCGCTCGCCGCGCATTCAGTGTGGACGCACACATACACGTTAAGCAAACGCTCGCCCGAGCTACATGGTAGGCGGAGTGAAACGCGTTAGGTTTTATTTTCGTTACGGAATTTCTTGATTCGGTCGCCACGCTTAAAGTCCGCGATAAAAGCTATCAAATAGCTTAAAAAAACCTTGCTTAATGATTACAACTCGCACAATTAGCAGCTAGGCATCGGACAGAACGCGAAATATAAAAGCGGCCTTGGAGACCGGAAACCTCACTGGCACTCGCGCACATACTTGCTCATTCGCTTCACATTGCTCCCATACAAATAGCACCAATACGCATTCTCTGTATTTATTTCTTCTATGTATAGTTTGATTGTAAATAATGCCAATAATAATAATCATACAGTACAATCAATACCGAAATTTATTTTAAAAGAAAGAATGCTGCCAATGAGTATACTATTTGTTGACGTTATATTTCACTAGGTAATCTGGTGACCATAAGCCAACAACATTTTAACTTGAAGTTATGCGGGCAGATTGTTAATGTACTTGTCCAATTTGAAAAGCTGCCCGTAAAACGTCGAGTTAAAATTTTGTTAAGACTCGTTTTGCCACTTATCCATTGCCATTCGTTTTTCCACTTGTCCGTGAAGTTTGACTTCTAATATGTGTCCCAGCACACATTTCGATTTTTCGCAGGTTTACTGCAAATTATAATTTGTTAAGGTACTACATTTTAATAGATGCATTTTTTATTTGAACATATTTTATCAAACAAAAAAAACTGAATTGGATACGGAAACAAAAAATAGTATACTCTAACTTATGCCGCCTTTCACCACGTCTAGTCTAAATTTATTCCGCTCCTCTACGCTGACGCTCCTAACGCTTTTTCGTCACAGAAAATCCTAAGACCCCCCCGTTTATATAGAAGTTTCACTTCAAAAGTATTAATGTACAGAACCTAACCACCTTCAAAGACACAACGTTCACATTCCTATAAAATATAATAACATATTTGAGGCACGTACACCGCGGAGTGGAGCAGACAAATTCATAACGAATATCGCTGCTTTATTGAAAAATAGTTATTTAGATTACGCAGGCTCTTTCGACAGGGGAAAGCGGGGCAGGCCGCAGAATTTGACTATTGCAAAGAAGTAAACCACTTTCGTATTTTTGTTTTATTCGATATTTCATATGTGAAGGATTCTTGGATTAAGAAATTCTCTTTGTATTATTTGCTTCATATAAACTGAGCACACTAGTACATGCTATATACAAACGCATAGTTGAGTAAAAGTGACATGGAAAAATGGGTTGCTAGACACATTAAAAAAATTCTCACGAAATATGAGCTCTAAATAGGAACATCTTCCGCTTCGCAGTTTTTTCTCAATCCAATAGAACAAAATTCATAACTCATCATTAATTGATTGTACAGAAAAATGATCTCTAAAATTTTGTAGAAAATTTAATGCTCTACAAAAAAAGGTACTATCCTATATTTTTTCCGTAAACCTCACCATTCGAATGATATTGAAGATTTAAGTTTGATTATTTCAAGAAAAATTAAATTTTTATTTAAGAATTTTATAACTCGACAATAAACGACTATTATAAAATGCGCAATACAATTTTTTGTAGGAAATTAACTGCTCTATAAAAATGGTGCCCTATGTTTTGGCAATTATATTAAGCGTTCAAAAGATATTCATCATCAATAAAGATGTCAAGTGTCAATGAGTACTATACGTGCGCAGAAGGTTTACCGATAAACTTATGTCACGCGTCGATGGTAAATAGGGTTGACAAAAAAGGTTACATAAATAATTTTTGTAATAAATTTATTATTTTAATTAAATATTGTATATACTTTATGTAAGTATATACAATAATAGTAAAAAAATACAATGCAATAATAGTAAGTAGTCATTGACAAACAATCTGCTACGGCTTATATTATTAAAGTTTTATTTAGCCTACCGCCAGCCAACTTTTTCATTTTGTTTATTTAACCCTAAGGGCTGTAATCAAAATAACAGGCCACTCCTATAATCCTGCTAACTTATCTTCACTATAGCTCAGTAGAATTACATTGAGCTCATCTAAAAATAAAAGTAAGAATTATGATGAAAGAAATCTCCTCAATTTATCCCCATTACGTATCTACGCGTGATTATAACAAAAACAGACGGCTGTAACAGGTTTATCTATTGTTGTATCAGCGAGCCGTGTCAGCTGGTTCGAGGCCAAAGGCCCTTAAGGGCGGCTGACAGGCAGGTAGCTAAATAACGATGTTTACGTAGGCACGTGTTTAATAATAACATAGCGTGGGATGAGACGCAGTCACGCACTGAACTTATTATATTTATTTTCAGAGTTATAAAAATAGGAAAAAATAAATATCTCTGAACATAATTATCTCCAAAGTTTAACAGTCGAAAAGTAAGAAAAACCATGCTTTTGATATTTTCTATGGTAATGATGTATCTTGAACGCGTGATATGATGAATGTGAGATGATATTACTGAACGAAGCCATAGTGTGAAAGAGATGAGGAGTGAAAGAGAGAGTAGAAGATTCGACGAATGGACGACGTACGCACGACGCGAGAACAAGACGCTCTGATTAATTTAATTTTAATTGTACGTGATATTGGAATTAAATTATATAAAAATAAACGCACGCGTATCGTTTAATTCGTAAAGTGTTGTTTTACTTGCCAGCCGACATACTATACATGCTTAAATTTAAAGTGGGCCTCTGGAGGCCAATGCGAAATATGAGTGAAAAATACTCGAAGTAGTAGGAGCCGATTATGATGAAAAATGAAGCGGTATCGTTTAGACACGTTTCCCATAGAAGAAGGTGATTAAGGCTCAGTATTCTACTTATAGTCTTGAATACAATACAAAATTATTAAGTTTCTCTTTATTGTACTCGTATTCGATTACTTATTTAATCCTTTGAATAAGTATTTCAGTAACGTACTTTTGTATGAAACTTATAAATAAGGGCTTGATTATAAATTGAATAAAAAATATAAAGTAACACAATTTATAGCAAGACTTATTGTTAGGGAGTTTCTTGCCGCTTCTCCTCTTTCACATAATATTAGGTCTTTACCTATGAAATTGGAGATTTTTATGATAATTTTAAAATATAAAAATTTTGGTATTTTTTTATTTCAGCTAATCAAAGTACTGGCCCAAATTATCTACACAATTTTGCCATTTTGATGGCAGTTTGTTTATCCCTTTAGTGTAGAAGTCTGCCGGACGGGAAGCGATGAAGTCAGCGAAAGCGTTTTGTACTGCCTCTCGGGTATATATTTTTCCCACTTAAAAAAACGTCTAAATTTTGAAAAAAGTATGAATCTGTTGGGGTAAGGTCCGGTGAATACGGTGGGTGACGGAGAGCTTCCAGCTGTAACTCTTGTAACTTTGCGATGATCTGTCGTGAAGTATGAGCTCGCGCGTTGTCGTGGAGAAGCAATGGGGAAAAGAGACTGACTAGTCTTGGTTGTTGAATTGCGAGCTTCTCAATCATTGTTTACAATTATTGGCAACAGACATCTGCCGTCACCGTTGTGCCATTCAGTAAGAAGCTGTGATGTAAAAGTCCGGCACTGGTCCACCAGACAGTCACCATCATCTTCCTATGAGTAATCTTTTTTTTAACACACTGATTAGGTGTTGTACCAGGGTCCACCCACTGAGACGAACGCTTACGGTTGTCGTACAGGATCTACTTTTCAACGCAGGAAACAATTCGATTAAGAATTCCCTCGTTTCTATGCCCATTCAGTAGTGCTATGCATGCGTCGACGCGTAAATCTCGCTGTAGGTTGCTTAGTTCGTGTGGCACCCACTTATCTAACTTTTTTATCTTTCCGATTTGACGCAAGTGCCTCAATGTTATTTTGACACTAAATCCATGGCCCGCAGTAAACTCAGCCGTAGATTGAGTTGGATCCACTTCCACTATCGCCTTCAATTCGTCTTTGTTCACAATGGTTACCGGCCGACCGCGAGGTTCGTTCTTGAACTCAAAATTTTCGGATTTAAAGCGATTGAACCAATAATTGATGCAAGCAGTATTAGGCCCGTACACGTCGTTAATGTTTCGTGTTGTTTGCGCAGCGGTATTTCCACGTAGGAACTCATATTCGAAAATTGTACTTATTTTCAGTTTATCCATGGCGCCAAAAACTACCACAATCTCACAAAAACAAAAAAACTATCTAAAAACAAATGACTGAATTTGAAAGTAAAACAACATATCTTTCAAATAAGATTTATTTGAATTTTGAGTCACGCGCCAATCCAAAGATAATTAAATCTGAAAACGCTGGTTATAGAATCTCCAATTACATAGGTAAAGACCTATTATATTGCAATTGTTTTGAAATCTCTTTCTTTTCTTTGAAATTTTATATAGTACACCAAACTATAAAAAGACAAAAAATACAACGGGCGGCCTTATCGTTGAGAAGCAATCTCTTCCAGGCAGCCCTTGGCAGGGATTGATATATATGCACTAGCTTTTGACCCCGGCTCCGTTCGCGATGTACGAATAATGTAATAAAATGACTGGAATGACTCTAATTCCCTGGCAGCGTGGCAAGCCTTTGGTGTGGGATGCGGCTTGCGTAGACACGTTGGCCGCATCCCATTTACCAAACACGTCTAGATCGGCCGGTTCGGCGGCGGAAACAGCGGAATCATTCAAGCGGCGCAAATATGCAACCCTCAGTGAAAGTTATATATTTGTGCCGTTTGCTGTCGAGACGATTGGACCGTGGGGTCCTGAGGCCATGAGCCTCTACCAAAATTTATCGAAAGGACTCATTGACTCTTCTGGTGATCAGAAGGCTGGTGCCTACCTCGGCCAACGGATCAGTATGGCGATCCAGCGAGGAAACGTAGCCAGCCTTCTGGGCACTTTATCCATAGAAGACGGTGATCTGGGCTCAGTATTCTACTTATAGTCTTGAGGGACTATGGGTAGAATACAATACAAATAAGTTAAGTTTTCTTACATTATATTCAATAGTATGTAATTTTATAATTGTTTTACATGTAAATGCAAATTAAGTAGTTTTAATAAAATGTAATTTTATGTAATAAAATAGAGCTTCGTAGGTAGCAAGAGTTTGACCCGCGGCGAGGCCGCGTGGAAAATGCTTACTACGCTACGCTACGCTTAAAAAAATCTTTTCATATTCAAAATTAGTTATTTAGTATTCACAGAGCTTATATTTAAAAATACCTATTTACTAAATAGGAATCTAATAAAGAGAAAAACCCAACGTACACAACCGACCAAGAAACTTGTTCAAGCGAAAAAAATAAATTTTCTCGCTTCGCGAAGGAAATAAATAACTTTATTTCCTTGGCAAAACATGGACGTCAATTTGTGACATTTTTCCACGATATTGGATAAAATTATGAGTACATTCATCAACCCTCGGGGAGGTTTCATTAATTTAATATGGCTAATAAACGTTTGAGTGCACTACAGAGAGCTGATTTGGTGCCGAGCCATGATATTTTTACCTACAGATACGTTTTATCACAATTATATTTGTGCAGCATTAAAACAAGGCAGTTGCCCGATATTCATTTGGTCACATTGCAGGTTATTTCAAAAAGCACAATATTTTCAAGCTTTTAAATGATAGAATAGAATAATTATACATTATTTTATATCAAAATTTGTTGTTTGATTGCTCACTTGAAAGCGACTACCAACGCCTATGGACATCAGCAACACCAAAGGTGGACTGGAGACTGGAGCCTGGTCATTAATGCTGGAACACAACTCAAGGTTGTTATGGCGACATACTTTAGACCAGGTATAGTGTATTGTAACTTATAATATATATTTATCTTCTTCTATGAATTCATTATGCAGTGTTTGATTGCTTACATACTCTTTCCCTTTCTTTGTGTATTATATTCTGTAAAGTTATGTACATATAGTTAAATATTACAGTTTCTAGTGCAACAAAGTTTACTAACGACGTATCTTTTCTGTGCAAAATATAATTAGTGTCAGCGAACTCTATTTTTCTTTAGTATAAAATTCTTCCACAACATTTTATTAGCAACAAAATAAATCATTACCCAAATACGATAACCAATCAAATTGACACGACAAAAATGTAATAAATGTATTTCCATAGTTACTACATGCAAAATGACACTAGGTACGGAAGCTATGCTACATCGATTTTTGTATGATATATAAAATTACACTAGGTACAGAAGCAATGCTACGTCGATTTGTGTTTAACACACAAATAACACTAGGTACGGAAGCTATGCTACGTCGGTTTGTGTATAACACACAAATAACACTAGGTACGCAAGCTATACTGCGTTGATTTTTATATAACACACAAAATGACACTAGGTATTTAGCTATGCTACGACAATTTGTGTATAACACACAAAATGACACTAGGTATTTAGCTATGCTACGACAATTTTTGTATAACACACAAAATGACACTAGGTATTTAGCTATGCTACGACAATTTGTGTATAACACACAAAATGACACTAGGTATTTAGCTATGCTACGACAATTTGTGTATAACACACAAATAGCACTATCTACGGAAGCTACGCTACGTCGATTTTTGTAATATAGTAGTTGTATAGCAGCGTAGCAGCACATGTACTTAGTTATTGTTGGAATAGTAAACTAATTGCCTTACTGCAACTTAAAATACGACTTCACTTATAAAGTTATATGGTTTTGTTTATATCAAACTTTAACTAGCCATAACGCAAATGAATGGAGAATAAGATATATAAAAATATCATAAAACAAATTACCTATATAATGAGTAAGTCAAGTGAGTGAGTCAACGTTTGATTGGCGGAATTAATACTTCTATATTATTTAAAATATTTCTTCACATTTTTGTTATCAATATTGACGCGTAATATTTAAACGAGACTTCGCGTCTCTGTGTATTCTACCGTTGGTATAATGGGTAGTGTTCAGAATAGTGCCTTCGTATTCTATCTACCACCGAACCGTTCGCCATCGTCTGGGCGTTCATTTTCACTTCCTCGAGCCGCTTCGTTCATGTACGCAATTGTTCCTTACGACCCGAGGAGATTTGTAATGAGCCAATTAAAGTTTTCTCACAGCACTACGAAATAGGGGTCATAAAATTTCTTCAAAACTGGCAAAGCATTGATAATGTCTCTGATGTTGCGAATGTCCCTAGGCGACAGTAACTGCTATCCATCAGATGGGTCGTCGAACTGTCTACTATACTATCGCGATAAATTAAAAATAATCTATTCAATTGAATTAAGGCATGACTGCCATTGCCACTGAGCCACCAGTGGACCTGTTGGTGCCATATACAGGTACTGCGAAAAGACAAAAATCCTCCCATTGCCCTCTCTCCCTGTCTGTCTTATCCGCCACATCGTGAACGAGATGCAATGGGAAGAAACAAAGTCTATGACGCTGCGCTTCCGTAGTTGTCAAGTGACATGTAGTCTTGCAATGCTACCACTTCAACGTGTAACGAAAAATATTAAATTCAAAAACAAACCAGCAGGACCCAGAAATAAATGAGTGTACCATATTCTTCCTTTTTGAGTAACTTTTCAATATTCACTTCGGCTAACATAATTCCTCCTAATGGTAATAACATTTTTTTTTTTAATTATTCCGGCGACGATATCGAGAAGATATTGTGGATTTAGTAGAATACGTTTTACTTACACTATCACAAGGGAAGCGTTTACTTTGAATAAAATAATTAATTTTTGTTTTGCAGAATTGGGCCCCAGGACCGACGCGTTTCGATAGTTTAAATGAAATATACCGCTCAGAAGCGAACGGGTCGAACAACAATGGCCGGGCTAATGCGATGAGCGGCCATTTTCCGCTCACATTAGCACCGGCTCAAAAGAAAACCATTTGCCTCGCTAACTATGGCTTATTTGTCATAAACGCGCCACGCTTTTATTGTCACATGGAATCTAGGTTAACAATGGATTCGATTTGAAAGTTGGCATGTTATGTTATGTTTTTAAGCTTGATTTATTTTATAATGGAATTATCCGCAGTTTTCAGATGGCCTTGACAACTCTATTTTTACGAGGTGGCATTTCGTGCACCGTTGCGCAAATGCATAATACACGTGTATATTATTTTAACCTAATTTAATCGCATATGTTAAAAATACAGTGTAAACTCTATATAACGACACTGAAGGTACCGTGAATTTTATGGCGTTATAGAGAGTTGACGTTAAATGGAGAGGTCTGTTGTTTGCTGCACCAGTAATTTTGTTGTTTTTTTTACATATTTTATTCATATCTTCTTGCGATATTCGGGCATCTTGGTGATAAAGAAAGTACTTAGAAATTTCGGTATGCATGATGCCGACAGTCGAGTTTAATCCAGGTTAGGGTAATAAGCGATGAAAGAACGTACACAGCTGCGAGGTTTTTACTAATTTTGGCAACTAAAAAGGTACTTTTTATAACTTAATTGTTGTCGTTATTGACAGTGGGTGTAATGCTATATAGGGTGTATCATTGTATGGAAGACGAGCTAAACCAACCAAAGCCAAATTATTTCGACGCTTAAGGGAGTTTACCGTTAAAGCGAGTGACGTTACAGGAAGTTTACACTGTAATTACATTAAAAATTAAAAACGGTGACGCCTGCTCTTTTATATGAATACTATTGTTACGTGCGAGCGGGGGTACGCACTTATGGATTGGAAGAAAACACCAGTTTTTAATTTAAAAGCTTTTATTGAATTACACAGCCGCACGTAGTACCTCTCTGTAGAGTTGCCCCTATACGCACGACCAACGATGCACAGTCCCGACGATAAGTTGTCACACCCTCAATACCGTCGCCGATATTGCGTAGACCACCTCCGATATTATCGCGTGTAGCTCGCTTCTGGTTCCTCTCTCGAACTACGCTACACACCTTCTTCGCGTATCTTTTCACCAAACTTCTCACTAAATTCACCACTTAGTTCGTCTCTGTCCTCTATTAACCTTCTCTAATATCGCACTTGTCGTTTCACCGTCTTGGACTGAACTCAACTTTAAAACTGCCCTGTAAGAATTTTCTAGAACCCATCTATCTACCTCTGTCTTTCCTTTCCCGAACCTTCTGTTCGGGAACTTTCGTTTATACATCTATCCTTTTCTAACATCTATCTATCTCTTTCTTTCGTTTATCGTCTTTCCTTTTCTAAATATATCCGTCCTTGTCTTTTCGTTCTAGATTTTTCTAGACTTTTCCAAAAGTTCTAAAAGTAACTAGATGGTTCCACCATCATTCGCCACACTATTTTAGAATTTGATAATCCAATTGTAGTCCAACTTATTTTTTTATATAAGATTTAAATTGACATCATTGAAATGAAAAATGAATATTTTAGTACCAAGAGCGGTTACTACATACTTTATTCTATACTTTGTTTCGCAAACTGGCCAATTCAGCTTACGCATTTTTAACACAACTAGAACACGGAGAATATGGTAGCTGAATGGCCTTCTTGACGCAAACACAGTATGCATTGTATATAATTATACATCGAAACATAATAATTTAAAAAAATGAAGTTCAATGAATAATTATCAAAGAGTGTGAAATTTCTTGATGTACTTAACCGATGCATTGAAAATGAAAATATCGAGCTCGTGGCAGATATCATTTTAGGCAATACAGATGGTAGAGTGCTAATTATTGACAGTACACAGTGCGACATGGTGATAGAGCGAATGTTTTATGATTATGCAAACTGCATCCCGTTTGTGATACAGCGAATTTTAGTTTGTCGAGAAGTTCCGGGCTGTTAATTGCTGAAGAGTTTAAATGGTAAAATGTTTCTTAAGACGTATATTTGATTAAGGAAAGAAAGATTTAAGAAAACTTTTACACCGAATTATAAAAAAGGTATTTAATTTAAACTGCCTTATATAACAATCACATTACGTATAAAATATTAAATATATAGGATGCATTTGTACAACGGGTACAAGAAAGAGGAAATAATAACGGATGCTGGTTCACTCTGTTAGAGCATACTATGAAAAATACTGAACGGATTAAAATGAAATACTCTATGGCTAGAGTAAGCTTATATCCCGGTTTGCAGGATACTTTATATCCCGGAAAATAGCGTCGTTTCCATGGGATAGGCGACTATAGTAAAAAATTAGCGCTGCGTTCTTTTTTTTTTGTTGCCATTACAATTTGAGCCGCCACACAAACGTCATTACGGCAACGCGAACGAAGTTTCGTTGTCACAGTATTGATCCAAATTATTAAAATTTCTAAAATAAAAGTGATATAATATTTTTTAATAAAAAATACAAATTGCCTCTAATCAAAAAAATTTAAGTCCAGAAATTTAATTACAAACTTAGCAAATGAAAATTAAACAGTACATTTAATTTAATATTTCAGTAGCACAATTGGTCTTTAAGTTTTCACCTTTCTTTAATCGTCTGAAGGACAACTTATTTATACATTTTAAAACACACTGCCAACACGAATAATTCGAATCTGCTAACATTACATGACTTACAAAACTGTTCTCTTCTTCCACTCCTTATCACATTATTTGGGGTATGGTCTTCTATTCTGGGTTCGGCCAATTGGGCTATCTTAGGACCTTTCTCAATTCGGACACCAGGGGCCCAATTCTGCTATTAACATCTCGTCAATATCACCGGACACTATCGAAACTTTAGAAAGAAAGAAATGTTTCAAATTTTACTAGCTTTGCAGTATTCATGACGGCTAACGTCATTTCTGCTGATGGTAATATCAATTTATTCTACCACCAATCTGCCGCGCGGCTCCCCATAGCATACGAGGTCTGTTCAAAAATTGCAATTTATTTGGGCGTTATATATACACGTCTGTGTCACCTTCAAAGTTCGTCCCAACGCACAGACTTATCCCAACGGTGTTTCCACTTGTTGAAATAGTCCTGGAACGCTTCTTTTGTGAGTTTCAGCTCCTTCGTCGCATTCGCCTTAATCTCCGACATAGTTTCAAATCTTAATCCTTTGAGGGGTTTTTTTAGTTTTGGGAACAAGAAAAAGTCACACGAGGCAAGGACAGCTGAGCAAAAGGATGGTGACGAACAGTGATCGAGTATTTACACACGTAAGAAGTGAAATTTATTTATTTAACAGACCGTATTGAAAAATACAATCATAAACAGAGGTCAATTTTAAATAACTTAGAAAAATAAATACCACAATCACACCCAAGTATTAGAAAAAGAGATATAATTACTTACTTTTTTTAGAAATTCACTGTAATTAGAATTAAAATAAATCCTTTGATTTTGCTGATCACTTTAATATATAATATAATCTAATACATATATGAATAAATGATTTATAAATCATCAAACTCGTATATTAATTAAAATACAATAAAGTAAAAAAATATTACAATGCTCGTCTCACAATCCATCCATCAACAACTCGTTGCTACGCAACCACCATCCTAGTCGGCCATCCTGCAAAATAATGTCACGCGTAACCGAAAAATGTGACGGTAAATTTTTTTCCGATAAAGAAGTTACACTTCAAAAAATTGTAAGAAACTTCCAACAATATAAGTAAATACACATTTAATAAGACTTCGGCTCGCAATTTTCTCTAATGCGTTTCCTATGAGTACAAGTGGGAGCATACCGAATGCCGATGACAGAATGGAGAAATGTTTTCTCGATTTTTGCCCGACGCGGAGCGAAGGATAAATTACCAAAAGTAAAAAACTTTGCCAACTTACTAAGAAACAAGAGGTAAAAGATAATTTGTCATGTTTTTTGTTAAGTCTTAAATTAGGTGTTCCAAGTTTTCTGTTAAGGGTAATGTGTATTTGTTCGACGTCTAAAACAATTTCCTTGACATTGTGATGACCTAACCTAATGTCCTTACCTATTACATATATACATTAATACGTGAAGAAAAATCTTTGTACCCCTTTTTTACGAAAATTGAGTGGATGGAAGAGTATGAAATTTCGCACACTTACGAGTATAGTCTATATAGAGAAGAAGCGCATGTTAGTTTTTTTTTTTCATGCATAAAAAATCTATAAAATCAATACAAAAAACATTACATACACAGACACGGAAGCCATAAAATAAGAAGTAAAAAGAAAATATTAAAAAAGAAAAAGTATACCACAGTAATTATAAAAAGATTACATAAAAATTACTTACACAGTTTGATATAGTTATAGAATAGAGTATAAAAAGAGCAATAATAAGAGACACACGACACAACGCATACAGGATATACAGTCCAAAGAAATATTTTTATATAATTCAGAATTATAGATAGGTAGACAACAGTTTATTGCTCACGAAAATAAACAAGTACAGAAACAAAATGCATAACTACAATACTTCTTGGCAAAACAACAGGCGGCTTTATCGCTAAAAGTGATCTCTTTCAGGCAACCTAACTTAAAAGAAATTCTTAACTAATCTGGCGATGTAAGTGGAGCAGTAAAAAGATAGGACTGTACAATTTAAATATACATACTTACACTATAATATATTGTATATACGTTAAAACAAAAAATAATCTAAATAAATTTATTTGTTAATACATATATTACAATAAATAAATAAGTAAATGTTTAATATATTAGAATGTTTATTTAAAGACAGATAGTACTTTCTAAGGGAGTTCCGAAATGTAGGATCTTATCTTAATTTAATTATTGAAATTATATTTAGATAAGATAACCAGACTGCTCTACATTGTTGAATCTTTATCGAAATGTAGCGAAGAAGTGTGAACAACCTTTAAGGAAGAGGGATTCTCGTAATAGTGTTCACTAATTGGAGTTTATCGTTGTCATTGTTTTTCGGCCCCAAAAAGAAAAGTTAGATTCAAAGCTAATTTATAGCTCCTATATTATAATTAAGAAACTTTTAATGAACGCTGCTAATAAAAGTGGAGGTTTTTTTTTCTTTAAATGCAAATATATAAACAGTATATTAATATGACTGTGATGGACCCGCGAGGCAAAATATAATATATTCTAATAAAAATAGGACCGTTCGTAATACCGAAGTAAGAAAGAGAGTTGGTCTGAAAGAGAGTGTCGGGGTGAAGGTAAGGAAAGGAATGCTCCGGTGGTTCGGGCATGTGGAAAGAATGTATGATGAAAGAATGACTAAACAGATATACAATGCAAAAGTGGATGGATGCAGAAGTCGCGGAAGGCCACGACACACCTTCCATGATCAAATTGATCGTGTATTAGCAGAAGGTGATGTCAGGAGCCTTAAGAACAGACGAGCGTGCATGACAAGAACTATGAATGTCAAAGAAGCAAGTGAGGTGTGTAAGAATAAGCCTAAATGGCGCTCTGTTGTTCGTGCCTACCCCGCAAGGGACCTGGCGTGAAGTTATGTATGTATGTATGTAAAAATAGGACTAAATAAAATGAAACACCATTTTTTCCTCATGTTCGAATCACAACCAACTCGATTTTATTTTTATTATGAAAACTTCGAAAACCGAGCTGCCAGTACTCTAATATTTACACCCAATGAGTATTTATTCTACAACAATGACGTTCTCTTTATTATTCGAAATCATATTTTTGATTTTGTTCTATCTGTAAATCGAGTAATAATACATTTTTAAACGTGGTAAAGCCTGCTGGATTTCTTATGGTCAGTACAGATTATTGGGCCAGCACACTCACACACCACTCACAGAATATATAATATAATAATAATTATATATATTTTTAACACTTTGGCAGCGTCCCCATCGTCCCGATACGGCTGTGGTAGCTAGTGCAGTTGCCGCCCGACAAGAGGACCTAAAACGCCGCAAATATGCATTCGTCAGTAGTGGATACATATCTGCGGCTTTTGGTCTCGAAATTCTCAGGCCATGGGGTCCAGAAGTCCATCTGCTTTATCGAGACCTATCAAAACGGTTGATAGATGTCTCACAAAACCAAAGCGCTGGCCTGTAAGCGTTGCATTACGTAGTAATGCGGCCAGCGTTTTGGAGACGTTCCCAACTGAAGTTGATATGGGACCTATTTACTATTTGCAGTTTTTATCTTTTATAAATTAAGTTGTATATATATATATACATTATTAGAATAGGTAAATTATGTAACATAAATTCATGTACAGTTAACAAGAAACAAATAAATAATTTTTTATACTTTTTCTATTTCACAAGTATAAAAATGTCTACTCAACCCATTGACATATAAAAGAAACCGTCACAAATTACCACTTTTTTATTTATCTGCTACACTAGTATAATAATTATAATCTACTATATAATAACATCTTCATCTCCCCATATTTACTTACGTAATTCTATACATTACTACTATGATTATTATTTATGTATATTTTTGTCTTATTTCCATGCCTATTTATAGTTGCCATCTCAAAATATTATATATATATACTTTCCATTCTATTTATGTTATATAACCCACATGTTACACAATTTTCTCTAATCCATCCTAAGGTTGTCTGGAAGAAATTGCTTTTAGTGATAAGAACCACCTATTGTCTTCTGTACTTAAACTTCTTAAATTGTACCTTAATGTTATGCAATAAAGTATATTCTATTCTATTCTAGTATATCTTGCTTATTTTGGAACTTTCAAAATATCTTTCCATACCTTTGATAATAATTCTACTGAAAATGACAACAAAGATACAATAATAATCTTGCTAAATAAACACAATCCATCTAGAGTTGACGGTTGACATTCATCAAGGACCCGCCTCGCTGTCACAATTAAAATCTGGGAATAAATTACCCGCACAAGGACCTCTAATAGACTACTTCGACGTAACAATTCTCTAAATAAGCATAAATGAAAATTGTTTAGTATTCTCTGGCGAATTATATACACGTATAACCTGTCGCGCGGCTTCGACTGCTCAAAAACTGCTATCATACTAGAATTTCTTAAAATATTTCACTGACGTTATTACCAATATATCAAAACTTAATATTTTCTTAAGTTTTCGCGACTTGTACACATAATAAAACTACGTTTTAACGGTTTTAAGCGCGGTAATTTATTTTATTTAGGTTTATCCGACGTTTCGGCTGCTTTTCAGTTGCCGTGGTCACGGAAGACAAAGATGACATTAAAAAATATTTTTTTAGAACTAGGCATGTTTGCTGAAGAGTTTCTTGCGCCGCTTCTTCTCTTCAAGCCACAACATGTTGTGAAGCGGTGGTAAATTAGATTAGGCTCCCATAGAGTAAATAATATCCATAAACAAAATTAAAACTAAATAATTAAAATGAACAAGTTGGCGGTAGGCTGAATAAAAACTTTGACAATACACGTTCGACAAATGTCATCTTTGTCTTCCGTGACCACGGCAACTGAAAAGCGGCCGAAACGTCGGATAAACCTAAATAAAATAAATTACCGCGCTTAAAACCGTTAAAACGTAGTTTTATTATATCAAAACTTTGTTATGGTTATTGTTACACGCCGACGAAGTGAAGGCACACCTGTAGTTTATTACCTTTCCCGCATTTGGACTTCTTTTGTTTACTTTGTGTTTAAATTTTGTAATTAAGAACAACATACTATTATTATTGTACTTGTTTATGGCTGCAGATATGCAGATTACGATTTCTCGGAAACTTCAGTCCACACGGTCGATTGTTGTATTGTACAGTTTAGTATAAAACGATGCCCGAACGGGGGGATAGGTAGTCCAGCGAGGATTACGTTGCGAGCAAGACGTGTGCCTTCGATAAGTTATATATATAGTGACGGACTTGTTATTGAATCGTGCAGTTTATACTGGTTGTGTCCAGTTATATTTGTACCTGTGTTATTCCTTTTTTTTTTGTTTTTTTTTAAATTAACTAATCTACGGACTCTAGTTCCGTACCCTTTTTACAACTTAATTATTGTTAGTTTTTTTGAATTTATACACGCTTATTGTTTATGTGTTATTATGGGTGACATTAATTTTATGATTTTTGTGTTGTGTACCTTAAGAATAACTTATAATTTTTTTTCTAATTTTAATACTTAACTTATACTAATGTAGAGTGTATCTGTTACATGCTGGTGTTGTGAGAAAGTGCATGTGCAGTGTGTGCCTTATGTCTATACCTATATATTATCTTAACTAGTGCCATGTATGCTGTTTTTTCTTTCTGTGCCTAGGTTATTACTTTTTAAGCTCTTTGTGTGTCTTGGTTTGTTTGTGAATTGTGCGTGTAATGCAATGCAGTGAGTGGTATTGCGCGTTGGTGTGAGTAAGTGTATAAGTTTTGTTGTTTTTGATTGTGTGTTTGTGACTTTGTGTGGTGTTATAATTTATTATTTAATTGTCGTGTGTTATACGTGTTTGTATAGATCTAATAAATTCTATAGTAATTCCAATGGCATTTCAATTCGCGTCCTGCAACTCGTAACATTATTGTAAATTGGTCTTTACAAACGAGTAAACGATTTTCAAAACCATGTCGAGTGCTTACCACAGTCACGAGTTTATGAAAACCAACATCCGCACGTGTGTCATACAACGTATTTCAACACATTTGCGAGAAACAATATAAGTAATGAAACAAACATATAATATATCAGTCGGAAAGTCGCAATAATGTTTGACGTTTTTAACATTAAAATGGCGCCCGCCATATGCGCGTGGTTAAAATTAGAACTTACATAATTCGTCTCATTATTTTCTATAGTATTAAAGTGAGACAAACGTATTAATCAAAAGAGGTACGATTATTCAGCTTTCGTCGTCGTCGTCGTCGTCAGCCATTCACAGTCCAGTGCTGGACGTAGGCCACCCCGTATACAGCTTTACTAATGTAAAACTCCTTAGTGGAATTCTTATGTATTTATTTTCACCTCAATGCCTATTTTGCATTCTTCTATTGTGTGGTTCGTAATTTTTAACTTTCGAACAATGTATACAGGCATCAAATGCATTTTTTGAGCATAGTATTATTGAGCAAATGTGTTGAAAATGTATTTTTGAGAAAATGTGTTGAAAATGCAATACATTCTATCTTTTGCTGATTTTTATTGTCAAATGAGCTGGCCCTAACAGCTTAAACCACGATGATTATTACAGAATGACTCTACTACGTCTCTTGACATGAATCGCAAATATTTTAATAAATTGTATTCATCTTAGTTGAAATTGTCCTTAAATCTATTGTCGTATGTATTTTTATGTTAGTATTTATTGAACATCAAAGAAGCAACTGATGCGTGTAAGAATAAGCCTGTATGGCGCTCTGTTGTTCATGCCTACCCCGCAAGGGACCTGGCGTGAAGTTATGTATGTATGTATGTATTTATTGAACGTCATGTATTTTGAAAATAAAGAGAGAGAACATATTGATTTAAGACAAGATAGAAAAAGTGATACAAGATAATAGATCTAACAATAATGGTATCCTAACGAGGCTCTTGCTCAGCATAATGCTAGCTTCACAAAAAGCACTGATCTACCACAAGTACCTTTAAGCGATGATACGGTTTAGCTTTACAAAGTAAATTAAAGACAACAAACATTAACAAAAAATATTCAATTAGTAATATATATAAACAGAATTATAATTACAAATTAAACGAACAAAAAAATCAAAGAACAGAAGTGACGAAAATGACTTTAAAAAAATGTAATTGTTCGTTATGGCGCACATATCAACATATTATAATACTGCCAAATTCTTATGTCTTTGTTTGTTTTAGATATACTGTGCTTTATAATACGGCCGCCGTAACTTGGCAAATGTGAACATAGGCTCTGCGAACTTTAGAGCATGTACACTCGTGTGATGAGTGGACATACGACTCGTCAGTGAATACAATTGGTCGCCCTTCATCCCTGTATTTTTTCATTGCTTTGTACTAGTTGGTCACTGTATTTTCTTCACGAGTTTACATGCGCTAAAGTTCGCAGAGCCTATGTTCACCTTCGCCAAATTACGCCGGCCGTATTATACAATTGAATACCATCTCAATAAAACTACATTCCAGGAAATAAAGTAACTAGATTGAATTCGATCGAACAAATTAAGATACATAAATACATATTATCACAGCTGTTTTCCATCTAAGTAGGCATAGACAATGTATCTCTTCATGGACGCTATGAAAATAAATCAATATTAAATCTGTGAATTGATAAGATGAGACAGTTTTGGAACAAAGTTCCGTATCGCGCGTTGCGAAAGGGGGCTAGACGGAAAAAATTAAGACCAAAAGTTGTAACGACACTTTTTGCTATAGTTGTAAGCCGTGCGGCGTGCGCGTGTTTTACTAAAATTAAGCCTACTGATTAAGTTTATATTACATTATTTTTGTTAATAATTAAAAAAAATATTATTATAACTTAAAAAAATAAAATTTTATTACAATTCCTTCACTAATTAATCGAAAGGAACTTCGTTCCATCCGGGTGTCCCTTGACACCTCTCAAGTTTTTTTTTCATTAACTGGAATACAGCAAACAAGCCACACCAGCTAGAAAGCGGTAACGCGCTGCGAGCCTCGAAGAAATTTTATGACACCCGTTTTGAAAACCATCATATCGAAGAGCTGTGGTAAAGCCTCAGCTAAGAACTTATTCCAAATTCCAGAGGTACCCAGGAGAAACATTCTAGAGAGCCGGTGCGTACATGAGCGAAGCGGCTCGAAGAAGTGGAGATGAACGCACAGCCAATGTCGTGCGGTGCGGTGATAGAAAGAAGACAAATGCACCGTTTTAAACAGTTCTTTAAAACACTAGCCGTTATACAGTCGGTATACATACGCGAGAGACGCCAAGTTTCTCCGACATTCAAGCTTATCTAGACTATCTGTGAGTATGGGATCATCAACAACACATGGGCTTTATAAAACTGACAGATACAGTTACTTCATACTTATGGCATTGCTTCAAATGAAACTTCTGAGAGATTTTCACCAAACTCAATGTAGAACTCAGAAAATTGAAAAATAATGAAATGGAAGCGATTTCCATTCCAACAACCAAAGTAATTTTCCACGATGATACAAAGTCCCGATTTCATTATTTCAAAAGTGTTTAATAAGTTTGAATGACGATTTATAATAGTTCATAGGCCACAATAGGCGGTCACTTTTAATTAATAAATCCTTTTTCAATATTGCCCGTAATACCTAATAAACTTCTTTCTTCAGCAAAGGAAAATTAGCCCATAAGCCTTTTCGTTGCTCAAGTTAAATATACCTGAATCTTTTTTATTCTACGTTGTTTTAATTGTAGACCTAAGTATAGTTTTATGGAGTTTAAAAGAATAAAGACAAAACTGTCAGCCAAAGGACTGCATATCAGAAGTGAAAACTTTCTGTCTGGGCGTGACGATCTCGCGAGATCAGTGGTTTTCTACATTTCAAAAGTGCCCAACATACCCTAAGAAGTTTTTCACTTCATAAACTTCTTTCAAATGACATACAACTACGGACATCAATAAAATCAACCCTCGAACAGATATTCGAGGTTGTTCCGTAAACTTAGCATAATCAATTTTTCCGCGATTTCATAACTTCCAATTTTGGTATATTTAATACAAATGCATCGCCATCCTGTGTGAGCTATCGACGCCGATGCTGCCCTCACGCGGACAACCAGTGCTACTTTCTACACCGCACGCGCCGCATCGACCTTCCTGTCTTTTCGTTAATTTTCAAGTACTTAGTTTTCAAATATATACAATTAGCCAATCAAGAAATCGTGCCAGTGAATGTGAGTAGTTACAATCCATAATCGAAGGGTTCCCGTAGCACAGCAAGCAAGGTAAGTGGTTGTGCATTTTTTTTATTGTTTCTGGACCCATTTTAATTAATATATATTTTTTTTGTTATAAGTTCTCAGCTTGTTGGGTTTGACATATTGGTTATCTAGATGTATAGGACTAACCACTTTATATATGTCTTATTTAGAATGCAATACTGATATATGAACACAATTTTAGCATACATTAAATTATAAGTTTTGGCCTAAAATAATAACAAACGCTTGTTAACAATCTTCTTGTTAACTACATAAATGTGAAGCAGTAGCAACGGCCTAAGTAAATATAATACAATTTCATTACATATGAATCTATTCTCAGAGTTGGTCAGCTGATACTCGACTCGGATTTCCAATTGGATTGTTGGGCAAATGTTTGCCCATCGATTACGTCCAATCCCACCTAGGTTGTGCCAACACTAGTGACCGGTTTTCTCATTTAACTAATAGGTCGTTTGTCGACAACGCATGGTGTTATTTTTATAAAAATAATCTCTTGGTGAAACTGGGTTCAAGTGGACGCCGACGGTTTTATCATACACTAATTACAGTAGATTTTGACTACAACGACGATGAAGATACTATATTATACTATAATTCCGTTGCTTTATCCGATAGTCGCTATATACATATATAGAAAGAAAGCAAGAAAGAGGACAGTTTTATTACTAGATAATACTTATTATTATTATATTTTAAGGCAGGAGTTCAGCAGACAGGCAAACGGCCCACTTGATGGAAAGCGGTCACCATCCCTATGGACATTTGCAACTCCAAAGGTGCCAAATATGCGCTGCTGCTCTCTGAAGGCACATTCCAACATGGTGCCGGAACACAACACAAGGTTGTTATGGCGGCATACTTTAGATCAGAGGTGGTAGCCATCCAGTCGGGCTAATGCCCTACAACCGGGGATACCCGCATAATGCGCATAATCGCCTACTGTCTACTTTAATAACACTCTGATATTGCAACACTAGAATATTGCGTGGCTTTAGTCAAATTTCAGTGTAAGTATGTAAACAAAAAATAAATTATTTTTATGATTCTATGAATGATTTTTGTGTCTTTGTTTGTTGACTCGGTCGCAATATTTTCAAGGAATATCCAGACATTTGTTAGAAATGGTTCACTAAAACCTATGCTTGGAAATCGGTTAAAAAATTTAACCGATTACAGCTTAAGTGCATAGAAACTTTATTCTCGGTTTTGGTTTAGACTGTATACTCAGATTTTGGGGGAAAATCTTCAAATAAATTTTGTTCAATAAACTGGTTTCGAACGATTTTGAACGTTTCTTGCTGTACATCGCCAGAGCACACACAGCATTGTGATTAAATCAAAACTATTAAGGAAGGGTAAAATTGAACTTGGAGAGATATTTTATTAAATATTTTAAATTTGCACCATTACATCGTAGGAAAATTTTCTATGTGACAAAGTCAAATTTCAATTGTTTGTTGGTGTTGCCAACACATTGTGGTACAACAAGTTTTCAGTCGCAGATAAATAAGTTTAAAGAGATAGAATGACACTCTTCTTCCTTTTCTCGCAGAATAAACCGATTAATTCAGGTTTATTTATATAAACCTGAATTAACCGGTTATCACTATCTTTAAGGTCTACACTTCGAACGAAATACTTGACTAAAATCGGTTTAAATTTTGAATAGGTTCCTTCAAGCCTTAACTAAAACTAGTCGCTATAATCGAAATCCGAGTAGCATCTGAAGCTATAGCCGAATTATCATCCTTTAAAAGTATACTTTAAATCCTAGACTAAGTGTTACGTCGCCAGAGGCAAAAAATCGTAACAACCCAGATTGTTAGGTCGTTTTAAATAAAATCCAGTGTACATTATTATTGTTTCTAAGGAATTCTCTTAGAAAATCTCCCTCTTCGTTCTTCTATATGTATCTTTGTCACAAACATTTTTCAAAATTACTAAGTCTACTTAGTTGACATTTAATATTTAATAATGGTATTTAATGTTTAATACTAGTAATCTATACATATAATAAAATTGTAGAGGTCAAATTTTTGTACAATGAAAAACAATGCTAAAAACCGAGTCAAGGGGATGTAAGAAGTGAAATAGAACTAATTTTGTTTTTTTTAAATTTCTTGTTTCTCTTAATAAAACTACGTTTTAACGGTTTTAAGCGCGGTAATTTATTTTATTTAGATTTATCCGACGTTTCGGCCGCTTGTCAGTTGCCGTGGTCACAAAAGCGGCCGAAACGTGGGATAAACCTAAATAAAAATAAATTACCGCGCTTAAAACCGTTAAAACGTAGTTTTATTATGTGTACAAGTCGCGAAAACTTATGAAAATATTCTTGTTTCTCTGTTTGTCTGTCTGTTTGTACCAGCTAATCTCCGAAACGACTGGACCGATTTACATGAAATTTTGTATGGTGGTCGCTTATATTCCTGGTCAACATATAGGATACTTTTGATACCGAAAAATTTAAAAGTTCCCGTGGGATAGTTAAAAACCGCACCACGCGGGTAAAGACGCGGGCAGAAGTTATCGTTTATATGGCAAAACAACGTTTGCCGGGTCAGCTAGTAATAAAAAAATATGTTTAATTATAGTAATAACTTTCCATCAAGTAGGCCGTCTATCTGTCTGCCGAACTCATGCAATAAAAAAACTAGTCTTATACCATAGTCGACTATAACACCTGTTGTATCTCATTTACAAACCACCCCAAGCACTTTAATCTTATCAGCGTTAACTTAATTAGTTAACAAGACACGAAGGAGCCGGAAGTAGTTCGCATTATCAGAAACTTCGAAAAGTTATCATAAACATTTTGAAGGAGTTACGTTGATTAGTTCATCAGTATACTATCAAAACTTTGATGATAATAATAATTATGTGTGGAGCAAATCTTGTACAGACTATTGTGATACCAGTATCGTTACATACAAGTAATAAGAGATGGCCGCTATTACCTACATAGAAATATATTATAATTATAGATAAATATTTTTTTATTGTACATTAATCTATCGTCTCTAATGTAACAAATCTGTTGCGTGTCCTAAGTTTGTATGTACAATACATTTATAAATAAAAACATCAGGTCAGTTTATTCGGATCAGGATCATAATTAAGGCGCTTCAGTCCCAACACCAATGAAGTGTTGCTAGCACTTTTATTACAAATTAAACTTATAGCATATTACCCATTTGTACATCGTATTCACCCATCGAACCGCTCCTTCTCAATCCTTAGTCAAAATCTCTCCCTTAATCGCACACGCTTTCAAAAAGTGACGCAGCTTCGCAATTGCTTGACTACTACGGAGCTTTCGAACGCATGCTTCCATCATTCACTTTTTCATGAACTATACTCCAAAAAAAAAAACGTTAAAATTTTAATTCGTTTTACTGGCAACACCGATGACAAAAACAATGCATGATATCTTATTTTGTTTTCTAATGTTATTTCAAATAATGCGATCAAAATTAAGCAATCTTACTTGTGAAAGCTAACGTCACTGGCTTTATTATCATTTTTGGACGTGATACACAACTTTTAACAGTTCATTTCACCATTTTGAATAAGTTTTTTAAGCCCGTCGCGGATACGTTACACTCGCTTAATGTCTAACTCACAACTGGGGCCAGATATGCCTGCAGGCATCTCCGAAGTGGCAACACGTCAGTGCCGTAAACTGCGAATCTAGTTATTATAAGATCATTGGCTAGAGGTATATTATAACCGAATTCAGACACCAGCCTCTTAGTCAATGGTGTTACTAGTTTTAACTCACACGATATATTTATTGAATGAGTTTATTGATGAATATTTTTTTTATTGAATGAGTTCAGCAAACAGGCAACGCCCTACTTCATGAAAGGGTAACCATCGCCTATGGAAATATGCAATACCAAAGGTGCATAAAACGCCGGAACACAAGTCAAGTTTGTTATGGCGGTATTCTCTAGACTAGGGGTGGTAGCCATCCAGTCGGGCAAATACTCTACCACCTGCCTAGGTTGTTTTGTCGCCTACTACGACAGGCCGACCGGACGCAGGAAATTGTATTATTTCTCCATTCCTTCACGGATAATCAAATAATAATAAGAAACGGAAGAACGGAGATATTATTAAAATATAAATAACAATTATGACGAAATCTGCAAGAGCGCCCATTGTAAGGAGAATCAAAGGCCCAGCAATAAGGAGTCGATAAGGCAAACAATCTTTGAATATAATAGCCGTTTAATCCACCGAGCGAAGTAATTTAAAGAAAAATAACATTAGCAATTCAGATTATAGAGCCGTCTGAGGAGGCTTTATTAACTGTCAAACTGGAAGTCGGCCTAAATTGACTTTGCGGAGGTCAGCGTCAGACGAGCAACTTGATTTATCAGACGAATTGGAGGAATTTTTCATTTTTAGGCCGCCCCTCCATTCGGGGTTTTGATCAAACTGAAAAGGTCAACGCTATTAATTGTGTCTGCAAATGGTATACGTTTTTTATACCAAATATTAATCACAATAAGATTTGGATTTTCTAATGCGTTTGCTCAACTTCGTCTTGGTGTTAGTGACATGTTCAAATGTGTGTTATTTGTAGCGTTCCAATAACGCGTTAACCATTAGATCGTCTAGTGCTAGGTAAGGCAATCATGAAAAGTAAGGAGGTAGACAGAGCTTAAGCAAAAATTATCTGACGTAGCAATTCTCATTTGTTTAACATACGACTATCAAAGATGGGCTTTTCATAAACAAGATGAAAACTTGCTGTTTATCAGAGGAAAATGGAGCGAAGCATGCTAGGCGTGAAACCGATGGATAAAATTCCTAATAGAAGTATAGGAAGAAAAAGAAAAGTATCTGATGAAGTAAAAAAGGTCAGAAGACTCAAATGGAAATGGGAAGGATATGTTCAGAGAATGAACAAAGAAAAATGGACTAAGAGGAAAAAAGGCAGACCAAATAAAAGATGGGAAGACATATTATTTGGTCAATCTTGTCCAAAGATGCGGCCCACATTGCACAATAATGGCAAGGAATAGGGATGACTGGAGAGAGAGAGAGAAAGAGAGAGAGAGAGAATGGAGAAAATTGGGAGGCCTACACCGCTGAGGCGACTTCCGTAGATAAATGAAAATGTATAATTTTTTTTTGAGAAAGGACATATATTTTATTAATTTGATATATTAAAAAAAATGTGTAGCAATTTATGAATTTAATTATTTTTATAATATGACGGTAGAATAAAGGATTTTTTATTTTATTATAATCCCTATTAGTATTTTAAATGCGAACATAACTTTGTCTGTCTGTTCCATTTTCCATTTCCAATTAAAACCTTATTTTAATTTGTGTTTTTACTTATTATTTACTCTATGCTCTAATCTAATTTAACGAGTAAGCGAAATCCATAACTCATAAATCCATCGGACTAGAGGCCGTCCGGCAATACGTTTGCTGAAATGTCCGAGTATGAATCAAATAACTATGCTCGAAACAACGTCAACGAAGTTTCTCTGGCACATGCTAAGAAATTAACATAATCACGTTGCCAAAGTCGCAATCATTGCCCAGTTCAATTATTTGAAGCGGACGAAGTGCGGCTTATGCCTTATACGACTCTATAAGTCCCCTTCATGATTTACGAGGAGCGCAGTGGAGTTATTAAGATATCCACCAGTGGAAATAAATCATATTGAACACAACGCACTTCCAGTGCCAAGATCCGGCGACCGTTTTTGCTGTGCTTCATCTAAATGACTTATTCGTAGATCTAGCTGCATATCTAGGACTGCAATATTCTAATTTTACAAGAGAGCGTAACAAAAATATTGTTACATGCCGACAAAAAGTAGACGCACACTTGCCTGCCACAAAACCTGGTTTATTACCTTTCCCGCATTCGGAGTCCTTTTGTTTACTTCGTGTTTAAAATTTGCAATGAGACAATTGTTATTGTACTTGTTTCTCGGAAACATCAGTCAACGCGGTCCTTTGTTGTATTGTACAGTTTAGTGTAAAACGATACCCGAATTTGAAGCAGTCAAGCGTGGATTACAATACGAGCAAGATGGACATTCGATGAGCAATATAGTGACGGGACTTTGCGCGTGTTATTGAATCGTGCACTTTGTACTAGTAGTGTCTAGTTATATGTGTAATATAACCGAACACAACAAATCTAAACTTAAAAGACGTCTGTGTTGGCCCTACTATGTGCCCGTGCGTGTGACGCATAAACAACTGAGCGGTGCCGCTCCGACGTCGCAACGCATTCACCCCTCCCCGCGTCCTCTCGGCGGTTGCGAATCTGATGCGGCGCCGCAGCGCATCGTGTGCATGCCACAGATATTTCTATGTAAAATGACGCAGCGACACCGCTCCGGCGCCGCACCGCCGCCGCAACGCATCGTATGCCCCCGCTCTTAGATTCCCGATTGTAGAACACACGTCACAACTTGGTCGTACTTGTCGCTAAACTCCGGTCTCTCTCCATCAGGTCGTCGTTTTATACCTCACTGATACAAAAGTGCCCGTACCGTATTCGACTTAATCCGCAACACCTGGTTTTTGATTCGGCCTGAAGCCATAAACGAGTACAATAAAACAATCGACTGTTCTCAAAAGAAGTCGATCGTGAAAGAATTACAATTAGTTCAAATGCCAGCGTGTAATAATGTGCTTCTACAAATCTGTACGTGGAATTTGTCTTAGTCGTCGCCTAGGTTGTAACAATATGAATCATATAAAGCATAGACAAAAAGATATTTGAAGATTGCAACAGTATCTAGTAAACACGTAAAAAGCATAAATGGAGCTATAAGTAAATTTACCACTTGTATAGAAATTGCTTCCATAATAAAATTCAAAAAATTGTTAAATAAAACCCTCAAAGTAACATTTTTATGAAAAATATTTTTTTCTTATTAGAATACTCAGAGCACAAAGAAAACCGATCACAAAGTAACCAAGTTCTATATATAAATCGTTTCAGAAATAACGTACGAAGTCTAGACAATTACGGGATCCCAGTTTTAGGGTTCCCTTTCCATTGAATAAAAATTAATTATATTGTTACTAGTGCGGTACTTGAATTAAAATGCTGTTGAAATTACTATAGAATTTATTAGAACTATACAAAAACTTATAACGTAGATACAAATATAACTGGACACAACCAGTACAAACTGCACGATTCAATAACACGCCCAAAGTCCGTCACTATTAGTATATAGCTTATTGAATGTACACGTCTTGCTCGTATCGTAATCGTCGCTTGACTGCCTCACCCCTCCGTCCGGGCATTGGTTCATACTAAACTATACAAAACAACATTTGACCGCGTGGACTGAATTTTCCAAGCAAATGTAATCCGCACACCTGCGACTTTAAACGAGTACAATAACAATAGGATGTTGTTCTTAAATACAAGTTTTAAACACAAAGTAAACAAAAGAAATCCAAATGCGGGAAAGGTAATAAACTACAGCTGTGCATTCACTTTGTCGGCGTGTAACAGAATGTATCATTTTTGGGCACAAAATTATTTTTTTAAATATGATGACCTTCCGTGGCATTCTTCTATATTTCTTGTGTCTAATAAAATATGTATATACATTCGCTTACCCTTCTGGATAGCTACCACTACCACCCCTGGCCTCGAGCATGCCCCCATGACAACCTTGAGTTGTGGTACGGCATTAGCGGCCAAGTTCCAGCCTCACTGCGAGTCCGGTAGCACATTGGTAGCACTTTTACTATTACAAATGTTCATAGGCAACGGTAACCACTGTGGTATGCGCGAGGGCTGCTCGTATACTGGGGTAGTTGTGTTAAAACCTGCATTGTCAATGTGCATTGTCTTTATTCGTTCCACGTTTAACAAAATACAGCCTTACATACTATATTTTTGCTACGTATGTAAATGCTTAATAATGGTGCAACCCCCCCCCCCCCCTCCTTTACAATGGACAATACGAATGTTTACATACTAGACCACTTTCCCAGCAATAAAAAAACGCACTATATTTTTTAAGAAAATAAACATTTTTATCCGTGCAGGAACGAAGACAAAACACAATTTCCTGTGGCGGCCTGTCGTAAGAGGCAACAAAACAACCCACAGCCAGATGGTAGGGCATTTGCCCGATTGGATGGCCACCCCTGGTCTAAGGCATGCCGCCATAACAACCTTGAGTTGTGTTCCACCATCAGTGACCACGTTCCAGTCTCCCTTAAGAGAGCAGTACCGCATTTATAGCACGTTTGGTGTTGTAAATGTCCATAGGCGATGGTAGCCGCTTTCCATTGCCTGTCTGCTGATCTCCTGCAATAAAAAAAAATTAACCATTAAATGCTGTACGGAACCATGGATCTGAATAATAGACTAGCTAAAATATTGGTACATTTTATCGACACTAGAGACAGGTACTTGGCTGTAAATTATTGTAGCAGCCGTAACGTGTACTTAGGGCTTTGATAAAAATGTTTTATTCCTTTGGTGGTAATGTGGCTTATTATCGAATCCTCCAACCATTTTACAAAAAAAAAACACTATTAAGTAATAGGTTTTTTTTTATTACAAAGTCTACGAACTCTAAATTCCGTATCATTTACTAGAAAACTAGCTTCTACCCGTGACTTCATCCGCGTGGAACAGTAAAAACTTAATTACTTAAAAACCCCCGATTATGAAACATTGTTCATTGGTACTCCGCTCCTATTGGTGTTAGCGTGATAATTAATAGCCTATAACCTTCCTCAATAAATAGGATATCCAACATTGAAAACTTCAAATCAGACCATCAATTCCTGAGATAAGCGCGTTCAACCAAACAAACAAACTCTTCAGCTTTATATCTATACATATAATAAAATTGTAGAGGTCAAATTTTTGTACAATGAAAAAAAATGCTAAAAACCGAGTCAGGGGGATGTAAGAAGTGAAAAAGAACTAATTTTGTTGTTTTTTTTAATTTCTTGTTTCTCTGTTTGTCTGTCTGTTTGTACCGGCTAATCTTCGAAACGACTGGGCCGATTAACATGAAATTTTGTATGGTGGTAGCTTATATCCCTGGTCAACATATAGGATACTTTTGATCCCGAAAAATTAAAGAGTTCCCGTGGGATAGTTAAAAAACCGCACCACGCCGGCAAAGGCGCGGGTAAAAGTTATCGTTTATAATTTATATGGCAAAACAACGTTTGCCGGGTCAGCTAGTATTAGTATAAGATTTAATTTAGATCGTATTGAATATAGACCCTTACTTATTACGCTTATGATTGTTTGTTAATGTGTAACATTTTGATTATTGATGTATTTGTGTTGGGGTGTACCTTAAAATTAGTTATTATATTATTGGTATTTGAAAAAATATTATATGACAATTTAGAACTTCCTATAACAAAAATAAATAAATTAAAAGTGAGAGAGAGGGAGGGAGATATAAGCCTTTATTGCACACCAAAATATACAATTATAGAAATAGACCGTATTATTTAAAATATTTTCTAGCCGATACAATAGGCGGCCATATCGCTCAAAGCGATATCTTTCAGGCCACCTAAACAAAAAAAGTTGAACCAGGCGATGTAAGTGGTCCAGGAGAAAGGCAATAGATACATAAATACTCAAACTACTTTAAGAAATAAACATACAACATATGTTTCAAAATATGTCGAAGGAAGCTATGAGTTGGCTTAATTGTTGTTTGGATGTATAACGCACAATATTAGTTGTTTACATTTTAATTACTTTTAGAATCCTTAATTAAATTTGTTACATCTTTCTGTAACTAAAAATCATCCGAACTTACTAAAAGTTATGAATATTGTAATTTAATAAGCGACCAATCAGAGCAGAGCATGTGCCTTGAGCGGGATCGTGGCGCCATCTGTAGTTTAAGTAGACAGGCGAGTTATGTGACACAATTGGGCGATAGTAACGGATCGAGTCGGATCGTTGAGAAAAGGAAAGGTTACTAAGAACGACTATGACGTAGAAGTAAGTAAGATCGGTGCCCTGATCACGCTGTTCAGTCTACTGTGACGAAATATTGTTTAATTAAATTTCTGTAATGGTATACAATAAAGCGTTATTTATTTATCTAAAAGTGTATTTATATAAACCGTGACTTTTGTGTTTTCTACTCACCTTTTACCTGATGATGCCCACTAAACCTACAACCATTAAAATAGATGTCACTGAGAACGATGCTACTCCGACATAGACCTACAATAATATATTTCAAAATACGCAAGTTATTACAATAATTAGCGTATTGTGTTAACCAGACATAACTATTTGTGGAGAAATAATGTTTTCTGAGTTTCATAGAATTTCTAAATGTTGATAAGGATTTGGCCTCTCTGAGAGTAAAAAAGTAAAAGTCGCCTTTCTAATGCTTAAATTTAACCCGTACAGACATGTAAGTGGTTGAACTATCCCTTCTACGTCATTGAATCACTCTGAAGCATTAACCGACCCTAAGGGGTTCCGCAGAACGACTTCCTACGCAACAGCCAGAAATGAAAGTCATGTTTTGTATTTTTTGTTTTACTCCCACATACGTGGTTGGAAAATGTATGGGACGTGACTAGCTAAAACGCGTTCGCTCTTTTAGGGTTAAAGTGTGCGGAGGGCCCACTTGCAGCGCGTTCCATAAGAAGCTCACAACGCCCGAAATGCTCCGTTAGCCGTTCCACAAGGCGACCGCGGTCGTTGTGGTCGTGGCGAAAACTTTACCAATGACGTCATCATTTTCGATCACACCGCTCACAACGACCCATGTCAATAGGTGGATCGAATAACCGTTACGCTTGGGTTTACGGTTGTAACGCCGGCAAGCAAGTGGTCGTTATGTCTAATGGAACGTAATCTTGATGGATGGTGGTTGCCGTCGCTTATGGACGTTTGGGACAGGGGCGTTGCCAACGCGCTGCCGGCCTCTAACAAATTTTATATTGCAATTCTTGAACGACCCCATATAGCAGTGCAGCGGGAAATCCTCGGCGGGAAGTTCTCTCCAGATCATTGTTATACGCAGAATAAACTTTCTAGAGAACCGTTGCTTAGTTGAGCGCGGGGGCTCCAGGTGTTTCTATGTGTAGTGTAGTTCGGCTTACCCTTGACGAATTTCCACCCCGCACCACTGGTATTTCCATACTCACGCTGCCGATTCCCTCACCAATTCCCTGCTTGCAGCTGTAGAAATAAGCAAGTATACGAGCCATTGGGAGCCCTGCTTTTATCCCGTAATTTTTATAACATGACTCGTAAAAAATGGGTTATTTTTCATCGCCCCTCATGGTATTATTTTAATGGATTCCAAGTTACTCCTGTATTACGGGGCATTGTATGAAAATTGGTTGAAGATAATGACTTCCGTTTTTAACAGGATTACACGGTTATCAGAGACACTCAGAGTTAGATAATGTATCTGCTAATAGTTAAAATACTTAGTTTAAGTCAAACCGGGCGGTTGGAATTACTATAGACTTTATTAGAACTACAAAGACGTATAAAACAGGTACAAATATAACTGGATACAACCGGTACACACTGCACGATTCTATAAAACGCGCAAAGTCCGTCACTACATCGCTCATCGAATGTACGTCTTACTCGTATCGTAATCCTTGCTTGACTGCCCCTTTCCGCCTTGGGCCATTACTTTATAATCATGGATCATGGGACATAGTAGAAGTGAAACTTGAACGGACAAGTGGACGAATCGCAAGAAAGTTTTAATTTAAAGTTTTATGGGCAGATTCTTAGTGTACTTGTTCAATTGGAAAGCCTGCCCGTAAAACTTCAAGTTAAAATATTGTTGCCATTCGTTTTTCCATATGGCCGTTGAAGTTTTTTTAAACACTATAATACCGTTTCTTCTCAAGTTGAATTTTTTTATACATCACTTTGGTTACTTCTTCGGAATTGAAAGGCAGGAACGAACCGAGTGATACCAGGTTACCGAGTAACATAAGGATAATTTACACCGCGACAACGCCTTGTGCTTTATAAAGCCCAGGTGAGGCCGCATATGGAATATAGATCACACCCTTGGGCTGAAGCACCTGCTTACCAACTTAATACCCTGGACAGTATTCAACGTCGAGCCGTTCGCGTTGTGATCCCATACTAACAGACGGTATAGATACGCTTGGCCTTAGGAGAGACTGCTTTGCTACCGACTGTATGACGGGGAATGTTCCGAAGAACTGTTTAGAACGGTGCCTTTGTCCTCTTTCTACCATCGCACCGCTCTCCATCGGTTGGAAGTTCACCCCACTTCCTTGAGCCACTTCTCTCATGTACGCAACGGTTCTGTAGAACATCTCTCTTGCGTACCGTGGGGATTTGGAATGAGCCGAGGATTTTCCACAGCGCTACGTTATGGAGTTTTTTAAAAGGGTGTCATAAAATTTATTCTAGGCTGGCAACGCGTTGGTGACATCTCTGATGTTGCAAACGTCCATAGACGACGGTAACCGCTTTCCATCAGGTGGGCCGTCAGCTAATTTCTTTTAATTTATTCGGAAAACAAACAGTTTATAACTAAGTACATACTACTAAATATACAACCATTTAATTATTTCCACATATAGATAGCTATAATGCTTGCTAGTAAATATATTACATTTTATGAATTTAATTAAAAAGAGGAAATTAAAAAAGAAAATTAAAAAAACTATTTATTAACCAAACGGCATTTCTCAACATAAAAAGCAGTAATCTAAATACTCTTTTCGCCACAAAGTGGTTCCGGTCCGTCCCTTCCATTACGATAAAGGGCTGAAAATAATATCGAGCGTTTAGTCGCGTTACCACTCTCATCTACCGTTTAAATTTCAATTGTAAATAATCTTAATTACACAAAGTAACAAGAACTTTGTTGTTACATTACTTGCTACTAATACAAGAAACGCGTTAAATAATGCACTTGTAATTGGATATTTGAATCTTTTTTGTAGAGGGTAAACCGCTTCGTTACGTAACGCGTTACTTCTGTCGGGCGTCCCGAGACGTACACTTTGGCTATAATTAAAAGGTATATCAAACTAGCTGTGCCCGCGACGTCGTCCCCGTGGAGTTTGTTTTCAAAACTCGTCGATTTTGAAACATTCATAATTGGTGCTCCGCTCCTATTGGTCTTAGCATGATGATATATATCCTATAGCCTTCCTCGATAAATGGGCTATCTAACACTGAAATAATTTTTCAAATCAAACCAGTAGTTCCTGAGATTAGCGCGTTCAAACAAACTCTTCAGATTTATATATTAGGTATGAGATAAAAATAAATTTGTAAACCCGAAGTACCCACCCACGTGTCAAAAACATGACGGACGCGCGTGTGACGACACTATGATACTTTCTCAAAATAACTCAATTATATTTATAATAATTGTACTATGTAAATATCATTAGAAACAAATCTAAATTTAAATTGTGCATCGTTTAGTATTTGTAAATGTAAGGCTATATATTAAGATTAAAATATTAGTGAAAATAATTATAATATTATCCAAATCAGTAGGTATGTACATTTAGAATATAACATTTAAAAAAAATTGTACTCCCAACCGGCAAAAAACATGTGTTCAGTGTATAACAACAAGACCTATTGTATAACCAATAAATAAAAATATTTATCCGTGCAGGAACGGAGAAAGAATACAATTTCCTGCGGCCGGGCGGCCTGTCGTAAGAGGCGACAAAACTACTCACAGCCAGGTGGGAGAGTATTATATATATGCTCGACTGGATGGCGACCACCCCTGGTCTAGAGTATGACGCCATAACAACTTTGTGTTGTGTTCCGGCATTAGTGACCAGGATCCAGTCCCTCTTAAGAGAGCAGCAGTGCATTTGTAGCACCTTTGGTGTCGCATATGTCCATAGGCGATGGTAACCACTTTCCATCAAGTGGGCCGTCTGCCTGTCTGCTGATCTCCTGCAATAAAAAAAAATAAAAAAAATAACCATGTTTTTATGCAATAAATTATTTTGATTCGATTTGATTTGAAAAACTCATCGCAGCCTCATAGCGGGCCTATAACGGGAGGCCCAAGCCCAGCAGTGGAACGTTTACGGGCTGTTAATATTATTCTTAGCATCGTAGCACAGTGTATCAGAAGTTATCATAGTAACGTCATACTCACGCTTGACATCGAAAATCGTTATATCTTCGATGAATTACACTATATCTTTAAAATTATAGCCTATGTGTTATTCTGGTGTGTAAGCTATATTATTGTAAAGTTACATCGAAATCCATTCAGTAGTCTTTAGGTGAAAAAGTAACAAATATACATCTATACATTCTTACGAACTTTCGCGTTTATTATATTTATAGGATATAACTTTTTGATTATAGCGGAAAACAATAATTTGTTGTAAAAATTATATCATTATGACCTTTCCATTTATTATTATTTAGTATTAAAATACCCAATTGAGTGGTTTTTTTTTTCCAAATAATAATAATGAGCAGACAAACACCCCAAACTAATATCTAATATATAAAATTCTCGTGTCACAGTTTTCGTTGCCATACTCCTCCGAAACGGCTTGACCGATTTTGATGAATTTTTTTGTGCTTATCCGGTATCTATGAGAATCGGCCAACATCTATTTTTCATCCCCCTAAATGTTAGGGGTAGTCCACCCCTAATTTTATTATTTATTTTTTAGACAAAATTTTTAATTTCTATTTTTTTATGATACAACATACAAAAATACATACAACCCTAGATTTTCAACCCTCTACGATCAACCCCTATTTTTTACCGGGCAGGACGACGTCTGCCGGGACAGCTAGTATAATATAAAAAGCTATAAGTTTGTTTATTTGTTTGTTTGCTTCAACGAGCTAATCTCAGGAACTACTGGTCTGATTCGAAAAAAATATTCAGTATTAGATAGACAATTTAACGAGGAAGGTTATAGGCTATAAACCGTCACGCTAAGAGCAATAGGAGCGGAGCACCAATGAATGAATGTGTGTGTAAGTGGGTTCCCGGATGGTTTAGATTTGCAATTCGAACCGGTAGGTGGCGCTGAGATCGGGTTCTAGAATCCTCCTAATCACCGGGAATGATTTTGGTGATTTTGTTTTTGTGTGTTTAAGTGTGTTCCCGGATAGTTTAGATGTGCAATTAGAACCGGTAGGTGGCGCTGAGATCGGGTTCTAGATAGATAGATAGATAGATAGATAACACTTTATTGTACACCATTACAGAAAACTTACGGACTACTAGTAATAATTTAATTGTGTACAAAGGGCGGTCTTATCGCTAAAAAGCGATCTCTTCCAGACAACCCGTGGCAAGAATACTGTGATTGGGAGTGGCGATGGTGGTATACATAATTATTGTACGATTACATACATTTTAATAATAAATATATAACTATACTATATATACAAATATACACATAAGTTATATACATATACAAGATATTGTGATAATATGCAACTATTTAAACATAATAAACATATAAATATATGCAATATAATATCTATTAATTATAAAAAATTACATATCATTATATTGCAGATAGAATTTTCTGACCAAGTTCTTAAATGTTGTTAGGGATTTTGCTTGTCTAACAGCAACAGGCAATGAGTTCCAAAGTTGGACAGCCTTAACCGTGAAAGAATTATTGAAGAATGTTGTATTATGGATAGGAGTAATAAGTCTATGTTGACTGGAAGGACGTAGATTGTGAGAGCAAGAAATAAATTCGAAGCGTTCTTTAAGATACTGTGGAGTACTAGGGATGAATAAAATACTATAAAGCAATGAAAGAATGTGAGTATTCCGGCGAAAACGAATTGGCAACCACTTGAGTTTTTTTCGAAATTCAGAAACGTGGTCATACTTGCGTAACCCAAATATGAACCTTATGGAAAAGTTTTGGAGGCGCTCAAGTTTATTAAGTTGTTCTTGAGTTAAATCTAGATAGCTGGCGTCGGCATAATCAAGTATAGGTAAAAGTAGCGACTCTGCAAGCTTAGTTTTGGTGGCGATGGGAAGGAAGTTTTTCAGCCGCCAGAGTGACCTGGAGGAGAGAAACAACCGCCTACTTAACTCCGTTATATGGGGTCTCCAGGACAACTCACTATCAAATAAAACTCCAAGGTTTTTGACCTTATCACTGATAGGGATAATCTTTCCATCAAAAAGAAAAGTTGGCATACAGGTCCAGTCAATTTTACACAGCATCCGTGAGCTACCGATGATAATTACTTGAGTTTTCTCAGGATTCACAAGAAGTCCATTCGATTTACTCCATTGTAGTATGCGGTCAAAGTCAGAGTTTATTGCTGCGACTGCTTGATTTAGTGTAGCAACCGGTGCCTGTGTGTAAATTTGTAGATCGTCTGCATAGAGGTGATAGGATGAAGTAAGTTCATTGGAAATTGAGTTTATAAAAACAGCGAATAATAAAGGAGATAGTACGCCGCCCTGTGGAACACCGGCAGAGAGATCACACCACGACGAATAGTCGTCATCAACTCGAATGCGCTGCCGGCGTCCATACAGGTAACTATGAAACCAGTCGATAACTTCAGGAGATATGTTAATAGAGCGTAGGATGCCGAGTAACACTTCAAAGTCAACATTATTAAAAGCACTACTGAAATCGAGCAGCGATAGCACAGTTAGCAAACCATTGTCCATGCCATGCCGGATGTCATCTGTAATTTTAATGAGGGCTGTGGTGGTGCTGTGGCCAGGACGAAAACCAGACTGGTAGGGATTCAAGAGGGAATTACGATTCAGGAAAACACTTAGCTGCTGATGAACTAAGCGTTCGAGGACTTTGGAAAGGAAAGGTAGTATGGAAATAGGACGAAATTGAGAAAAGGAAGCGGGATTTGGTTTTTTTGGAAGAGGAGTAACCTGGGCTTCCTTCCAGGTGGCTGGGAATACACAAGAGGTTATGGATGTATTCAGGATATGGGTAAGGGTAGGATTAATGACATCCAGTATGGGTAGGATCATGTTGCGACTAATGCTATCACTGCCGACAGCATTAGATGTGATGGATTGCACAGCTTTCTTAACATCACTGTCAGTAAATCGACTAAAAAGAAAAGGAGAATGCTTGGGTGTTGGCTTGGACGAGATTCTTTTCAAAGTTTCAGACTTTATTACTACATCAAAGTCAGAAGTGGTTGAGAAATGTTGATTTAAATCATCGATATTGAATTTTTGACTGACCGAGTTTTCCGTTTGTTTGCCAATCCCCAAAGAGCGTAGAAACTTCCATACTTTAGCTGGATTATCATTTTGAACTGATTCGTGAATATAACGGCGTTGAGCGTCCCTACACACTCTATTACAGCGATTACGAATGCTAACATAAGCGGCTTTGTTTGCTTCGGTTGGCTTCATTTTATATCTAGTTTTTGCTTTAGATTTCTTGTGCATCTGCGATTTAATATCATCGGTAAGCCACGGTGCAGGCAAATGTTTGACCTTGATACGGCGCAAAGGTGCATGAATATCATACAGCTTCATCAAAGCTGCATGAAACACATGAACCTTCTCATCAATAGTAGTTGCACTGACCACCCCAGACCAGTCTATTTCCTGAGCGTCCTTTAGTAGGGCATCTAGGCTCATGCCACCAAAATTGCGCTGCAGGATGATTTTAGGTTTGGCTTTCGGCGGATGTAAGTTATATGAGAGAAAAATCATGTCATGATAGGAAAAAGTATCCGCCGAACATTGACCATAATGAGAAACGTGAGGGAGCGATGAAACCATTATTAGGTCGAGAAGAGAAGGGGATGAATTAGGGAAACGATGAGTAGCACTCAGAGGAAGAATATGTATGTTAAGAGATCTTGTTAAAGTTTCTAAAGTAGAAGAACGATGGTCTTGTTTAAGGAGACAGGTATTGAAATCACCCATTATGATACTATGCGTATATGAAGGAGAAAACTTTTCTAGTAAAGTTTCAAAGGAGGAGAAGTAATTAATGCGAATAGACGACGCGTAAAATACTCCTAGTAAAATCTTGGTATGCGCAAGTTCTACTTCTATAAACAAATACTCACCGTTATCCGGTGTTGGGGGTTGTGAGGATGCACTTAAAATTTTGTATGCAAGATGGGAGCGCAAGTATATAGCAACGCCTCCACCACCAGTACCGATACGGTCATTTCTGAGTAGTCGATATCCTGGCAAAGTATACGAAGTAGAGGACAGGCAAGGTTTAAGCCAGGATTCCGACACTAATACAGCGTGTAAATAATCATGACTAAACGATGCCAGCATATCGGGGAAATGAGCTGGAATACTCTGAGCATTTATGTGTGCCACATTGAAATTACGGGAAAGGCCTGAAAATTGATTTTCAATTTCTTCTTGCAGTGAAGGTAAATCATGGTTGCTGCCATGTGAACTGTCAGATGAAGACAAACAGGAATGAAAATCTGAGTCAGAATCACTATAACTTTCATAATTATCCATAGAATAAAATAGATACTTTATATAAATAAATTACAATTTCAAATATATAAATAATCAAATATATAATAATACACAAATAATGTTTAAAAAAAAAAATTAAAATAAAATAAAATAAAATACAATCAGAATGTATCTGCCAGGTGTGCGGATGAGATAGCTGATACAGAGTGTATAACAACACAATTATAGCAAAAACAAAACGCAACAAAAGACACAGGGAAAAAATTAAATTATATGAATGACATTGACAATTATGACAGTATTACAAGAAAAAGAGACTAGATAAAAAAAAAAGGTAAACAAACCAACATAATTAAATTAACATAAAATCAATGTGCGTAAAGTATAAAAGAACGAGAGTTATAAAAATAATAAGATTTTTTCATAGTTTATAAATTACACAACGAGGAATGGAGTACAGAACAATTAATAAACGGAAATGTATAAAGTGGAGCGAAATAAAACAAGCAAAAGGCTCGTTTGAGAATCGCTATTTCTTAACTCCTGCTGTTGGACGACGAGTTTTGGGAACAACTACAGGTTCTTTGGTCACAACCTGTGCTACTCCATGATCTAATTTAGACGACGCGGGGAAGCTTTCCAGGTCGATTAACTTTTCGATGCGTTGTCGTGTACCGTCGCGGGCTAACACATAGATAGTGCCCTCCCGCGTCCAGCAATTTCTGACTCCCAAGCGCTGCCTAGCTTGGATAAAGAGTTGATGTCGTCGTTTAGTCAGAAACTCCGACATGGTAATCCCGGTGCCCTTGAGCTTAGTTTTAGCAAACCAGATTTTGCTACGATCCACTGCATCACAGAGCTTGAATAGAATAGGTCGAGGACGCTCGGTCATCACTCGGTCAGAATCCTCTTAATCACCTGGACCGATTATAGTAATTTTGTTTTTGTGTCATGAAACAAAATCTTTTGGGAATTCAGAAAATATGGCGGTACGAAGTTCGCCGGGTCAGCTAGTATACTATATGTAGCACAATTTAACGTTTTGCATATATTGCCATAAAGAATATACTCAAGCTCCAAGCAAAACTTTCAATTATCGTCATACTAGAGTGTAGTTAAACAGTCAAATACTTCAATGGATCCGGTCAAACGAGCTCTGAGCAGCAACAGTTAAAATCACAGTAGGTTTACACCTAAAGCGAGTTGCCTAGAACAAATGAAATTAACAGTCTATATCGAATTTGTAGTAAACCAATTTTGTTCATTACCATTTCAATACGTACGTTTCCGAAACACATAACCCCTACTACTGTACCTCTACACATAATAAATCTCACTGTTATATTGAACTTCATTAGTAATGATGCGAGTTTAGTTTAAAAACTGCCGTGTAGCATTTTTTTGCGCGAGTTGAGCAGACAGGCAGACGGTCTACCTGACTGATGGAAAGCGTTTATCGTCGCCTATGTACTATTGTTACACCAAAGGTGCTCTCTAAAGGAAACTTGGAACCTGGCCGCTAATTCTGGAACAGAACTCGAGGTTTTTATGGCGGTATACTCTAGACCAGGGATGGTAGCCATCCAGCCGGCAAACACTACTTGGCTGTTGGTTATTTTGTCGCCTCTCACGATAGGCCGGCCGCCTGGCCGCAGGAAATTGTATTCCTTCTCCATTCCTGCACGAATCAAAGTCTGAATAAAGAAAAAAGACAATATTTTGTTTAGTAAGATTATATCAGATACGTGCCAAATGGTGCATGCTTTCTCCTAGCCAGGGTTCGAACCCGTGCTCTTTGAGTTTGAAAACGAGCTAACCAATAAGCTACCACGGCTTATTTGTTACAATTACGACCTAGTGGTGAAGGAAAACATCGTGATGAGACCTGCACATGGAGACAATCGATGTGTCAAAACGTCAATCTATCTTGGACAAGCATACCGGGTATACTATGCGTTCCCTTATAAATGGAAGTTCTGAGTCTAGCAGTGATAAGTTTATGGACTGTTATTGGAACGAAGTTCTTTATCGCATTTTACGAAGTCGTTGGAGCGGGCTCCACTAAAAAAATGTTTAAAGAAAAATGCTGAGACCACTGACACTTATTTTACAATTTTGAACTTAAGTGCAATATGATAAGATTTAAAATAATATCCATTAGTGTAATATACGTTGCTTCAATAAAGAAGTAAATGTCCTTATTACGATTCGATGTCTTGCCCCCGATTACCTTCGATGGCCTTCGATGGTCTTCGAAACGATCTCATCAGCGCCTTAATTCTATTACTATCTCATCAAAATCACCGGATACTATACTCTTAATCATAGGTTCGCCTGAATTCGGTATTCAGTTAATTGCAATGGTGTTCCAGTGACACGCCACTCTTGTCTTTATAGATTAAGATAAGCAAAACCTCGCGAAATAAATGTTTAAAATGTTGGTAGCTTTTCAAATCTCATTTCAGCTAACATCATTTCTGTTTCTGTAATACCTATTATTTTTTTCTACTATTATTCTGTCACGACGATATCGAGAAACTGTTGTGGATTTAGCAGAATAGGAATTTTACATTATCGCAATGGAATCGTACTTTTAATATCTTCTCAACGTCAAGATATTGAAATAGCAGAATTGGTCCCTGGTATCCCAAAGACACCTCATTAGTTTTGTTTTATTATATTATTAGTTCCATTTTGATTCTGATTGTCCACTTATGGTCGTCAACTTTCAAACGAGTAATTATTTCACTACTTAACTAATGCAAATGAGACCTTAGTTTTAAAGTATGGCATTGTAAAGCGTACTATGATATCTAATATATAAAATTCTCGTGTCACAGTTTTCGTTGCCATACTCCTCCGAAACGGCTTGACCGATTCTCATGAAATTTTGTATGCTTATTGGGTAGGTCTGAGAATCGGCCAACATCTATTTTTCATCCCCCTAAATGTTAGGGGTAGTCCACCCCAAATTTTTTTTATTTATTTTTTAGACAAAATTTTTAATTTATATTTTTTTATGATAAAACATTAAAAGATACATACAACCCTAAATTTTCAACCCTCTACGATCAACCCCTATTTTTTACCGGGCAGGACGACGTCTGCCGGGACAGCTAGTGATAGATATAATTTATAATATGGTATTGTATATAGCCTTTAACAAGTATGAATTAATTGTTTTCTTAGCCACTATAACATCAGAAATACGAGGGAGATAAACAAGGAACAAGAGCCTAGTGTCCTCGGTACTTTGCGTTACCATCTACTTTGAAAAACAAGAAAAAACAGCCTAGTGTCCTCGGTACATTGCATTACCGTCCACTTTGAAACAAAATCCTACTTAGCTGTGTAACTAAAATAACTAAAATTAAGAAAGTTATTTTAAATAATATTCATACTTACCTGAGACGCTAAGAATGTTTTTAGGCAGGACGTTTTACTGAATAAATGTGTAGTAGCGAGGGGTAGAAGTTAAATGTTAGTTCAGATGGCAGAGAGTAGTATTCACTATCGAGTGCTGATGTGAACTAAAGTGAAATAACTTATTTTGGAAACGGCAACCGTAAGTACAATTACTAATAAGACGTACAGCTAGTACAATATATATATAACAATGTGTGAGCGGGTCGGATGATGTGCGAGCGAGATAGAGCAGCTCCCGCGTTGCGCTAGCCCCAACAAGTGGTCCGCATCGCGGAACAAATCCTCTCCAATTTTTAACGCGACAGTCAAAGAACCAGGCCGACAGGCGCTGTGTTCTTCGACGTCGTCAAGCCTTCGATAAGATCTGGCATAACAGCCTGATGTACAAGCTATATCAGTTCGGAGCGCCAGACCGACTCGTGCTCCTTCTAAAGGACTTCATCAAAGACCGTAGACTCAGATTCCGAGTGGAGGGCACTTGTTTCTCCACTTACACCATTTCATCGGGAGTCCCCCAGGGCTCCGCGCTCTCCCCACTACTTTTCTCGCTGTACACTAGCGATATACCCCAGCACCCCAATGTCCAGCTAAAAATGCGGATGGTACCCCTGTTCACTAGTGACGTCAGCAGATACAGAATCTGCAATCTTTCGGTCAGTAGTTCGTTGTCCACTGCGATGACTAGACATGCGGCTCCCATAAATGAATTACATAAACATAGTTATGTTATATGGTATTTTAATAACCTGCACCCCTCGATAATATATGTGTCAGACCCGCTAAGCTAGTTTGAAGAAGCATGGCGAGTATGCTGATCGCCCCCCTGGCAATCCCCATCTCAAAGGGAAGTCTGCGCCGAGCTGTGGGACGTTTATGCGCCGATTTTATTAAGTAATAGTTAAAAATTGTTAGTAATAAAAAGAAAGAAAGAAAAGAGAAAAAGATTAATAAAAAGTAAACATTAATATTTAACGATTTTACACGCTATTGATTTTGTTACGACCTGAGCGCCAACAAAAGACAAATTCACACCTGCAGACGTTTTATTACCTTTGCGGCATTAGGACTTCTTTTGTTTACTTTGTGTTTAAAATTCGTGATTAGAAAAATAGTCCATTGTGTATTGTAATCTTTTATGGTAGTCATTAGCCAGGTGTGATTCTAGGAAAGTCAGTCCACGCGGTCGTGCAGGTATATTGTATTTGTATAGTATAAAGCAATGCCCTGGAGGGATGAGTCAGTCTAGCGCTAGCAATAGCCACGTTATTGCACTTTGCACGTGTGATAGAATCGTGCATTGCGTTTGGACTGGTTGTGTACAGCTATATTTAACTGTGTTATACGTGTTTGTATAGTTCTAATAAATTCTAGAATCATTCTAAAAGCATTTTAATTCGAGTCCTGCAACTCGTAACAATATTTAATTTTTCGTTTAACATATTGATCAACTCTCGATAGTAATGTCCATTATGACTGCAATAGAAAGAGAAACCATACCAAAACTCTGGTTAATATTAGGAAATAGCTTTCCAACAAAAAGTAAAAGGATATATAGAAGCAATAATACGAACGGCGCGACGCCCAAACCATTTGCAGCACCCTATCGAAAGCTAGATAAAGTTCCCTAACATAACGTGTTAAATTAGGGTATTAAGCCGGTAGACCGCTGTAGCCGTAAAGAACCCAACAAGATAATAATGTTCCGGGCGCTTCGCATCGCCGCATTATTTATTCACACGCCGATTTACTTTAAAAGTGTCCCGCATATTTCCCAGCGGCCTCGGCACGTCCTACGTGATAACTCATGTACATGGTGAACACGTCTTTTTATAATCGTGTATTTGTCTTTTACTATTGGCGCTGGAGTGAACTTGGAACTATCACAGAGTTAAAAATCGTTATGCCGACTGTGTCACATTTATAGACTGTCTCTCGACAAGAGACTCGGACGAGAGACTCGGATGAAAGACTCTGACGAGAGATTCAGGCGGGACTCGGTTGAAACATTCTGTTGAGAGATTGATGACCAGTTTCTATATCTTATTATTCATTCACTTACCTGACCATCAGTAGATATATGACATTAGATGTATGGAGCTTATGCCAAATTTTAACCAAAAATAAGACAACTGAACAATCGGTAAGAGAGGACCCGACCATCAGCCGATAAACTCAGACAAGAAACTCGGACAAGAGACTCAGACAAGAAACTCGAACAAGAGAAACAGACTAGAAACTCGAACAAGAGACTCGGGCGAAAGACTCCAGATAGAGAACACACACTCAGTGTATCAGGTGTAATAGGTAAGTTATTTACTGTATGCGTTATTATAGATGATGCGATGGAAATTGCAGACAAAGTAATAAGACAACTATATGAATGAGTGCGCACAACCACGTTCTCACTTTTCTGGCAAGAGCTATCGATACCAAACGAGAGGTGACGAGACGAGCCAAGAGAAAGAAAGACGGCCGAGAGCACCATATGTCTTGTAATATACAGGCTGCTTCAAAAAAATGTATACACACTTTGAACTTCCATAGAAAATTTATTTACCGTTCTACAAAGTTAAATTTCAGGAAAATAGAAAGCTGAAAGTCCAATGTAAATGAAACATAAATAAAAAATGTTAATACTGTTCAAATTGGTGACCTGCAGCATCAATACAATTCTGAGTACGAGTCACCACAGATTCTGTACATCGTATCAAAACGTCCAATGAGATTTCTCTACACACTGCTTGAATCTCATTCCAAAGAATCGAACTTCGAATTTGTCTCGTATGCGTGTAATTGTTAATCTTGAAGGTGGTTCTGTATCATACTCCCTTCTCCACTGTCTTTGAACTTCATTTACATTCTCAAACTTCCAGTACCACTTAATAACCTGCTTACGTTCTTCAAAACTCAAACGTACGTTCCCCATGTTGATATTACAAATTCCAACTGATAATATAACATAGAGGGACGATTATGCTGGCACTTGGCGAAGAAATATAACATTAGCCTTGTAGAGCGGGAAAACTACAATAGTTTAAACTGTGTATACATTTTTTGAAGCACCCTGTATTTATGTGTGTGCAGCCTACATTACGATCGTCCTATTACTAATACATAAAATTAAAATATATATTCTGACTATGAAATGAGAATAAATGCAGAGTTAATTACAAAACACCGTTTTTAGATTTTTTCTATCCTGTTTCAAAGCTTGTCTTGAATACACTTCGAAAGACTCGACGGATTTCAATGAAAATATAAAGGCATACAGGCAACAGATGTATTTTAAAATAGGGTTTTCCACGCGATTCTGCACAGGTATATTTCCGATCCGTTTGAAAAACTATTTCATTTTCAAAACTAAAAGCAGCCTGTGTCCATTCTCGGTACTGAAACTCATTATTATCATCATCGGAGCGTTAAAACCCGGTTGCGTTCGGAGCATTCGCTTCGATGCCCAGGGTTCTGGTTCTTACTTTTTCTGCTTCACTTGACGTAGTCTTCGGCATCCCTTGGCTTGAGACCATTGGTGCATGTGTCATCCATCAACCCACTACTTCAAGCTAACATGAAGCATAGCACTCCGCGAATGGCTAGTGATGGTGGAACGATCTAGTTGGTTTAGGAAGTTTTCAGAAACGTGTAGAAGATTCTGGAAGAAAAGACAAAGACAGATACATTTTTAAAAGGGATAGATGATGAACAAAAGAATAACGAAATGAAGACTAAATTATAATATAATAGAAGCTTCGGGAAGGAAAAGATAGAGATAGACTTCTGTTTAAAAGGGATAAACAGTAAATAAAACAATAACGAAAAGAAAATCGAAATTATGGGTTCCTGAAGATTCTTCCGGGTATGTATATAAGCAGTGTAAGGCGCGCCTATCGTGCAGTTCAGGTCTAGACAGCGAAGCGACAATTGCGATACGAACGAGTCGGAAGAGAAGTTTAACAGAAGATAGTGACAAGTTTAGTGGTGACTTTAGTGAAAAGTTTAATGTGCATTTCAGTGAAGGAGGAGTGTAACGTAGTTTAAGAGGTCGGAGGTGAGCACTGCAGTTGCAGAAAGTGGTCTACGAAATATCGGCGACGGTATTGTGAGTGAGACATCTTGTCGTCGGGACAGGCCGTCGTTAGTTGTTCGTCTAGGGGCAACTCTGCGGAGAAGAATCACGTACTCTAATCACTAAAAAAATTTCTTCCAGACAACAAGTAGGTTTTGCAATTAGAACAAAAAAGTATACATATAAAATTTTGAAATGGCAAGTATAATAGATATAGAAATGAGACAAAAACATACTTTTTTTATTGCAGGAATTCAGCAGACAGACAGACAGCCTACTTGATGGAAAGCGGTTACCATCGCCTATGGCCATTTGCAACACCAAAGGTGCTAAAAATGCGCTGCTGTTGCTGGAACCTGGTCATTAATGCCGGAACACAACTCAAGGTTGTTATGGCGACATACTTTAGACCAGGGGTGGTAGCCATCCAGTCGGGCAAATGCCCCAAGACCTGGCTATGGGCTGTTTTGTCGCCTCATACGACAGGCCACCCGGCTGCAGGAAATTGTATTCTTTCTCAGTTCCTGCACGAATAAATATGCTTACGTATAAATAAATAATAATCACAGTAATAACAATAATTATTTATTTTTCACTTATTCCTGGAATGTTTCATATTATTTATTGTCTTCACCGCCACTGTTGTGTTATGTACCTAATATTTTAGTTAGGGGGGTTGCCTTGCGGCAGCGGGCGTCGAGGTCTGGGGGATCCATATAGACCTCCGCCCGCACTAATGCCGCGAGAGGGCGCGAGAGGCAGCCGCGCGTCCCTCTCAGGGCCGGGGAAACGTCATTCCCCGGCCCGCACACAGGAGAGGCCGCCTCTGCTTATGAGGCGGCCAGCCGCTGCCGGGGTCGCGGGTTAAGCTCGCGCACATACCGTAACCCCGGCGCTAGGCGGAAAGAAGGCTCCCATGGGGTTTTAGTGGGTATACCGGCAGCCGGTCGTATTGAACCGGCGTCGGGGAGCCCCACACACCGGCCGCGCATGATCCCCCGCGCGGCTGACGGTGCGGTAACGCATTTCCCCATGTAAAAAAAAAAAAATATTAAAAAAAAAAAAGGGGGGTTGCCTTAAAGAGATTTAAGCGACACGGCCTTTGTTCAACATTTACTGTAGCTAGTTTTAAGAACGTAGTTTTAATTTTTGATGAACAGTAAAGTGTATTCATTCATTCAGTCATCCACTGTAAGTAAACCGTGTGCGATTCGCGCAAACGTGGTAGGGGCCCGCCAAATACGAAATGAATAAATTAGATCCAACAGATGTTGTTTGTGATGACAATTTCATTTTCCCCTGATTACTTCCTACTCTGCTTCAGAATAATAATGAGCGGGCTTTTTTTGTATTCTTTTATTTTAATAATTTATTACCTATTTTGCTAGCCGTGTTATATTTTTATTAGCAAGATTGTTTTCGTTAATACAACTAAAATTAAATTTAATCTTCTACACCAAACTATAGGAGGCCTTTTAAATAAACTTTCAAAAGACGATCTGAACTGTTTTTGTGATACTTTTGTCCCACGAAACAGTGAAAAAAATATCTCTAATACAAATGATGTTACTAATAATAAAACTACGTTTTAACGGTTTTAAGCGCGGTAATTTATTTGATTTTGGTTTATCCGAAGTTTCGGCCGCTTTTCAGTGGCCGTGGTCACGGACGACAGAGATGACATTTGTCTAATGTGTATTGTTAAAGTTTTATTTAGCCTACCGCCAACATGTTCATTTTAATTATTGAGTTTTAATTTTGTTTATGGATACTATTTACTATATGGGAGCCTAATCTAATTTACCACCGCTTCACAACATGTTGTGGCTTGAAGAGAAGAAGCGGCGCAAGAAACTCTTCAGCAAACAAGCCTAGTTCTAAAATTTTTATATAATATTAAAACGGGTGGAAGAAAAAATAAAATAAATTATCAGTCGAGTTGGTTTGTGTTCCGTTGCACGCAGAAAGAGCTCACAGTGTCTTGAGGTCTGGCAGTTGGTTTTTGCTGGGTGAGGGTCTTGATAGTTTTGATGATCGGATCCCAAACAGGTGGTACCTGCCAACCATTTTCTCTATTGAAATTTGGGTGTTTTAAATTACCGCGCTTAAAACCGTTAAAACGTAGTTTTATTATGTATACAAGTCGCGAAAACTTAAGAAAATATTACTAATAATATTACAACGCTTCCTTTCGGTGGTTTATACAATTGGACATACTAACTTATATATTTGTATTTAATTTGATAATTATTTATTATGTAGTTATATAAATAGAACAATAAATTACACTGAAATATAAACTTACTGAAATAAAACTAATTATAAATAAATATTAACTAAAATTAAACTAAAATATAAATAAATAAAAAAATACCATCTATAAGTAAAAAATAGACTCCAGGTCGCTCTCTCCACATTGGACATACTTAAGTTGTGTATAATTTTGTATTAGTAAATGACCGTAAGAATGTATGTATGTATGTAAATGTAAAACTGTAGTAACGTTAATTAATATGTCTTACAAGATGCATAGTGTATTTTTGCCTTAATGTGAACTGTATTATGTTCTTAGAAACAATTATATCTAAACCTAAATTCTAGCGTAGTGTAGCTTTTCTTTAATTTTTTATTGTTTTAAGTTACAGATATTTTATTGCATGTACAAAATTAAAGTAATTTTAATTTAATAATTTTAAAAATAAATAAACTTGAACGAATATGTATGGCTACTCAGGGGGAGCAAACCCTGACCTTCTGTTCACCTGATGCCGCCTCTCAAATCCTAGCGAAACCAGCAGAAAAAAATTTACCGTCACTGGAGCTGCGTAAGGAAAGATGCAGGATTTTCGGCAGATTTGAGCTTCCTTGCGTTGAACACACCTTACTCTGACACGGACAAGGTTAGCACTTTGAGAGACAGTTTGATGCACGATTCAGCAGTTTTCCAACTTTTCTAATATCACTAATTGACGAGCGTGGCGCCGTTGCGATAGATAGGCAGTCATTAATGAATTTGCTCGACCAATGAGACGCATGGTTGTGCGCAGCGCCCTCTGCGGGTGGCCGGCCGAATAAAGGTAAGCAAGAGGAAATGTTGCCAGGAAAGGATGCTCTCCAGGACTGTGACGGCATGACGTAGACTATACTATAAATAAAGCTATACTTACAAAATAACATATGTCTATCTATCTTTACTTTAATTCTAACGCTACTAATTATTATAATATATTATTTAATACATACATACATAACTTCACGCCAGGTCCCTTGCGGGTTAGGCACGAACAACAGAGCGCCACACAGGGCCATTCTTACACACCTCACTTGCTTCTTTGACATTCATAGCTCTTGTTATGCACGCTCGTCTGTTCTTAAGGTTTCTAACATCACCTTCTGCTAACACATGATCAATTTGATCATGGAAGGTGTGTCGTGGCCTTCCGCGACTTCTGCATCCATCCACTTTTGCATTGTATATCTGTTTAGTCATTCTTTCATCATACATTCTTTCCACATACCCGAACCACCGGAGCATTCCTTTCCTTACCTTCACCCCGACACTCTCTTTCAGACCAACTCTCTTTCTTACTTCGGTATTACGAACGCGGTCCGCGAGCGTCACTCCGCAGATTTTGCGCAGTGCTCGCATTTTGACCGCGTTTACTCTACTTTCGTGCTCTCTATTCCATATCCCAACTGTCGCTTCCATACGTGAACGTAGGTTCCAGAACCGCGTTGTGTATGGTAAGCTGGGCCTTCTGGCTGAGGTTCTTAGCGCCTAGAAGTTTACCTAACGCTCCATTCACACTATTCCCCAAATTTATTCTTCTTTCTATGTCAGCGGTGTACCTTCCATCCCTGCTAAAAGCACATCCAAGATATACAAACTCATTCACTTGTTCCATCATAACATCATCTATTATTTAATAGATGACTAAAATCGATTATAACCGTTAAAAACGGTTAATTTTAAAAAGTAAAAGAAAAATATGTTAATACCCTAGTAGATAGATAGATACTGAAGCTAATCCTCAATCCTAATATTACATTGTGTAAATTTAGTACGTTTAAGTGTATATTCCGAGGTTTAATTCATTTTAGACTGTAATTGATTAAGTAGTATTTCTGCACTTCCTATTTGCAACCCTAATAGGCAAAGGCATGTGAAACATCAAATAATATTGTGGCGAACGAGCGTAGAACTTTCCGGCAGCGTAAACCGGTCGCAAGACTTTTGGAAAAAGGTATAAGATTCTGGAAGGAAAAGACAAGGACGGATATGTTTCAGAAAGGTATAGACGATGAACGAATGTTGTAGATTAGAGAGTTCGGGAAGGTAAAGACGAAGATAGAGAGATGTTTAGAAAAGGAGAGATAGTAAATAAAAGAATAACGAAATGATGGGTTCTAGAAGATTCTTCCAGGTATATAAGCAGCGTAATGCGCGCCTACTGGGCAGTTAGAGTTGGGTTCAGTCCAAGACACCGAAGCGCCAAGTGCTATACGAAAAAGTTGGAAGAGATGTTTAATAGAAGACAGTGACGAGTAAAGTCGTGAATTTAGTGTCAAGTTTAGTAGACAGTTACATGAAGGTGTGTAGCATAGTTCGAGAGAAGAACCAGAAGCGAGCTACACGCGGTAATGTCGGAGGTGGTCTACGCAATATCAGCGACGGTATTGTGAGCGAGACACCTTAACGTCGGGACAGTGCAACGTTAGTCGTGCGTGTAGGGGCAACCCTGTGGAGAGGTATTGCGTGCGGCTGTATAAGTCAATAAAAGCGTTTAGTTAAAAACTGATGTTTTTTTCCAATCCTAAGTGAGTACCACGCTCGCACGTAACAATATGCCATCTTGTATTTTTATTTACCATTTTATTCAGGATATATGTCAAATAAATAATCGGCAGACATACACATACATTGTGTATGCCCAACATGATCAAGTTGTGCTTGTATTATGGTGTTATGGGTAATATACAACGTACCATTCCGATGACGATTCCAGACCACAGTAACGGAAAGTTATTTTTACAAAATGTACCCTGCCAAGAACAGATCCCGGAGGCGGAGCGGCTAATACTTAGCCCGTTTAAAAACTAAGGCCGTTGGTGTATGACGTATGTATTAAAAAAATTAAATACTAATAATTAATTAATAAATATATAAAAAAAGTCAAAACTTATTAAAATGCTTGCTTTTAGTGGTCTAAGTATTTATTGAATTGATTGATTGACTGAATTCTACGAGGAATGATTCGTTGTAGAATTCAGAACCACCAATACGTGATATAAAGTTTAACATTTTTCAAGATTATTATTGCGTTTATTTATCTTAAATTTAAATTCAATTAGCACAACGTCTGCCAAGGCAATAAACTCTACCCGCTCTCTCATAATTTTTTATCTTATTTAATATAATATGTATGCAGTAATATAGTCGTATTATTATATTATCCGCTACGTGATTTGATTTAACATAAGTATTTTGTACTTGATCATTCGGACCTTAAAACGAAATCACCAAAACAATTCAACCTTGCCTATCTCGAACAAATCTCCAACAATCAGTGGGCACTAAAACTGGAATATTAGGTGCCATTAGCATCGGCAGTGGCTGCCCGCAACCGTCCCGGACCGTGTCCGGTCGTCAATCGACCGTCGGGTCGTTGAATCCGGCCAGACCCGGTCTTTATGACACTTGTGGCGAGTAATGTGATTAAATGAATGTATTTAGCGATAACACCGGTTTTATTGATGTAAGCGGTTTATAGGACCGGGTTATATGGCTTGGAGTGATGGCCGGTTCAAAACGAGTCGTAATTTTCCATGTCTGTTGCTATGTTTAGTTTTTTTTTTTAATTGGTAATTAAAAATTAGGTAATTTACTACCTCATGTTTACTCTAATTTTCAATATAGAGAAGTTATAAATGTCCACTTCATTATTATTAAGAGACCGGTTTTATTGGTGTGTATAAAGGAGCAGATTATACAGCTTGGAATGATGGCCGGTTGGAATGAGTTATCTTTGCATATTAATTGTTAGTATAATAGATAGATAGATAGTTAGTATGTTAGTATAATAAGTTTATTCAAACTTATTATAATAACAATTGGAATATGATATTTAAATTCATTTATAAACCTTTATATAATCTGTAGATATGTATTTGTATGGCATGTATGTTAAGTATAGAATAGAATAGAAAACACTTTATTGTTCACCAAAATAAACACATATTACAGAATAGATAATTACAATAATTAAGGGCAAAACTAAGTAATTATCTTACGTGATGTAGATATGGAAATATCTGCAGATTCATCGGACTTTAGCTTTTGTACTATGTTGTCGACGTACGGTACCTACGGAAATGGTCCTGTTGTCTTGTCACTGGAATTGATGTTTATACTGGAAAATGATTCTAATTACTTGCGTGTGAACCTTTTAAAACCAATGGCTGGCTCACTCTAGTTCACTGGTTGATAATTCGGCGTTAACTCATGTAAGGTGGTATCTCTCTATATAATGACTAGTATAATTACATAATAGCAAAATTGACTAGACAATGTGATAAATTCATCACTTTATCCGAATATTATTCATAATAGCGGGTCAACGTTAGCCTAAGTATTAAATTAAATATTTTATTATTGTAGTCTTTAAAGAGTGATACCAAATACTTGTATTGATTTCTGTTTTTTTTAAAGTGTTGTTTAAGGCTTTTGAGCTTTAAATTTACTTTATAAATTAAAGTCAAATAACTTTATAACAAGGTTAATTAACGTAGAATTATCATCTACGGCAATGTTATTTTAATTCTTAGGAAAATTGAAATATAATTTTGGGTGCGGTATAGATATAAGGCACGTTTATTTATTGCTTGACATATAAAATTAAATTGGGTGGTTAGAAAAAAAAAATAAACTAGCTTAATAAGCTTTCGAACCTATTTAAAAAAGTTCAGATTTGTGCATAATAAATAAATGTGCCGTGTATCTATACCCCACCCATAATTTTATAATCTTTACCTATACCTACTTGTTTTATTACATTATCCAAGTCTTCGAAGATATTATATAAAATTGCTATTCAGTGTGATTTATTCTGTATCAATTATCACTTTATCTAATATAAATTGAGTAGACATTGAGAATAGTGGCTAGATTATATAGTATACTAGCTGTCCCGGCAGACGTCGTCCTGCCTGGTAAAAATAGGGGTTTGTCGCAGAGGGTTAATAATTTAGGGTTGTATGTATTTTTGTATGTTGTATCATAAAAAAATAGAAATTAAAAATTTTGTCTAAAAAAAAAAAATTTGGGGTGGACTACCCCTAACATTTAGGGGGATGAAAAATAGATGTTGGCCGATTCTCATGGATATCGGATAAGCACAAAAAATTTCATCAAAATTGGTCAAGCCGTTTCGGAGGAGTATTGCAACGAAAACTGTGACACGAGAATTTTATATATTAGATAATATCCGGATTTCTTACTTTGGCTGTAACATATAAAAACCCTTCATTATGCGTAGACTGACAAGCATTGAGCCAGTTTTTTTTAATTTCGTCCACGTCTCATTCGTTCTCGCCACATCAATCACCATATTGCACGAAAATCGATACGGTACTTCGAAATTAATTACTGTATCGGACATCTGGGTAAAGGATTGCATGCAACAACGCATTGACGCGTGATTAATACCGAAATTCCCGGAGGATGACGTGCTATGTACCACAGGGTAGATCAGCGCAGAGCCTGAAGCTAGATCTGATACGTTACTTGTACTAAGGAGGACAGAAGTAAGGAGAACTATTTCTGTATATCAGAAAGTGTCCATCGAAATCCATTTAATTAGGGTGGCGCCACGTTATCATCGGGGTGAATTTTAAGGAAAGCGCCAAAAGTTATTGTAGAGTATTGTTATGAGTTGCAGGACTCGAATTAAAATGCCGCTAGATTTATTATAGAGTTTATTAGAACTATACAAACACGTATAACACAGGTACAAGTATAATACACGCGGTCAAGTCCGTCACTAAATAGATATAATATTACTATGATTTATGTATTTAATCATGTGTATATAAATTCATATGTGTAATAATAATAATAATAATCGCTAGAGCTTAGACTCAAGCTCCAGGGGTGGAAGTGATAAATGGCAACACGTCAAAAGTATAATAAATAAGTCAATTATATCCTCAAAATTTCCTGACTTATGGAAAATTGCTACTGTTAGGCCGATACCTAAAAAGTCCAATCCGGTTGATGTTAAAGATCTTCGACCTATTAGTATTCTTCCCTGTCTTTCTAAAATTTTAGAAAAGGTTATCTGCAACCAATTAACTGATTATTTGGAAAAACATAGCTTATTACCTGCATTACAGTCGGGGTTCAGGCAGAAACGTAGCACTTCAACTGCACTTCTAGATGTTACTGATAATATTATCTCAGCCCAAGATAAAGGTATGTGTACCTTGTTAGTTAGTGCTGTTGGATTTTTCTCTTGCTTTCGATGCAATTAACACAAACCTTCTGTTGTGCAAACTTGCTTATTATGGTTTTAACCAAAGAACAATTCTTTGGTTTCATAGTTATTTGACAAATCGACAACAGTTCGTAGAATTAAAGACAAGAAATGGGAATTGTGTATCATCACCACTCACTGTGTTAAATAGAGGTGTCCCACAGGGATCTATTTTGGGACCTATTCTGTTTATCCTTTATAGTGCGGATATTATCAATTCAATACATAACTGCAAATATCATATTTATGCTGACGATGTCCAGATTTATATTTCATTTAAACCACATGAATGTCAGCAAGCTATTAACAATCTAAATGAGGACCTACAACGGTTAGCTAAATGGTCTAATAATAATTGTTTATTATTAAATCCTAATAAAACTAAATATTTAGTCTGGTACAAAAAAACAATTAAAGAAATTGCCTTCAGCTTTAAACGTTACATTGATGGATAAACCTATAGATAGAGTAGACGACGCGCGTAATCTTGGACTACAATTAGACGCACATCTGAGGTTTGAAAAACACATATCTGAGTCTGTAAGAAATTGCTTTTATCGCCTTAGGGTCCTGTACAAAATAAGGTCATATCTGACAGTGGATTTACGTGTACAGCTGACTGAATCACTAGTCTTGTCCAAGTTGAATTACGCTGATACAGTTTACGGACCTCGGCTTTTAAACAAAACTGATCGATTAATCCAGCGCGTTCAAAATGCTTGTGCACGTTTTTGTTTTTCAGTACCTCCAAGGAGCCACGTATCACCATTTCTAAATAAGCATCATGTACTGAAAATGAAACTTAGGCGCAAACTGCATTTGGCTTGCCTTCTCTTTGGTGTCCTTAAGTACAAAGAGCCTCAGTACTTGTATAATAAGCTCAGCTGGGTAGCCAGAGGAGGGGTAGTCAAAGGTTGACAATGCTCCCGTCAACTAGTGTTCCAATTACATAAATTGACATGCTTTAGAGGTAGCTTCCGTTATGCTGCATCTAAGATATGGAACAATATACCACCACTATTAAGGCAATTAAATCACTCGACTTTTACCTTTCGTAAGAACTTGAAGAATTACCTCTTAGATGAGCAACGGAAGCTAGAAAATGTCAATATAAATCTTTCTTATATAATATAATATTTTCTTCTGCCTCTAACAATACTATTTCTGTTTATAAATATGTAATATATATCATGTGTATCATATATAATGAATATTTATTTTATCGGTATCCCCCAAATATTTGTTTGAATTCTATGAGTTTATATTTATTTTATTATTATTCACACTATATGTATATAGTATATATATATATATATATATATATATATATATATATATATATATACATATAAATAATAGTGCAACATCCGTTCGTCCTAGGGTGCAGTTGAAAACCAGCGTTAGGCATCCGCGGTTGCCTGGCACATGCTGAACTGCACCTATTTAGTATCATCGCGAGACTCTCTAATTCTTATCACCGTACCGTGTAATTCATTCCATGTCTGTCTCGTTGTGTGTTTACTAAATAAACGTCTTTTCTTTCTTCTTTCTTTCTAAAAGTAGCTTCGGTGAACCTGCAGGCCACCCCTCTACACCCCTTAGCCACTCACACCCATGTTGCCCCTGTCTTTTATGGCATTTTTTGGGGCCCATGCAGAGAGTGGCGCGATGTAACACTTTTAAAATATTGTGCAGCAAACCCTACCCTAGATTTGTGCCATATTTCTCTCTCCATCCCAAGGTTGTCTGAAAGAGATAGCTGTCAGCGATAAGACCTCCATTTGTACCTAATTCTAAGCTGTTCTTGTATATTATTTCATATTTCGTATTGTACAATATAGTATATTCTATACTATTCTAAATAGATTACCGAATGTAGTACACACGTCTTGCTTCGCTTGTGCTTATCGCTCGACTGCTGAACTCTCTTGCACAAATACAATATGTCTCTCGGCCGCGTGGACTGAATTTCAAAGTATCACAAAAAGATTCAATACCATAAAAGATTCAATACACAATGGGCTGTTTTTCTAATTACAGTTTTTAAACACAAATCAAACAAAAGAAATGAAATGTGTTTCTACAGACGCAGGTGTGAATTTGTCGGCACCTCGGTCGTGACAATATTTTCTTAAGTTCTCGCGACTTGTATACATAAAACTACGTTTTAAGGATGGCAATTTTTTTGATTTTTGTTATTCCGACGTTTCGACCACTTTTGAGTGACCGTGATCACGGAAGACAAAGATGTCAAGTGTCAACAAGTATTGTCAAAGTTTTATTTAGCCTACCGCCATTTTTTGCCATATTAATTATTTGGTTTTAATTTTTTTATGGTTATTATTTATTCTATGGGAGCCTATTCTAATTTACCACCGCTTCGCAACATATTATGGTTTGAAGAGAAGAAGCCGCGCAAGAAACTCTTCAACGGACATGCCTAGCTTTAATAATTTTATGTAATATTAAAATGGGTGAAAAAACAAAAGAAATTATCAGTCAAGTTGGTTTGTGTTCCGTTGCACGCAGAAAAAGCTCACAGTGTCTTGAGGTCTGGCAGTTGGTTTTTGCTGGGTGTGAGTCTTAATAGTTTTGATGATCGGATCCCAAACAGGAGGTACTTGCCTACCATCTTCTGTAATGAAATTTGGGTACTTTTATTTCAATAGCCTCACGCATTAATCTCGGTATGAAACGATTCTGTCTCGCGAGCATTTGCAGATTATCGAATCTGACGTAGTGGTTGGGTTTATCCAGCGTGTATTCACTGATCGCAGACTTCATAGACCTTGTGTGTTTCGTGTCAGTAATGTGTTCTCTTACCCGTGTTTTTTTGCTCCTCTTTGTATGCTCAATAAAAGATAATACACACTCACAATCGGGCTTGTAGACACCTGTAACCTGGAGTGGGATATTGCATTTCACAGGTCTCAAAAATTGGGTAAGCTTTTTATAACCCAAGGTTGTTATGGCGACATGTTCTAGACCAAAGGTGGTAGCCATCCTGACGGGCAGATATCCTATCACCTGGCCGTGGGTTGCTCTGTCACCTCTTACGACAGGCCGGCCGGATAAAGTATTTTTATTATATTTACAAAATATCTCTGATTTTACCATACTACGTGATTGTACATTGTAAAACAAAAGGAACAAGAACAAAGCAAAAAAATCACGTATAGGCCCTGTAAAGTTTACATTAGAGGTAAAGGTCTTTAAATTTCAACAGAATGCATATCATGGTATTTTCGTGAAAGCACAATAGATAGTTAATTTCGCATTCATAACGTTAATATGGACATGGTAAAAGATAGTAATCTTCTTCCATTGTATGGATAATAACATAATTTATCAAATTGAGACCATTATAACCAATACAATAAAAACATATTTATCTTGCATTCGATCTATTGTCCCTCAAAACTATAATATATAGTATATAGATAGTCGCTGGACTGCCATACTGATCCGTTGTCCTAGATAAGCACCAACCTTCTAATCACCAGCCATCTAATCACTAGCCTCATAATCACTAGCCTTCTAATCACCAGCCTTCTAATCACTAGCCTTCTAATCACTAGCCTTCTAATCACTTGCCTCCTAATCACAAGCCTTCTAATCACTAGCCTTCTAATCACTAGCCTCCTAATCACAAGCCTTCTAATCACCAGCCTTCTAATCACTAGCCTTCTAATCACTAGCCTCCTAATCACTAGCCTTCTAATCACCAGCCTTCTAATCACTAGCCTTCTAATTACTAGCCTCCTAATCACCAGCCTCCTAATCACCAGCCTTCTAATCACTAGCCTTCTAATCACCAGCCTTCTAACCACTAGCCTTCTAATCACTTGCAGAATTGGTGAGTTATTTCGATAGCTCTTTGTAAAGGCTCATGGCCTCTGGACATCGCGGTTCTAGCGTCTCAACAGCATATGTTATATGATTCATACCGTTTACCGTTTAAGTGATTCAGCTGTTTCCGCCGCCGAACCGGCTAATTCCACCGTACTTGGTCAATGGGATGCGACCAAACTATCTGTGCTGGTCGCAAGGAGAATTTATGTAAACCGACATCATTTTAGATAATTACTCTCATACAAACCACCTGTACAAAGTAGCCCAATAGCATCTAGTAAAATGTTAGGATTCCTGTGGGATTCAATATGAGCCTGCGCTAAATGCATAGATTAATTTTCACGTAATTACCAATTTTGACATGTGAACGCCAGACGTCGTGATGGCCGAGTGACATTAACTTAATGGGCCAGCACTCATGGGAGACAAGTTAATAAATTATTTCGGTTTATTCAAATTTATTTCAGTCGCCGCTTTTACATATCCTTGGTGGAATATTCAAGTGTTGTAAAAGACAAAACAGATCTTTCAAGGCGACCAAGAAACAAAATTGGGTTTACAAAAAGTCATAACTGTTATATTTTATAGTATTAATTATACAGTATGTTTCAGACCTTACGACAATAAATCAGACCACGTTTTCGTCATGATGTACTCTACCCAAATACAAAAACGAATCAAGGTAGCTTCTTTGGTTTAGCCACAGGACCTCATTTTTCATTTCAGAATTTTACAACAACATGTATCTGTTATTGTGAATAAATCGGTAGGTTAGTGACCAAATGTATCATGTTGCCAGCTCGTCTCTTCATCATTAAACGCGGAAGATGTTCATTCTTACCAAGGTCAGTGAACCAATATTTACAAGATGTTCTGTTTTTGTTGTCTTTTTATCGTAATTAATTTGTTCGGAAATTGCTTTTTTTAAATTTTGACATTACGGTTGATTTAATAGTACCAAAAACTTTGTATGGAGTAAGACTGCTAAAATTATGATTTATTATCCTTTGAAATGAAACACGTTGTATATTTATTTAAAGAAAGAAAGAAAACAGTAACCGAACCATATGACACAGATCGTAATAACATAAAACGCGCAAAGTCCGTCGATGTGAGATTCTCGTACCGAAAGTACACTTAATAACGTCTCGATCGCAGTTGAAACTCAACAGACTTTGTCTTAACGGGCCTACCTTATATATTCACAAAATAAAACATGGACTCCCTAAGCAATAACACGCTATTCATTGTAATTCTCAAACTGTTCAGGTTTAATACGAACCACGAGGCTTTTAAACTTACAATGGAATTACAACAATGAAACGGTTACTCTGTCTTTGACTCGACAACCATCCACAAAGACAAAAGAGATTAGTGATTGATTAACAATATATACAGGAATTTTTCAATACTTAGAAAATTAACGCGAACATTTGACTGTGAATAATGAAGACAACCATAAAAAGATTACAGATAATTTAAATACAAAGCATAAAAAAACACCTGGTTGGTTTTTGACTTCTCGGAACACTCAATTGTAACATTACAACAACAACATAATAACACTTATGAATATGAACACACGAATGAAACGAAGTCAATCCCAACACAAGCATATATACAATTTAATATCTTCGCAGGCCATAAATAATTGAAATGTTACACAACTGAAGACTTTAATCCATCAGAATAAATTCTTAATGTGCAACCCTAAACGGGGGTTAAGTGTGATTTATAAGCGATCCTCTGCGCGGAGCAGGACAACCCTTGGTTTATTCAGTGGACTCGACCACCCCTCGCAAACGAGGTGAAGCAACGCTAATTAATCCTATGCTAAATTACCTCAGTCTTAACGAAACTTTGTTCAACTCACTACTGTATTAGTTGAACAGCGCAATAGGGTTTTTGCAAAATAAAAACATGCATATAAATAGTGATTTTATTAGTAACCTGAAATATCGATAATTATGCGATTAAACATTGTAATCGATACAGGTAGTCAGTCACACATTACCGAATCGATTAAAATAAAACGATATATATTTTACGTATCGGTACGTTTTTATGTTTAAAATGTAGAAACTGTATAACTTAATTATGATTTATGTTTAAGCTTTTCAATTATACATGAATCGCCAGATCACGTCACTAATATTTAAAAAACAAAAAATTTTAAAGCCTTGAAAATTTGTGTTAAAAAAATTCAAATAATTTTATCCCTAAAGCGGCCTCTCCCTGTAATCAAATTCTAGGCTAGAACCCAAAATTAGGTTGATCAATTACGGCCATAATATCTGTAGCTATACAAGTTACTCTAATTTACTCGAGTCTATAGGGAATAGAGAAATAATGGGCTTACACAGCGAGGCGTTTCCTCTTGTAAATCGGACGATTTGTTGCCCGATTTCTCATTGAAACTGGATGGAAAATGTCTTAATTTACTTTCAAGAGCTTTGTATTGGTTTTATAATTGTTTGAGATTTACATTGATTCTCTATACATCGCCTTATTCTAATATTTATATAAGATTTATAGAGTGTTCAATGAAAGTGTTTTAATAATGCCATTATGAATAACAACTTTATAAATATTCTTTAACAAATACAAATCTTTTAAAATTGTTATGAATAAAGTGATTCTTTTGGGTTTTCCCTTAGGTTCAGATAATTATATTATGCTGTATGTGAGCGATGAAATTAAATGTTCTATCATTAATGCTATATATGGTAAAATGAGGGGGATGTTTTAAGAAGTAACTTATATTATTTTTTATTATTTTAAGTTTCCGCGAAAATCAAATTCCACGCGAGTGAAGTTGCAGGCACAGCTAGTTTTTAATAAAATAATAGAAAACTAACGATGCAGTATATTTAAATTAATAATATAGTTAAATTTTACATTTGATATAATCGCAGACATGTAAAAGAGTCTAAGCAGACGTGCATGTATGCAGAGATTAGAAATTAGAAAAGCAGATAAATGAAGATATCGGGTACATTGTCTCTTCGTACCCCATAACAGTGTGATAAGAGACAGAATGCGTTTTTAGATCGATTTCTCAATATTTGTTACAGTAGTTATACACACTTTATTGCGGTGAAAAAAATATATGTCAATCTTGATCATATTTCTGACGTAAACTTTGTACTCGGAACGCATTTGCGATAAATTTTCTCGATAGAAAATAATTGCAAAGTAACCTCTAAACGAGTTATTCAATCTTCGTTATTGTTATTACTGTTAATCGTACATCGCTAAAATAAATAACAGTAACATATCATATTATAACAAATACAATTATAGAGTCTTATTCGGTTACTTAACTTAATTTGGAAGTAATTAATTATTTTATTAAAAATGACTGCAAAAATCCCGCCTGCCGGTCCCAATGTATGGAATTTGTCAGATCGCTTCAAAGCGTCGGCTAATACGGACGCGCTGCTCTTCTCCACGATCGCCATTGAAAAATAATTTTAAATAAACGAAGGAGCAATAATAACAAGAATTTTGAAGCGGTCGCACTATACTTATTTGGCTTATACGGTAGAGGTCTGGTCTAAATCACTAGCTGTGGGGGTTCGAACCCAACTAGTTTCACTTGATCTAGAAGATTTTTTTTTTATAAGAAAGTTGATAAAATGCTCTTTTTCTCTTCCTAAATAATTTTATAAAATGCAATAAAAATACTTTTCTAAATTTTTATATTTCATTTCATCTGGACTTTTATACTATTGACAATAAAATTCGAAAGCGCCATCTATAAATCTTCATAGAAAATTACTTTGAGACGTGGATAAGTAGAGTTATAAATATTACAAAACTTTCATTACTTACTTCAATGTTATTATGGTAGAGTGAGTTGATACTAGTACACGTACGATTAGAGTTCATAGTTCCAGTCCTCAGTGCTACTTCAATTTTTCTCTCTAATTTTTTTTATGTTTTATCTATTATAATTTACTTTAAAATTCTTATCTATACAGATAAACAAATGGTTTGTTTGTAATGTCTAAATAAAAACTAAAAAATTGGACCAGGAGATTCCAAAAATGCAATTTTTTCTAGCTATCAGCATAAATGGATTTACAAAAGGTACAGAATGTATTCCTTTTTATCAAGTCGTCGATAAATATGTCGGAATTACCCCAAGCCACTATAGCTGTATTGTAACATTACTGTTTATTTTAATCATCAACAGGTTTGATTGTTATAATAGCGCAGATCTGTCTAGTATTTACGAAAGACGAAATACCTGTAGGTTGTGATAACCTCAGTATCTAGTAAGCGGTTATGCTGAAAAACTAAAGCAATTATAAAGTAAGAACGAAACCGCTTACTTGATACAGGTTACAATTGGATAAAATTGTTGTTTGTAAACGCGATAAACTTTATTGTTACATCAATGGATACACTACATGTAATGAGCATGAATAATATACGCTTTTCTTTTATAAAATAAATACAAAATTTTAATTATATTATAATGTATTTTATTTGCTATATTTTTAACACGGAGGACATTAAAGAAAAAAAGTCGATGTTATTGTTCATAAATATCGATTTCTACATGTTATGTCACGTTTGAAAACTTTATTTTATTACGTCGACGTTTTTCTTTAGTGACTTGACAACCTTATAACCTATCACTGTTCTTGCTACAATGTAAGAGCTAGGCCACAAGTCTGCTGTTACAATAGTCTCAAAATGGTCAAACACTTATGGTCCAGGAGCCAGGTACAATTTTGGTCAATTATTTCATCTCGAGCGAAACTTCGTAAAATGCATTAGGCACTTATACCATGAATACTCGTGACCGTCAGCTGCGACTCCGTGGGTGGGGCGGGCAGTGGCAGCCTCCCACGCATGGTGAAAAAAATTTTTTTTTCAGTCATTTCCTCCCATTTCAAAATTTGTCAGATTATAGTTTACCTAGTATTTTAAAGAAAAAACAAAGTCAGCTGATCATAACATGGTGGATTATATGTCAGCTGGCTGCTTGAACATGAAAAAAAAAATTTTTTTTCAATGATTTCCTCTCAACTAAAAATTTCCCTGGTGGTCGTTTATATGCTACTATGAATGAAAATCAATGTCAGCTATCTGTATCTAAGTGGAAAGTTTGTCAGCTGGTACCTTCAACGGTGTAACGCAGCAACATCGATCACCTACTGAATCTTATCAGCTGACGACTTTTCCCTTGACTTACAGCTAGCTGATTTTTTTCATTATTTACTAGAGTATGTTAACAATCCCCTTATAAAATTTCGTCCGGGAGAAAATAACGTATCTTAAGTTATTCGGCAGTATGCTTGATTTGAGTTTTTAATTTTTTCAAGAAGTCTTTATTGGTAAAGTCAACAGATTCCAATAAATCCCCATCTTCCTCACTTATTAATGACTTTGTTTTCAGTTCTGCAATAACATTTTCTTGTTACTATCTTTAGCTACTTTTTTCGTTAAACGTCTACTTTTTTCTCGAAAAGCTTTTAATTTTTTCAGTCGTTCGGATGATTGTATTTTCAAGCTTTGCCATTTTTTTCGCAACGTTCGAGGTGTGTACTCTGGCGTCTTGTCCTAAAATCAAAAAACCCGTTTATGTTGTTGAAAAAATATATAATATGAATTACTTCACATAAAGCACGCGAAAACTGTATTTTGTAGGAAGACGATAGCTGCTGCGCTTCAGCTGTCGAACTTTGTTAAGATCACCGGTAGTCTAAACCGCGGCACGCTCAGTGAAACAAAAAATAATATCGTTCTGTCTCATTCTTTTATACGACATCGGCATAAGTTGATCTTTTTCTTGTGTGAATGCGGCAAAAGCTAACAATTTGTCTATAGGTTTCTCTGTCTACGTTCCCCACCCATTTTTTTTTTCTACCGAAAATCTTACATGCGCTATACACAATAAAGGGCCTTTGTGCGCAGTCATGACCCATGACTCATGGGTAAAACTTACCCCTCCAAGGGTACCTTTTGTTATAGCATAGCATCTGGAGAAGGTAATTTTAATCCGAAATTTAGCTGCGATATAGAAAGAAAGAATAACTTAAGATACGTTATTTTCTCCCGGACGAAAATTTATAAGAGGATTGATAACATATTCTAGTAAATAATAAAAAAAATCAGCTAGCTGTAAGTCAAGGGAAAAGTCGTCAGCTGATAAGATTCAGTAGGTGATCGATGTTGCTGCGTTACACCATTGAAGGTACCAGCTGACAAACTTTCCACTTAGATACAGCAAGCTGACATTAATTTTCATTCATAGTAGCACATAAACGACCACCAGTTAAATTTTTAGTTGAGACTGAATCTTATCAGCTGACGACTTTTCCCTTGACTTGCAGCTAGCTGATTTTTTTCATTATTTACTAGACTATGTTATCAATCCTCTTATAAATTTTCGTCCGGGAGAAAATAACGTATCTTAAGTTATTCTTTCTTTCTATATCGCAGCTAAATTTCTGATTAAAATTACCTTCTCCAGATGCTATGCTATAGCAAAAGGTACCCTTGGAGGGGTAAGTTTTACCCATGAGTCATGGGCCATGACTGCGCACAAAGGCCCTTTGTTGTGTATAGGGCATGTAGAAGATTTTCGGTAGAAAAAAAATGGGTGGGGAACGTAGACAGAGAAACCTATAGACAAATTGATAGCTTTTGCCGCATTCACACAACAGCTGAAGCGCAGCAGCTATCGTCTTCCTACAAAATACAGTTTTCACGTGCTTTATGTGAAGTAATTCATATTATATATTTTTTCAACAACATAAACGGGTTTTTTGATTTTAGGACAAGACGTCAGAGTACACACCTCGAACGTTGCGAAAAAAATGGCAAAGCTTGAAAATACAATCATCCGAACGACTGAAAAAATTAAAAGCTTTTCGAGAAAAAAGGAGACGTTTAACGAAAAAAGTAGCTAAAGATAGTAACAAGAAAATGTTATTGCAGAACTGAAAACAAAGTCATTAATAAGTGAGGAAGATGGGGATTTATTGGAATCTGTTGACTTTACCAATAAAGACTTCTTGAAAAAATTAAAAACTCAAATCAAGCATACTGCCGAATAACTTAAGATACGTTATTTTCTCCCGGACGAAATTTTATAAGGGGATTGTTAACATACTCTAGTAAATAATGAAAAAAATCAGCTAGCTGTAAGTCAAGGGAAAAGTCGTCAGCTGATAAGATTCAGTAGGTGATCGATGTTGCTGCGTTACACCGTTGAAGGTACCAGCTGACAAACTTTCCACTTAGATACAGATAGCTGACATTGATTTTCATTCATAGTAGCATATAAACGACCACCAGGGAAATTTTTAGTTGAGAGGAAATCATTGAAAAAAAATTTTTTTTTTCATGTTCAAGCAGCCAGCTGACATATAATCCACCATGTTATGATCAGCTGACTTTGTTTTTTCTTTAAAATACTAGGTAAAGTATAATCTGACAAATTTGAAATGGGAGGAAATGACTGAAAATATTTTTTTATCTCCATGCGTGGGAGGCTGCCACTGCCCGCCCCACCCACGGAGTCGCAGCTGACGGTCGCGAGTATTCATGGTATAAATCATTGATGCATTTCACAAATTTTTGATTGGGAGGGACTTGGTCATGAAAATCTGTCACTGGCTCCTGGTCCATTATATCGTGTTGGTACCATAATTGTTAGTATTGTTTCAAAAGTTTTATATAAAAGAGCAACCATTATAATGCCATTATGACGCTAGTAAACGAATATTTTGAAAATATTGTAGTAGTAGAGTTAGGTCCACTGTATTATATAAAATATCGGTATATTTGATGTGCAGAGTAATAATATGCCGGTTTTTATATCAGGCGGTATACAAGTTTTCCCTGTCTGGGTGTTGTAATAAGAAGAGCCGCAATCTACATACCTAGATATGCTACACCCACGTTCTATACTGGATTCTACATACGGGATATAAAAAAAGATGCCATTTTGTTACATTTCTTGTCTGTTTTTTTAAATTTCAAATTGACCAATACTACCAAATTGACAAAAATTTCCAAAATAACCAAAATGAGCAGATCAAAATAACAAAACTGGCAAAAAATACGAAAAGAGTAAATCATAAAAAACTATTTTACTTTCTGGGATAACCTTCACATAAATTTGTCCCATTATTTGGGATGAAAATCCCAAATCCCTTGTCCACCGTCATTATTAAAATTACATATATACCGAATTTCAAGCAAATCGGTGTAACAGTTTTTCCGTAAAAGCGTAATAAACAAACAAAATTGTTGAAAAAGTAAAAAAGAAACATTACGTAGCCCCAGGGCTCGAACCCTGAACTTCCTAGTTACTCCTGCGCTTGGGAACCATTAGGCTAAATCGGATTAGGTACGGGTGTCAAAATTTCAATACTAATGAAGCATATAAACGATATATCTCACTTTAGGATATTTTGTCTCGCTCGTTCGAGAGCCTCAGAATAAAATCAGTTGAATCGAGTGATCGAATGTATAGGCTTAGCGCGCGTTGATATTTGGTTGGTTTCAATATTCGCCACGCTTGAAGTTTTATTAGGCGCTGTTCCATCGAAGTAAATATCAGCTGCGCGGGGCTGATTTGGTGAAACACCGATTTGAATCAGGAGTACATAGCCTCATAAGACCAGGTATGGCAATATATCGAGGGATTCATAATATAAATAAAACAAAACTAGTTGTTGTGTGTGTGTAATGGAGAGAGACGGCAGTTCAGCAACAACTACGATCACGTGAAGTGTGTACAATCGGGAAGCTAATAGTGACGGACTTTGCGCGTTTTATTGAATTACGACCTTCTGCATTACGTTTGGAATTGTTGTGTTTAGTTATATTTGTAGCTGTGTCATACGCGTTTGTATAATTCTAATAAACTGTATAATAACTCTAAAGGTATTTTAATTCGAGCCCCGCAAACTCGTAACAATACTATAGATCCGGATGAAATATTAGATCTGCTTTTCACTAAATTTAAAAGCAAATTAAAAAGGATTTGCTGAAAAAGGGATACTATACTACTGAAGAATACTTAAATGACAAAACTTCATTTACATAGCAGCTCGCTCCAACCTCTTGTACTATATTTTGTAAAACGATTTTATCTTACCAAGCATGTAAGGAATTTATGGAGATGCTGCATACATTTTAGTACGTCATGTCATTATTATAACTATAATAATATTTTTCTTTCCTTTTATTGTGTCTTACTGATTAAACACTGTTTGCTAGAACTCCATTAATTCTTAGAACAGTAATTATGTAACATATTGTTGTATAAAATTGTTTAAAAAAGTTCAAGTTAATCAATTTTTAGCAAGACGAGTTGCTGGGGAATTTCTTGCCGCTTCTTCTCCTTAACAACAATAATACGTTGCGTAGTGTTGTACATAGACTAGGAAGTAAGATTGATTTTTACGGTGTGACTATTTGTACGGGTACTGGACGAATAAATTATATTTATTATTATAGACATTCAATTATTATTAAAAAATTAAGAATGAATTGGATGATTACCTTGTTTTTTAATTAGGTTAGGTTAGATTTTTTTTAATGACATGTTTTATAGAATTATTGAAAACATGAAAATAAAAATAAATAAATAAATTCTAAAATGAGGGAGGGGTATAGATACACGGCACATTTATTTATTATGAACAAATCGGAACATTTTTAATATAGGTTAGGTTACTTTTTTATAACCACCCAAAAATAATTTTCCGACACATACACGATTAGTCCCTATGTGTACTGGCGCTGTACATTACGGAACAAGATCTGCTTATATGTTACTACAAAGTATACGCGAGTATTTGCGAACTGCTCTTGTATGGATTGGAAGAACTTCGTAAAATACTTATTTTCAATCTTTTATTAGGTTAGGTTAGGTTTTTTTTTGGCCGAGCCTTTTTAAGAACATTTTCAGTACCCGTAGACTCAGCCATTCGACGTGACTATTTGTACGGGTACTGGACGAATAAATTATATTTATTCGTACGGTGCCCGTACGAATAGACTCAGCCTAATTTTTAACTTCTTTAAAATGTGTTCTCCATTGGAGCTCATCTTCTTCTTGATATATAAAAATGAATGTCTGTCTGTATGTCCTTTATAGAATCGTAATATATTTGATCATGTGATGATGATCTTTAGCAAAGTTGTTGTGCGTGATCCAAAGAAGGTTTCCGAGTTGGTTCACAATTGGACCCGGTAGGTGGCGTTGGTGTCAGCATATCGATTAATGCTTTTCCAGGAAGGACGACGTCTGCCGGGACTTTTGAATAAAAACTTTTGAATTTGAATTTATAAATGTGTAAACATCCACATTTTTAAAATTTTAAGCCAAACTAGTCTTCTAAGAAAAAACAATGTATATATAAATTACTTACTTAAACAACTCTATTATAATACCTACGAACCTTTGAAATAAGCCCCCAGCTTCCCGCAACTAATCGAATAACTCATCGGAAAGGTATCAATACGTAGGTAACCAAAGCCTGCTTGTTTATAACAAATTTTGTCAGCCATTAGGCCGAAGTTAGGGCCCTGAAAGGCATTAGAAGTTCACACGAGGCAAGTTCAGCCTTTATCTCGTTTACTCAGACGAGCGCCGACATATTTGATTACAATTGAAATTCATTGGTGGCAGGGAACGCGGCTTTGGTACCACGTTGTTTGGTAATACTGTTACGAGTTACGCAGGACTCGAATTAAAATGCCATTGAAATTACTATAGAGTTTATTAGAACTGTGCACACACGTATAAAAGAGATACAAATATGACGGGACACAGCCAGTACGAACTGCACGATTCAATAATACGCGCAAAGTCCGTCACTATATCACTTGTCGAATCTACAGCTTGCTCGTATCGTAATCCTTGCTTGACTACTCCTCCCCTCCGTTTGGACATTGTTTTATACAAACTATACAGTACAATACAATTAACTGTAAAATATATTTTTTAAGGTTTGGAAATCGTTGTCTTTCTTTGGCTTTCTATATTGCTACGTCACAATTCGGACCGATTTATCTGCTTTAATTAATAAATATTTCTTTTGTGTTTTTTAAATCGGCAGACAAACACAACACACATTGTATATCCCCAAATTAAGCAAGTTACGCTTGTGTTATGGGTAAAATACTACAGACCACTCTGGGGCCGATCCCAGACACCCAGACCATGTTAAACAACGGAGAAAATACGTTCCGAAATTTACTATACCAGGAATCGAGTCCGGAGCCTCTGTGTTGCAGTGAGATAGGCCGGCAAATGCTTAGCCCGCTCAACCGCAGAAGCCGTCAAATAATATATATTAGCTTAAGAGCCCAGGGCTGCCAGACATTCGACATTTTATAAAACCTGAAAGTTTTTCTCTGCATGTCCACTATATAGATAAGAGCGCCAGCAACTATAAGAGTTTGGGTTGTGGTTACTTGGGGAGGTAACAGGTAGTAAAAGTGTATAAAATAGTACCTTAAATTCGTTAAAGTATAAAGCTTATTTTATTACCTCAAATATGTAACTCGGTTAGCGGCTAAGCGTCTGCGTAAAAATAGTACCATAGCGAGTGCGGTGCGAACTTCGGGCATAGTCGTCGTTACTTGGTCAAGTATAAAACAGTTTCTGAATCTAGTAATGCACACAAGAAGGAAAGGAAGACCAGGAATACCAGAAAAGGATTCGGAAGACTCTACAGCCATTTGGACTCTCAGCGTGACTTTCGTGGATCTCGTGAATACCAGTATTTGATTAGTAGAACTCGTATTGATCAGTGAAATCGATACAATTAGTGCTATCAGTGGTCAGTGAAACATCAGGATTCTAGTACTAACTTGTGTTGATTGACCTTGAACATGCCGTTTAGTACAGTAGTGTTGATAATAGCAATTGCTGTTGTAAGAGCCTGTAAGTAAATAAATACAGTCCAGGGGTGTTTCATGGAGTACACCACCTGCATCATACAATATTAGTATAGAATAGAGATATATGTAGGTTTATATATATATTAGGGTGGGTCAAAAAATCTTGCTAGACCTTAAAAAAATTCTCACAAAATATAAACTCTTAATTTTAATAGGAAGATCCTCCGCAACGCAGCTTTTTATTTTTTCTCAGTCCAATGGAAAGAAATTCATACCTCATCATTAATTGATTGTACAGGAAAATGTTCTAGAAGATTTTAGTAGGTAATTCAATGCTCTACAAAAATAGTATCCTAAATTTTTTTCGTGAACCTCACCATTTGAATGATATTGAAAATTTAAGTTTGATTATTTTAAGACGAATTACATTATTTGTTTTTGAATTTTATAACTCGACAATAAATGATTATTATAAAATGGACAATACAAATTTTTGGAGAAACCCATTTTTCCGTGTCACTTGTAAAAAATGACATTTTGATTGATAAATAACGTCAATGATTAATTATTAATTACTAACATAAGTAAACAGAAAGAGATGGGTCTTTGAGTAAAAGTGCTTTAGCTTGACCCATTGAATTTATAAGTACAAATTTCATGGTTTTCCTTTCATTAAATTTACCATGTATGTTAGAGAGATTTCATCCTTAAATAATCTAATAATCCTTGGGTCAATCCCTAACGATCGATACAATAAAATTACAGGGTGTAATTTTTACAGGTTTTACTCGGTTCGATTCCCGCGTGAAGTAAGAGAACTTTCGAAAAATCTTTGAATGCGGTTTTATTTATTTTCAAAAATCACGAAATGTTGCTTTGGTTTAAAATTTGCTATCTCTATTATTTAGAGTACTTTCTCTCCAGGTGGCATTAAAAAATTCCACCCGGTATACGTCTACACATGTGTACGCTTTTCTATTAAATATTCTAAAATTCTATACTTTCCGAGCTAAACATGCTTAATACATTACAGGCTTTTGTTAACCAGCTCATTGTTACAGGCACGCTTTAAGTAATCTATTGATGTCCATAATGGCGCCCAGTGTTCGGTATACCACATAATGAATGCTGCGCTTTATTTTTAAGGCACATCCATTCATTGCATCGATTAGATGACTCGATAGATATCCAGTATGATTAATGAAATTGTATTTGATAGGCAACTCTGTGTATGGTCATCAATCAATACGGGAAGTAATGGCTTAGCAGTTAGTGACTTTGACTATCTATTGCACTATGTGAGAGAAAACTAATTGAATCGAAAATTAGAAGATACTAGCAGTGAATAATGAACTTTATTTGCAAGCGGAAATGGTGGTATTGCTTGCAATGCATTCTTAGCTCTGTCCCACTTATCGTTCCTAGTAGCCATCATGCTACAATTTCTTTCATTGCTTATACAGCGTGTTTCAGACCTTACGACAATAAATCAGACCACATTTTCTTCATGACGTACTCTGCCCAAATACAAAAATGAATCAAGGTAACTTCTTTGGTTTAGCCACAGGACCTCATTTTTCATTTCAGAATATTACAACAACATGTATCAGTTTTTGTGTCTAAATCGGTAGGTTAGTGACCAATGTATCATGTTGCCAGCTCGTCTCTTCATCATTAAACGCGGAAGTTATTCATTCTTACGCTCTCGCTCGCGAACCAATATTTACAAGATGTTCTGTTTTTTATTCCCTTTTTATCGTAATTAATTTGTTCGGAAATTTCAAAATTTTAATTTTGACATTACGGTTGATTTCATAGTACCAAAAAAATTGTATAGAGTACGACCGCTAAAGTTATGATTTATTGTCATTTGAAATGAAACACGCTGTATAATTATATATACTGTCAGCCCATAAATGTCCTACTGCTGTGCTCAAGCCTCCAATTACAGGAGGAAAAGACAGCATACCCATCACGCATAGCCAAGGCGGCTTGGCAGGTGCGACACATCAGTTATCTCGATGTAACAATATGCACATTAGATCAGAAAACTGACTAAGCGGTGCATGCGTTCCGGCCAGGATCGAACCCGCGCCCTTTGGGACGTGTGCGCTAGCTATTACGCTACGACGACTTCGATGACTTACTTCTATTTAATTAATCAAAAAAGAACACTTGAAAGTTCCTTATAGCCAGTACATTATCCGAATCAATCTACTTAAGATCTCTAAGTGGCGGATAAAGTGGGGAATTTAAAAGCTGTTATCCGTAAGAGAGAGATTATTGGAAATTCGTTTACTAATCCTGCGGACGGGACGCCGGCCATGCACTGGGAATCTTAACTTAAACAACTCAAGATTTCTTGTATTTACTTAATCGAAAATTTTCTTTAATATTTTTATTTCATAAAAACAGCAGACAGGCAGACGACACGCGTGACGGAAAGCGGTTACCATCGCCTATGGACTTGTTACCATCGCCTAAGTGCTACAAATGTGCTGCTGTTCTCTTAATGGAGACTGGTACCTGGTCACTAATGCCGGAAAACAACTCAGGGTTGTTGAGTCGACATTATTTAGAACAGCGGTGGTAGCCATCCAGTCAGGCAAATGCCCTACCACCAGGCTGACTTCTTCTTTTACGAATTTCCGCAACTCGAAAACATAGCGCCTATTGTCTATATCTGCCTGTCTACTGAACTCGAGCAATAATATAAAAAAGAAGACCTATGACTTAATGATTCCAAAATGGCTCTAAAATTAGATTCACGTAAAATTAACATATAGAAAATTAATTTTCCAGTTAATATCCTACTTACATCTCCAAGGAGAATAATCTACTAAATCTCTCGTCAATAAACTATGCTAAGTCATGAATAAGCAACGAACAGACTCATGTGTAATCAAAGGTTTTACTTGACCTTAACCGCAAATATGGTACACGCCGCGCGTGGTTCCCAAACAGAATATCAGATTAGTTCGTGTCTGACGATAATCTCGCGATGTTTATTTCAATATTTCGGTATATCGTTGACCTATATCTTCACATAACATATTTCTTTAACTAGAGTGTGCCCGTAAGTTCGGTTGGGCGGATTTTCGTAAAGACCGCTTTGTTACTTTTTTTGCAGGAGTTCAGCAGACATGCGGACGGCCCACTTGATGGAAAGCGGTTACCATCGCCTATAGACATTTGCATCACCAAAGGTGCTACAAATGCGCTGCTGCTCTCTTAAGGTAGACTGGAACCTGGTCACTAATGCCGGAACATAACTGAAGGTTATTATGGCGACATACTTTAGACTAGGGGTGGTAGCCGTCCAGTCGGACAAATGCCCTACCACCTGGCTGTGTTGTATTGTCGCCACTTACGACAGGCCCGGTGGCCGCAGGATTGCATTCTTCAATTGTATTCTTCTCCGTTCCTGCACGGATATGAAGGATTATTACTATAACTAAGCTTCTTTACTAAGTCATACATTTTCTCCACTCCCAATTTCCAGTAATCTCAAAACACTCAGCCATTTTGCTTTAATACGACGCGATAAACGTTCCTAAGTTACGTACATAACAACCATAATCAAATAAAAAAAAATAAAAAAAGTAAAATTGTCCACGGAAAGAACCTACCTTTTATATTTAAATTAAATCACACAAAACAACAACGGTTAAATATAATAAAGGTTAGTACACAGTAACTGAACCCATAACCTACTAAGTAAGCATAAACTTGCAAGGCGTTAAATTATACAACTTTAAGAGTAACTTTACAGGGGACCTTGTTGCGGTGATTTTCGCGCTGAGAAAATATTATTTTAAAACAATTAGGTTCGTATTGTAAGAGGCGACAAAATAACCCACTACCAGGTGGTAGGGTATTTGCCCGTCTGGGTGACTACTACACTTGGACTAGATCTAGAGTATGCCGCTACCGTGATTTGCGTTCCTTGATTAGTGGGCAGGCTCCCAATCCCATTTACAAGTCCGTCAATACATCGATAGCATCGTTAGTGTTACAATGTTCATAGGCGATGGTAACCACTTTCCATCTCATTTAGGCTGTCGGCTGTACTCCAGCAATAAAAATAAAAAGTTAAAAAAATAACTCATTCTCACAGTAGGGCAGCTTGTAGCAAGAGGCGACAAAGCCACCGGTGGCAGGGCATTTGTCTGTCGGGCTGAAAACCACTCCTGTTCGGAGTTTGAAAGCGTAAAAACTACATTATAGTTACACACACACACACACACACATAACTTCACGCCAGGTCCCTTGCGGGGTAGGTACGAACAACAGAGCGCCATTTAGGCTTATTCTTACACACCTCACTTGCTTCTTTGACATTCATAGTTCTTGTCATGCACGCTCGTCTGTTCTTAAGGCTCCTGACATCACCTTCTGCTAATACTACTACTAATGGATCAATTTGATCATGAAAGGTGTGTCGTGCCCTTCCGCGACTTCTGCATCCATCCACTTTTGCATTGTATATCTGTTTAGTCATTCTTTCATCATACATTCTTTCCACATGCCCGAACCACCGGAGCATTCCTTTCCTTACCTTCACCCCGACACTCTCTACAGTTACATTACATTTATACAGTTTTCGGCACTTTGTGTCCCGAGTACCCCGCGGAAATTTCAAACCAAGCCTGAACGAAGGCCTGGACATACCCTTGTTTTCTCTAAAAATAAGAACGAACTGATGACGCTAATTGTGGTTGCAGATTACGACTTACGTGTTTTACTTGCTGATTATCATTCCTTCTTCTTCCTTCCTTTTCCTTACTTCTTCTATGACAAAGGCCATTTAATAGTATACCTAGCATCAAGGTCATTTCAAACCTAGTATCATATAAGGCTCTCTCTTATAAACATGAATTTTATAATTCCAGTCTGATTTCATCTCGTTGCCTAAAAATATTGCCTGAATCATGGCCGCTATTAAGATTTAGGCTAGATAGACGCGATTTCAGACCGCAGATAGATTAAATGAGACGGAGGTACGAATATGTAAAATACCAGGCTTCTAAAAGTTACGAGGCGGTTTCAAAGTGTCCGTAGGCTTGCTTATATTTCATTCAAGCCTTTGGAAGCGTTTAAGTCTGTTTCAAATATACATTTATAATAGATAATATGTATATGTATAACATAGCAATCTGCCAGTCTAATGTATACACTCTCAAGAAACAAAGCTCTTGTTTACATATTTTTATTTATTATGAAAAGATCTTTGTCGCTTAGCCGACCATGCTGCCCTGGTAAGTACAATTACGATATTACATACAAAACAGTACCTGATGATTTCTTACATCAATATTTTTCCATTATATAATTTACATTGAATATGACAATACGGGATAGGGAAGACATAGGGATGATTCAAAATATATATCAACAGATAATAACTAAAATGTTTTCGAATGCAATACGGTTATTAATAATCTAAATTTGTCCAACTCAATTTTAATTGTCAGATAAATATTATTTGTCGACTAAAATATAAGATGAATAAATAAAAATTGACGTGAAATTTTTAAGGTCATTCAAATATTTATGTTATATTTTATCCTATGAACTGTTGCTATTTAATTATTGAAAAATCAGCCATTAAAATAGTTTCATACTATTTTAGAGTTCCAATTATTATCAGTCTGTAAAATCTTACTGCTATTAATTTTCATGAAAATAAAAATATGTAATAATAATAAGAATGATAAATACACAAACACACACAAATTGTACATTTCCAAATTAAGCAAGTTATGGGTAATATTCGACGGACTATGTGTCCGATCCCAGACACCCAAACCGTAGTAAATAACAAAAAATTCGTCTCCGAAATTTACAATGTCAGAAATCGAACCTGGAGCCTCTGCAGTGAGGTAGGCTGGTAAAGGCTTAGTACGCTCACCCACTGAGGTCATCAGGTCATAAATATATTAAAAAGACTTTAAAAATTGAGGCTTTAAATGTTAGTACAAAAAATATACTTTAATATGATAATTCAGAGTGACAGGTATTTAATTCTTAATAACTTTTGTATGGTGCTCTCAAAAATAATTAATATTTTATTTTGCGTTTCAAATATTAAACAAATTCCTTTGAATTTTTTGAAGTGAAACTACTATATAAACGGACCTATTTCAGTCACGAAAAAGCGTTACGGCCGCGTAGAGGAGCGGCATAAATTTAGACTAGACGTGGTGAGAGGCGGCATAATTTTAGAGTATACTATAGATGCGTTTTTTGGCTCCGGACCGAATTCAGTTTTTTTGTTTGATAATATAAAATTTGTTTAAAAAAATGCATTCATTAAAATGTACCTAGCCTAGCGAAATCATAATTTGCAATAAACTTACGTAGAATCGTTATGTGTCCTGGGACACATAGAAGAAGTGAAACTTCAATGGACAAGTGGAAAAAGGAATGGCAGCAAAATTTTAACTGCCTGTAAAACTTGAAGTTAAAATTTTATTTTTACATTTTCGACTTACAAATTTCAAAGATAAGTTGAAGAGGATATATAAAATTTTTAGGCACATGTTTAATGATATAACGAATAATAAAAACTCTTATCATGACTGAATTAAATTATTTAAGAGCGACAGTATAAGATATTTTAAAAAGTATCACTTATTTCTTTCGCCAGTTCTTAATCACAGTGTCATCTCCTTACATCCTTCTCCATACTACTATATTCTTGGATGCATCTACTATCACATCATATATTTTCTTTCTATATTTCACACAATACATATACCTCTTCTTTTTTCTACCCTTATCTCTAATCTATTAATCTCCCAATTTAACATTCTCATGTGCCGTTTGCTGTTGAAACGCGTGGACCATGTACCATGAGCTTCTACCAAAATTTATCAAAACGACTGACTGACTCTTCAGGGGATAAGAAGGCTGGTGCTTACCTCGCAGAATGGATCTGTATGGCGATCCAGCGAGGAAACATGGCCAGCCTTCTGGGCACCTTACCCATAGAAGACGGTGATCTAGGCTCAATATTCTACTTTTAGTCTTGAGAGACTCATATAAACAAATATGGAAATCCGTTAATACTAAAATTTTGAAGGTAATCGAATGTATGTAGATGAAATCTTCCTCAACCAACACCCATTAAAGCTTCAAAGGCTATAACAAATTTAAATCTCCCTAAACAACAAACCCTTGTCAAAAATATTCCAAAATTTTCCGATGAAATTATAACATAAATACTTTTTAGCTTTTTATTTTTTCTCTAATTTAAATAATACTGGTTACACAATTTAAAAATATTCTGTTCCTAATTCGAATATTTACTAGCATTCTTAATTCAAACCTACCTGATCAGTTCCCTTATTCAGCCATCTGTCACGGCACTAAAAACACAAAAAATCTAGTACACACGATCGCGTCTATATAGAGGACTGGTTTGGAAACGCGCGCTTTCCAAGACAAGCCCTAACCGACTGTGACAGAATAACAGAAACACGGTCTAATATCCCCAGCTGCATGGTTTTCCGCGCATGCGTTGTGCAACAAGCCTTACTTTGGCATACGACCAATTTAACTCTACCGTTGTGTCATGGCATTTTCAATTTTATTTAATAGCAGTAAGGTTGGTATAGATAGTAAAGTTAAGGTTATGTATGCACGGAACGAAACCGCTTAAAGAAAGTTCAGGAGCACATGTCGGGGCCAAACTGGGTTGTTTTAATGAATGAATGCGGCGTGAATGATGCCTCGCGTCTTTGGGACGGATTTTCCGCACTGTTTAAGGTGTGGAATGTTTTGAAGAATGCGGTTGTTTAAGGGACATTGTTGATATAATCGTCTTTGATAACTATCATATTTTCTTAAGTTTTCGCGACTAGTATATAAATACTTATACTTAATACATAAAGCTGAGTTTGTTTGTTTGATTGAAAGCTCTAATCTCAGGAAGACAAGTAGAGTCTGATTTGAAAAATTCTTTCAATGTTAGATATCCACTTATCGAGGTAGTCTATATATCATGACGTTAAGACGAATAGGAGAGGAGCACCAATGAAGAATGTTTCAAAATCGGTGGGTTTTAAAAACTAATTCCATGAATGAGTATAGTGAGACAATGAGATTATACCATGCTTATGTTTGTTATTGCTACGACTAGCTACGGTTAAGATAAACAACGTTGGTGCTACGTCTGGCGTAACTGATCACGCTACACATTTGATTGCTACGCTCATCTATACTTAATATTATAAAGCTGAAGAGTTTATTGGTTTGAACGCGCTAATCTCAGGAACCGCTTGTCGGATTTGAAAAATTCTTTCAGTGTTGGATAGTACATTTATCGAGGAAGGTTATAGGCTATATGTCAACACGCGAAGACCAATAAGAGTGGAGCACCAATGAATAATGTTTCAAAGTGTTTTGAAAACAATTTTCATGCGGACGACGTCGCGGGCATAGCTAGTAATAGATATTTTAATTATTACGCGTCAATTCCATGAAGGCCAAAATTAACATCTAATGGTAGGAAATTCTGCGAAGTTTATTCATCGGAGGACAGTACAATTAAGATTATATATACTATGATATTTTTGTTTCTGATATTTTTAATAGACAAAAATTCGAAGGTGCTACCACTACGTAGAAGACGTGTCGTTGGAAAATTCTGATAACTATATTTATGTATCACTGTTGTCCGCGACTTCGTTTTCTTGGTTTTTTCAGAACCCTAATTTTGAAAATAGCCTAAGTTATAAGTATAACATCAACCTCAGAGATTAGGCGCAACAAACAGACAGACAGTAAAACATTTTGAAAATTGATTTTTGAAGTGAAACTTGTTCAGAATCGTTGTGATTTGAAACTCAATGAAACGAAAAGGTGACACTAAAAAGATATGAACATATTAGAGAATGAGATACGTGTTTTACGTTGTGCTACACAGATTAGAGAGGCAATAAGACCGATTATTAAACATGGGTCCAATTTGGACCGAAATAAAACTGATAATAATATTTTTTATACTAAAAGAATGAAAAATTGAAATTGATACTTAAGAAAGTTTATTTTGTATTATAATATGGAAATGGAAGGAATTATGTTTATATTGTCTAAGCCTTAAATTTTTCAACAGTGATTAGACATCTCGGTGCTTTTTATATGTTTGCGTGTTACTTTTGAGATATAATAGATTACCCGTGAAAACCTGTGATTTGCTTTCTTGTATTAATTTTAGACATCTAATCAAATGTATTTAGCTGTAGGTTTTAAATAAATTAATAAAAGTTAAAGAAGAATTATTTGTGAGTATATTCTCAGAAGTTTCACTTCTAGTGCATTTTTTTTATTGCCTTAAGCAGGCAAACAGGCAGACGGCTCACCTGATGGAAAGTGGTTACCGTCGCCTATGGACATTTGCAACACCAGGGGTGTGGCCAACACGTTGCCGACCTCTAAGAAATTTTATAACGCCCTTCTTAAAGAATCCCATGTCGTAGAGCAAAGGGAAAGCTGCGGCGGGAAGTTCCCTCCAGTTCATTGTTATACGCGGAATGAATCTAAAGAACCGTTGCGTAGTTGAGGGTGGGAGCTCAAGGAAATGGGGGTGATATCCCGTCGGTGGCGAGCGTTGCGGTTGTAAAAGTTAGGTGTTGGTACTAGTTCAAACAGTTCCTCGGAATACTTAGTAAAATACATGTGAACTGTACACATATAACTTTTTGTTATGCCGTTGGAATTTTTTTTATTGCAAGAGTTCAGCAGACAGCGAGACGGCCCACTTGATGGAAAGCGGTTACCATCGCCTATGGACACTTGCAACACTAAAGGTGCTACAAATGCGCCGCTGCTCTCTCAAGTGAGACTGGAACCTGGTCAGTAATGCCAGAACACAACTCAAGATTGTTATGGCGACATATTTTAGACCAGGGGTGGTAGCCATCCAGTTGGGCAAATGCCCTACCACCTGGCTGTGGGTTGCTTTGTCGCCTCTTACGACAGGCCGCCCGGCCGCAGGAAATTCTATTCTTTCTCCGTTCCTGCACGGATAACATATGTTATAGAGTTTATTAGAACTATACAAATACGTATAACAGGTGTAAATATAACCGAACACAACAAATCCACACGTAATGCAGAAGGTCGTAATTCAATAAAGCGCGCAAAGTTCGTCACTAATAGACATTCCCGAATGTGCACACGTCTCGCCATGATCGTGGTTCTTGGGCGACTGCCACCTCCCTCGATCAGGCCATTGTTTTATACTGCACAAATACAATATATCTGCCCGGCAACGTGGACCGAGTTTCCTAGAATCAGCTAGTACTTTAAAATCCGTAAAGCCTGGCTAATGATTACAATACAACAATAGGCCGTGATATCCTGAGTGTATGGTAATGTTGAATTTTTATTTAAAAAATCTAACCATCACCAGCATGTGAGCGTCGCGCGCCTGATGAGTCTGAACACCTAGAGACGAAACGCGTACATGGGGGTGTTAACGTGGGGATTTACGGGGTCACTTTTGTGGCCTCACTCCATATCACATCCTCTGTATCGGTTCCTGTAAAGGGACCTTCATGCGAGCTTGTCTGCAAAGACAAGCAGTTAGTTAGATAACGGTATATGATGGTACAGTAGTGACCTTCAGCCTGTAGTAGTAGAAACCTATAGAGTAACGTCGCAAGATACTATACGGCCTTTGCTACGGGGGGTAGGGATCATTGTTTCTCTGAATAGGCCGTATGCCAATAATTAGACAAAAGAAGACGACCATAAAAGAATTACAATAGTGTCAATGTTATTAGCTCAAATTCCGACGGGTAATATATGTGCTTTGTTTCAGTAATGCCGGTAGATTTGGTTTCTGTCGGGACCTGAGTTGTAACAATATTATTAAAGTACAAAATACAATGTTTTCAAACAGGTTAAATTTATTTAGTAACCACGATATTTTATATAATATAGTTACTCGCTATACCACGCAGCTATTGTAGCAGTAAGAAAAATCGTTTTGCTTAAACAGCTGCAAACATCTCGGAAACTCGTGCTATTTAACAGCCGCAGCTTGCATATTCCAGCTTGATTCGCATTGCAGACTTCATACGGAGCAGCTTCAAACTCGAGGAGTGTGGTTTTTCTCGTGAAAGTTTCAGAATAACTCAATATTAAACAGGGAATAAGAAGTGGTGGAAAAACTAGGTTTATAATAATAATAACTTGTTTTTTTCTTTAGAAATATATTTGGCAAACAATTTTCTAAAATCTTATGTTATTATAATCAAACTAGTATATGCCCGCGATTTTGTCTACGCTTGACTTGTATCCTGGGACACAAAACAACGCAGCATTTGGAAAAGAATGCAAGCTATCGTTTAAGTGAAAAGTGTTGAAATGAGCTAAATTTCGCACACGAAAAACAAACTGCTCCCGGGAAAATTTGTGCGGGTTTCCCGGGATAAAAAATAGCGCAGAGCTTCAGTCTAAAAATGAATTGTTGATAAGCGAAAATCGCATAGAAATCAGCCCAGTAGTTTTTACGTGAATGTAAAACAAATATACAAGAAATCTAAAAAAAATGCATCGTGCTCTCCATCGTTTATATAATCTATTCCAGTTGTTTTTTTTATACATTTAAATGTACAGAGACGGCGCGTTTAGAATTTTAAAATATTATAGTTTTGTTTTGTAACACAGCACAGAAATTTTGAATGGTGGTGCTGTGTGTGGTACTTACCACAATATTACTGAAAATTCCAGTGAGTTAGTACCTACGGCTGGGATTCAGCCCACTTAACCACAGACACTGTCAGATGTTCATATCTAAAATATTCATCATTCGTTCATACATAAAACATTTTAGTCTAAGTCAATCAAAAACTTAGTCCAAAAATGTAAATAACGCACAGAAGGATTACACCATACATGCACTGTTTGATTAAAACCCATAAATTCAAAATGTGCAATAAAATCGCACCCCTTAATACAATAGTGTGGTGACGAGATAAGATTGGGGTAGGGGTGAGATCATGGGGGCGAATGTATGGGGTAACTGATATGGGGATTACTATGGGCTTACAGAATGCTCGATTGTATCTCTTCGGACGTTTATGGGACGAAATGAAATACGAATAATGTCACGCTCGTTTTCACATTGGGGGTAGGAGAGAATTTTATTAAAAGAGCATAATGCGTTTTTTTCATTTTTAGGGTTCCACAACCATTTTTGCTAAAACAGAGTGTTTTTGTTTTATAACGGTATATTAAAGTTATAAAAATCGAAAATACACACACTGACAAAATTATTGGAGCGTTTTTTTTATTGCATGCAGGAGTTCAACAGACAGGTACACGGCCCACATAATGGAAAACGGTTACCTTCGCTTATGGACATTTGCAACACCACAGGCGCTACAAATGCGCTGCTGCTCTCTTAAGGCAGACTGCAATCTGGTCACTAATGCCAGAACACAACACAAGGTTGTTATGGCGGCATACTCTAGACCAGGGGTGGTCGCCATCCAGTCGAGCAAATACCCTACCACCTGGCTGTGGGTTGTTTTGTCGCCTCTTACGACAGGCCACCCGGCCGCAGGAAATTATATTCTTTCTCCGTTCCTGCACGGAGCGTAACGTAAAAACCCCTAAAACTCAAAATAATATCTCCAAATTACTGACTGCTTATTATATTTTTTATTATTTCGCTCTCATTTGAAAAAAAACAAACCCCGCAGGCATTTTTGAAGTGATACTTCTTTAGAATGTTTGTGATTTGAAACTTGATGAAACGAAAAAACGACACTAAAAGGAGATAAACACATAAAATTCAACTCTATTTAGTTCGAAATAAAACACATTTCTCTTTACCCATCAGTATCAACTTTCACTTTAAATAAAATTTAAAAGATTTCAAATGAATTTTAGCTCTACAACTTAACATAAGGCAGATATTCTTTTATTACGTAGATCAACAGATACGTAGGTACACATATATGCGAAACAGTATATTGAACTTTATGCTAGTGTTTTAAAGTGTAATTTAGATTGAATTATAATGATTGTTCGAAATAGCTCGTATAATTATCACTATATTTGTATTTTTGCAAACTATATAAAGGATTAGAGTTTACCCCGCGGCTGCGCCGCGGGTTAACCTCTAGTGCGTCTCTTGTTTATAGAGCAAGTGCTACAGGTTATATTATATTACATTTTTATGTATTTGCGCACAGAAGATTCACTTCATTTTATATCGTTAATTATATATACCATCCCCCGTCTATCTGTCAACAAAATAAATTACAAAACTTGACCAAAAAGGCCAAAATGGTCTAAATGACCAAAAGACCACAGTGACCGACATGGCTAAAATGACGGAATAGGCAAAAACGACCAAAAAGGCCAAAATAATCAAAATGGTCAAAATGACCAAAATGATCAAAAAGGCCAAAATGACGCCAAAATGACCAAATAGGCCAAAATGACCAAAAAGGTCAAAATGATCAAAAAGGTCAAAATGACCAAATAGGCCAAAATGACCAAATTGGCCAAAATGACCAAAAAGGCCAAAATGACCAAATAGGCCAAAATGACCAAATAGGCCAAAATGACCAAAAAGGAAAAATTACCAAATAGGCCAAAATGACCAAAAAGGCCAAAATTACCAAATAGGCCAAAATTACCAAAAAGGCCAAAATGAAAATTACCCCTTGTCCATCCTCAGTATTTAATTTACATACGTACCGAATTTCAGCCAAATCGGTCCAGTAGTTTTTCCGTAAAAGCAGAACAAACAAACAGACAAATATAATGTTATCCCGGAAACTATCCCATTTTTCGGGATAAAAAGTATCCTATGTTCATCCTCGGTATCGAAAATATATATATACTGAGTTTCAGCCAAATCGGTCCAGTAGTTTTTACGTGAAAACGGAACAGACAGACAGACAGAAAGAGTTACTTTCGCATTTATAATATTAATAGGGATTTATGATTTGAAATAAAACTCGTAACACAGCTGTGGCAGAACAAAGTCTATTACATAGAAACTGTCATGTCGGTAGGAAGAAATTTTAAAATGTACGAGAATAAATCGACTCAAAACGTGTAACGCCATCTAGTTACTTTTTACCACAATTAAGGTGTAGCATGAATTCAAAATTATACATTTGATAGAACTCGGATAATATGATTGAACAATGATCTAAGAATGAAGACATCTATAATATTGCGAAAATGTGTTTGTGCAGTACATACTTGTCTGCTAGGCGTTGTAGATATAATTATGGTTGCCTGTATACTCTCTGAAGTTTTATTTCTACTGCGTGCGAATTGCATACACATTTTTTTTAAATACTGGTTACTTATTTTTTTCTCCTTTTCATTGATTTATTCTTGTTCCACATCATCCGTAGCATGTCCTGACGGATGGAAGCTGTAGTCAGAGTACGAGGATCAAACACTTAACTTTCATTTTTTTACATATATACATATATAACTTCACGCCAGGTCCCATTTATTACACTAATGTTAAAATTAAATTTTGCAGCTTTTCTAAGTTAGCTCGAAATCTGAAAAAAGTGCTGTGCTATTTTTCGTTTTTTTTCATTAACAGTTACTTTAGGCTCCACATATTATGGTGTTAATAATATTAAGAAATGTTAATTTAGTTGTAACTTAGTTCGTAATTATTTATTACTTTAAATACAACCCAAATTATTTAGTCTAATATAAGTCTGTTCCCCTAATTGTGCCGTTGTGTGTATCGTAGCTGACAAAATCTTCCGTTTAAAAAAGCCGACTTCAAAAACTAAAACACTAAAAAACTAAAAATTATAAAATAACTTATTTATTTCTGTTTATTAATATATAATATATTATCTTAAACATCTTAAAGTCGGTGCTTAGTAATTTTCAAAATATAGTATTTTTTATGTTTTACTTTGCACCGACTTCAAGATGTTTTAGATAATATATATTAATAATAATAGCTTTAGAAATTAGTTATTTTATACTTTTAAGTTTTTGAAGTCGGTTTTTTTAAACGAAGTTTTTTTTATTTGTTACTTTTTAGTGTCTAGCTATGTATGGGAAGACCTACGAAAGGTGCCGCGCTCCTTAAAAAATATAGGTCTAAGAAATGGGAACAAAAAAATGTTCGTAAAATGAAAACTACTGGGCCAAACTATGTTAAATTTTCAGGAGACTAAATGGCGGCTATTTTACATCAAACTAAAAAATAATCATGTAAATCGGATCATAAGTCTCAGAGTAATTGGTGTACATATGGAACGGAAAGAATTTTTTTTTCATAAAAATGTTCGTAAAATGAAAACTACTGGGCCAAACTATGTTAAATTTTTAGGAGACTAAATGGCAACTATTCCGCATCGAACTAAAAAAGAATCACGTAAATCGGATCATAAATCTCGGAGTAATCGGTGTACATACATTGAAAAAAAAAACATACCGATCAAATTTAGAACCTCCTCTTTTTTGGAAGTCGATTAAAAAATACCTAATCGAAAGAAGTTTTTACAACAAACGTGTTCCAAATTCAAAGCAATTGAAGAGTGAAGAAAGAAAAGTTTTTATGTATTTATAACCAGACTGATCATAGTCGTGGGAATTGTTAGTCAAATCTTGAAAACCATAACGATGTTTCTTAACAGATTTTGAAGTCATAACTTCATATGGGAGGGTAAACCGCTTCGTTACATAACGCGTTACGACGCCAGTCCGTCTGGCTTCCCTTTCTCTTACGCATACGGCTGCGGTGGGCAGGCTCTTCCTAACTCACTCTATCCCACGCGCTATATACAGGAACTACCTATCCGTGCAGGAACGGAGAAAGAATACAATTTCCTGCGGCCCGGCGGCCTGTCGTAAGAGGCGACAAAACAACCCACAGCCAGGTGGTAGGGCATTTGCCCGACTGGATGGCTACCACCCCTGGTCTAGAGTATGTCGCCATAACAACCTTGAGTTGTGTTCCGGCATTAGTGACCAGGTTCCAGGCTCCCTAAAGAGAGCAGCAGCGCATTCGTAGCATCTTTGGTGTTGCAAATGTCCATAGGCGATGGTAACCGCTGTCCATCAAGTGGGCCGTCTGCCTGTCTGCTGATCTCCTGCAATAAAAAAAAAAAAAATATACATAAAATTTAAGCAATAACCTAAGCTTTTCTCAAGTTAAACAATATCAATATTAAATAGTTCAACTTAGATTAGTTTAAGTTATCACTTCTGTCGGGCGTTCCGAGACGCACACGTTTTCTTTTTTTATATCACAAATGGTGGCAAATATTAGCTACAAAAAAACGATTTGCACATATTTCGAAATATTACCCAAATACTTTAATAAAACACCCTCGAAAGCGAAAAGGTTCTTCATATACATCAGTATTTATTATTAAAGATGAGACGCATGTGGAAGCTAGTGACCTCCCAAGGGTCCAGTTCTCAGACTAACAGTAAAGTGTTCTCTACTCTATCTAATATTTTACACCCCTAAGCACTCAATAATATATTTCATAGATGCATTGCTTTATTTTGACACTTTATAAGAATAGAAAGTAGATTGCATTTCAGCCGTAAATTTTTTATATTATAGTATAATTTTTAGACGCTTCGAATTTTTGCTCGCATAATTTACGCCCTTGCACTAAACTTAACCTGAACACTCCTTTGCATAATTTAACTTTCTATAACAATTCTTTTATCAGCAAAGCTATACTGCTTTAGAACGCGCTGCCTGTTGTTATCAGACAAGCAAAATTTAACAATGTCGGGCGCTCGGTTTTGAAATTGCATTGATGATTTCATAGTGAAAACTAGTTTTTATGTCTTCAATGTAAACTATATAAAATTACTGAACTCTAAAGTAGCTATGTTCACATAGCATGTGTATGTAGCAATTACTACGTATTGACGGTGACGGCAAACTTCGTGATGAAGAGCACATCTGATATTTGTAACTCGGTAATTCTTCATGAATATGCATGGTGGGTGCACTATCCTAATCCTCCTCAACGCATTAGCGTTGCCATACAACATGTGGCCAGCATTTTGGGAACGCTCCCCACAGACAGCGATCTGGACTACATATTTACTTGTAAATATAGTAGTAGTAGTGTAATTTATTTACAGTTTAGTTTATTTTTAAATATAAATAAACAAATAAAATAATTTCTTGTTAATAAATATTTCATTTTTTATTTATTACGTAAATATATAAAACTGATTTGTTCGTGAAGAGCACAATAGTATTTTTTGTTGTTCTTATATTCATTCGAAGGTTTTTTGGAAAAAAATGTCACGGACTTTAAGACCGCCGCTTGTACCAAACACTTTCGTATGAAGTCAACAAATTTGGAGTCTCTGCGATGTACATATTCCGAGGCATACACAAATATGTATCTAATATTTACTATGGTCTCGTTGTTCCTTTTGGCATAACAAATTCGAGAAATTTACAACAACTCAATATGGAGACTCTGCCAAGCATTAGGGATGGGACACATTTTTTCGGTGGCAGGGCAAAACCTTTTTGTTAATATTATTTTTGTAGTCAAATAATTAACAAGTATTAGTATAATACTTGTTAATCGACCACCGGGCTATTTTGTTTGCCTGCATTGACGAATCGCCATCCAAGTATATACAGAGTGTTACGAAAAATATAATTAATACTAATATTTTATATAAGGAGTTACGAAATGTGAATTGGGCCCAAACCAATGACATAGTTCTCCGAATGATATTCTCCAGTTTATCAATACTTCATTTGGACACGCAAATAAAATGGCAACTTCTAAAAAAACTTACAACCTTGACAAACAAACCAAACGACTTAAGGTACCTTGGATTGATGAAAACCTAACACGACTCTGTGAAAAACGCGATAAATTATTTCGAGCTTGGAAAAATAACTGTTGTGATCCTAGTCTAAGATTAGAATATAATAAAACTCGTAATAAGGTCCACAAGATATTAGAATTTAAAAGAAACAACTATTACGTTAAAAATATTAAAAATAATTTCGGGAATGCTAAAAAGGTATACCAAATTATTAACCAAATGCTAGGAAGGGTAACACTATCTATTGATGATGCAATAATTATGGCATTTCATAAACAAGGGCTTACGGACAAGGAAATTGCAAATAACTTTGCTTCTAGCTTTGATAAGTCTGTAAAAAATATTACACCTAACTGCACTAACAAGTTATTAGATTCGGACACATACAGTACTTCTGTAGATCATAGTATGCTTTTCATAAAAGCATCTTGCGATAAAATTCATGAAATCATAAAAAAAATTGAAGGTGCAAAAATCACCAGGACTAGATGATACTAAAGTAAGTGACATAAAGGTGGTAGGGAAAGACATATCAATGGCAATTGCCAACTTAATTAACGGTGCTTTTGACTTTGGAATTTATCCCGACGATTTAAAAATAGGCTGTGTAAGACCAATATATAAAAAAGGGAAACGTGATGATTATTTAAACTATCGGCCTATTACATTGCTCTCATCAATTGATAAAATTATTGAAAAGTACATATGCGAGCAGATCCATAAGTACTTTAAGACACACAATATTATATACAACAACCAATTTGGATTTCAAGCAAGTAAAGGTACATATAGTCTCTTATCTAAATTTACTGATGAAATTAATAAACATTTAAATAAAAAAGAATATGTCCTAGCCTTATTTATTGACTTCTCTCGTGCTTTTGATACCTTAGAGCATAAGCAAAAAAATCAAAAAATTAGAACAATGTGGTGTCCGAGGTAAATTGCTTACTTTGTGCCAAAATTATCTTCACAATCGTCAATTCAAGGTAAAAGTAAACAAGTCCTTTAGTGATCCATTTTTAACGACTATAGGCACGGCTCAAGGATCTGTACTGGGCCCCCTTCATTTTTTATCTTATGTAAACGACATGAAAAACTGTATTAAAAACAGTACTTGCTATCAATTTGCTGATGACACATGCTTGGTAGCTGGAGATAAAGACTTACTCAAAGCTTATGAGCGATTGCAATTTGATCTCAATGTGCTAACTAGTTGGTGTCATGATGCCGGCTTAGTACTAAATTCTAATAAAACTAAACTGATGATTATAAAATCGCCCTACAAGTCATGTCCATCTTTAAAAAACCTAATTGCGCATGAACATCACTGCCTGCATAAAACAACCACGACATGTGCTTGCCCACAAATAGATGTTGTAGATACCCATACCTATCTTGGTCTTATGATTGATAATAACCTAAACTGGGCCAAACATATTGAACACGTCTGCAATAAATTAAGGCAATTTTTGGCTAATATAATTATTTTAAAAAAACGCTTACCTCATAAAACCAAATTAATGCTCTATAATGCCTTAGGCGAATCATTCATACAGTATGGCCTAACCAGCTCGGTCGTATGTATAATACTTATATTAAAAACATTTATAATCTTCAATTAAAAATACTTAAACAATTAGTTTCACCAACAATAAAAAACCATTATCCGTGCAGGAACGGAGAAAGAATACAATTTCCTGCGGCCCGGCGGCCTGTCGTAAGAGGCGACAAAACAACCCACAGCCAGGTGGTAGGGCATTTGCCCGCCTGGATGGCTACCACCCCTGGTCTAGAGTATGTCGCCATAACAACCTTGTGTTGTGTTCCGGCATTAGTGACCAGGTTCCAGGCTCCCTAAAGAGAGCAGCAGCGCATTCGTAGCACCTTTGGTGTTGCAAATGTCCATAGGCGATGATAACCGCTGTCCATCAAGTGGGCCGTCTGCCTGTATGCTGATCTCCTGCAATAAAAAAAAAACCAATATTGTAATGATGAAAAAGGTCTCTTTAAACATTGTAAAATTTTACCCATAGAAAACCAGTTTAAAAAAATGATGCTCAAAGAGCAATTTTTTAACCAAGACTTACAAACACTAATAAAACACTCTGTATATACGCGAGCCATGGCCCAAAACCGGTTCGTCACGAGTCGGGCAAACAGCATGTCCGGCAAGCGCACAACTGAATATATAGTTCCGCGCTTGTTAAATGACTTACCTGTCGAGTTTAGGGAAAGCATTACATCAACAAATATTAAATATAAACTTAAAACGCACTATTTAAATGATACATAATGCTATAATTGTAAAATGCTACAGACGTAGACACCCATAGCATTAATATAAACCCCAGAGGTTTTCAATGCTATGTTTAAATCAAAGAGCTGTAATCATTTTGTTGTTTTGATAAATAAAAAAAATAAAAATTATGTAAATAACAATTTCGACTGAAAAAAATATTAATAAAAAGTAGTTACGCGGTTCTGCGTTGACGCCGACGATTTACTAACTAACTAACTCCGTTGGCTCAGTCCAGGATGAGGCTTGGCCTCCGAAACGAAAGCACGCCACTTTCCTCTGTCCTACGTGTTCGACCTACGCGATGATACAATATTCATATATTTATTCTTCTGTCTGACGTACAGACAGACGTTAGCTTTTCTAACTACTACCAAGTGAATATCTAAAGTAAATTGTCTTGCTTTTACTCTGTATACTTAATTATAATATCTTCCGACATAAAACTGCGCAGTATCTTGTCAGTTGTGGGCTTGTAGTACGGTCAGGTCAGCTTCCACTCTATCCTTCCAACGATACTTGGGACGACCAACTGGTCATCGACCGACTGGTCACCCCTAGAATGCGTTCTTTACTCCCCTATCCTCCTCCATTTGTTCTAGAGAGATGGTGAGATTTTATCTCCCCAATTATGTTCAGCTGCACCATGAGGTCTTGTATTTCGGCGTTGGTTCGGACCATCCAGCTGCCTCTCCTCTTATTGTTGGGCCCAAGATTTTCCTGAGAACCTTCCTGTCTGTGAACAACAATTGGTTCCCCTTCTTAAGTGTCAGTGACCAGGCCTCACAGCCGTACATACTTCAATATTGACCGACGATTTAGTGATGATTTAACTTCTTATCGTTAATCGTAACATAATCATCTTGATGTTTTTTAAAAATATTAGCGACGTAAAAGAAAATACGTCACTGTTTCCTTCTTCACTCTTAAACAAGTCTTCAGTCCATAAAAGTCAGCGGGGAGCCATTGATTGGACTCACAATTTGCATTTTATAATTAAAGTATTAGACGGAAGCGGCAAAGACATTTTATTTTTACTGCCACCAACACTTTTACATTTTAATGGACTGTTTAGACTATTTTCGGAGTCTGTGCAGGTTATTTGAGCAACTCTAATCTGAGGTTTTGGAATTCATTGTCTTAAAACGTTTAGGTAATGTTGATTTTATTGTGAGATTTCCGGTCCCGTTGTTCTTAAGATGAGAACCTTTTTGTGGAAAGAAAATCTGCTTTACAATGGAAATGGTCCATTTAAACAGCATCCTTAAATATAACATTTTCTGAAGTTGCCAGTCTTCATTTATAGTAGAAAATATTTTTGAAAAATTTTAGACTACTGTGTAAGATAGTAAAATATATACAATTCAAGAAAATCGTAATAATTATTTGAAGAAGTGCAAATAAAATCAAATGCTAAAATCATAATGTTAATAAAATTTAGAAGATAGAAGAGAACTCTTAGACTTAAAGGAAAGCTTTGGCCACCAAATTTAGAATCTTTTGAACTAGTTTCTCGTAGTGACAGCTAAACGTCGGGCAGATCTTCGAAATTAAGAAAATTGCCTTTGTATTCTTGTATCTGATTCCTAGAAAAAGTTTGTTTATTATTCCGTGTTTCATTCCTACTCTGTACAGCCCATCAAGTGTTTTATCTTGTATGATACCCAAAATATTTCGAGCATCACCTTTAGCCCTATCGAAGCTAGGAATAGGTATGGTTACAGTTTTCCCTATCGCGATTCCAGTGACAAAAGCAGTGGATTAGGTTAGGTTAACTTCAGGCCAAAGCCAAGCAGAATCGACTGGTTACTGTTTATTCAATGACAACTGTTTTAACAATAGTTAAAGTCGGTTCTGCCACTCGCCGGCCGCTGCCGTGGCACACTCGCTTCACTCGCTCGGCTTGACTTTGGTCTAAACTTGGTTACGACCTCCGACCACCCCTCACCCCTATATTTTTTATGTTTATTTATTTTAAGGACTTTTGGACTAGCGTCCATTTCAGTCCGTGAAGACAAAACCTTACATGCACATAAAATAATATTAATAAATAAGTAAGCATAAAATAATAGTTATTTTGCATGTTCATGGATATTTTCACAATCGGACAAGCAGACGTACGAGCTCACGCCACCGAAGTATGGTGAAAATATCAATAAAGCGGACGAAACACTATGCTTTCCCTTACATACCAATCAAACAAACAAATAAACTATACAATCTAGGTGTCTTCAAGTCTCGCGTGAACAGGTATCTTCTAGGTATGCGTGCTCCACCTTAGACTGCATTTTCACCTGCCATCCGGCGCAATGGCAGTCAAACGCGAACGTATTTAACAAGAAAGAATAACAAATATATTTGTCTGACAGAAATAAAGATTAAAATCATCATTGGACCTATGCTGGGGCTGCTCCGCCGGTAATGTTGAAGTTATTAACTGTGGCCAAATGTCTCTTTCAAGTTCAAAACAACGCCATTAACGATAACCACATTAGTGTACGTGCAAACGTTATACATCAATATAATTTAACGTAATTAACAATTACAAACAATATCGCTTCACAAATAACACATCACAATCATCGCCACATCTGAGTGCAAACACACATACTGTATATCCCCAAATTAATATACAACGGAGCACGCTGAGGCTGATCCCAAACCATAGTTAATAACAGAGAAAATTCGTTTCCGTAATTTACCATACCAGGAATCGAACCCGGACGTTGCTGCAAGGGAGGCTGGCGAAGGCTTAGCCCGCTCAACCATAGAGGCCGTCAAACACATATTATCGCAGATGAAGCCCCGCCTATATAGCCTAATTTAATTTCAAGTACTATTAGCGTAGCATTTGTTTCTAAAGATATGTTGGGTTTCGAATACGAGCAGCTGTGACATGCAAATTCAATCGTCATGTAGAACATCTCACTTCGACTCATAATGCTTCTCTCGCGGCTAAGTTTCAGCTCCAGGGACACCGAGCGAACATTGATTTGGTTTTATTAAAGTAACATCTGCCGCGTCGCGCTATTTCAAGCCTAAGGCTTGTGACAGACTTAGTGCAATATACGTGTATTTATTTACAGTTATACTTACTAAAAAACAAATTCCACCTGCATATCTGTAAAAACACATTTTATTACCTGTCGTCGTTTGAACTTATTGTAATTTTTTTATGATCGTCTCCTTTTGTCTACTTATTTATTGGTTTAATTTTCTAGAGAACAGCCTATTGTTCTATTGTAATCATTTTATTGTGTTGCGGATTACGTCGACTACGATACGGGCACATTTATGAGGTATAAAACGACGGCATGATGGAGAGAGGGAGCAGTTCAGCGATAACTACGATCAAGGCTTGACGTGTGTACAATTGGAAATCTAATAGTGACGAACTTTTCGTATAATATTGAATTACGACCTTCTACATTATGTTTGGATTTGTTGTGTTCATTTATATTTGTACCTATGTTTTTTTTTTATATTACGCTCTTCAAAACTGAGCACATTCAGAAACATGTTTAAATACATTTGTTTTTTTTTGTAATTTTTAGAATGTGATCTTTTATATGAAGACACAGCTTGCCTTATTGTCTAGTATTTATAGCACTAAAACTAATACAAATGCAATACTCAGCATAAAATCTTATTATTATAATTATTTAAAAAAATGTTATACGTCTTTGTATAGTTCTAATAAACTCTATAATAATTCCAACGGCAATTTAATTCGAGTCTCGAAACTCGTAACACTATGCTGCATTTTTTGTTACATTTAATAGACTAAGACTCGAATATGCACTACAACCAGGTAGAAGACGTGTCGTTAGTATATTCTGCTTACTGTATTTATCTATCAGTAGCTGTTACACGCGACTTCGGCCGCGTGCATTTTTTTCGTGGGGCCCTAATTTTAAAAGTGACATAAGTTGCTCCTTACAATATCAGCTATCTGCTAATGAAAATCCCGTCAAAATCAGTCCAGCCGTATCAAAGATTAGCCTGAACGAACATACAAACAAACACTTTACACTAAACAACACCTATTCAATTCTTTTCATTCGTAACCATTTAATTAAAATAGTTTATGAATGACTTCAATCCTCTACCGGTTATGCTAATTCGCTAAGTTTCTTTTACTGTAAAATTGTTGGCGGGATGGTGAAGTGTGCTAAAAGTGCTTGTCGAGTGTGAAGAGTCGATGTATAAAATATGTTAAAACAGTTTTCTGATTCATAATCAGAGAGACCTTACGGTTTTAATGTAAATGATAATGTAGTGACCAACTGCTGTTCTTTTAAACCTTTTTTTTTTTTTTTTACATGGGGAAATGCGTTGCCACACCGTCAGCCGCGCGGGGGATCATGCGCGGCCGGTGTGTGGGGCTCCCCGGGGCGAAGGATTGCTCCTGCGCCAACACCCCTCCCCCCTCTCCTTCCTCCCCTTTTCCCCGTCGCCTCGCGCACACAGCAGCGTCAGCGGACGGAGCGGGGGAGGGTAGGTCGCCGGTCAGGCCGGCGGTGGTGGGGTGGACTTCACCACCGCCGTCCTCGACGGCCAGCGGAGAAAATCTCGACGCTGGCGGTCGCAACGGAAGGGATGGGTGCTTGGGGAGGAGGTTTGGGAAGGAAGGGAAGGCATTGGGATTTGGAGGCGGAGAGGTGGGACACCACTGTCACGGAGTGAAAGGGGGATGTGACAGTGGCGGCTCGGGGCCCCGGGGACGCGTCCCCTCGTACCGCTTCCTGGACGGAGTAGAGTCCAGGGCGGCACCCCCTGGGGGAGGGCGGCACCCCCTGGGGGATGTTCTTTTAAACCGTTCTAAGTTGTTGCAAGTATCACACAACGTCTGCCGAGACCACTACTCTTCTTTATATATAAATTCAAATTCATTTATTTATATAAACTTATTTCTAGGCCTTATATAATTATATCTAAAACTTATAGTAATAACACATTTTGAATTAAAATTAACAACAGCTACATATTTTTTTTGGCGGCGGTTGCTGCACTAGACTCGTGGTCTGTATCGCGGGACATGTTTGTCTGTATGTCCTTGCTGTAAATTGTTTATTTTATGTGTATGTGGTGAACAATAAAGTGTTTTCTATTCTATTCCTTTATAGAATCGTAAACTATACGTTTGATCATGTGATGATATTTAGCAAAGTTGTTGTGCATGAGCCAGAGACGGTTTCTGAGTTAGTTCACAATTGGACCAGGTAGGTAGCGCTGCTGTAGGCATATCGATTGAAGCTTTTCCCGGGCAGGTCGACGTCTGCCGGGACAGCTAGTACATTATAAAAGGCACTATTATTGTGGGGCGCTTATAGCCCACGGTGAAAGTGGTTTGATTTATATAGAAAGAAAGAAAGAAAGAAAGAAAGAAAAAGATTTATTGACTAAAAATACGACGAAACAAAAAAAAACACAAATTGTCAATTTTTACACAAAAACATGTATAATATTAAATAAACAAATAAAGTCATACGTCGTCGTACGTCGAGTTTTTTAGTCAACGAGGTTGACAACTCAGCATTGTGCTGTTTCGAAATTTTTTAAAATCCCGATACAGCGCTGATTTTCAGTGCCAACCTCCGAACACTTGACCCAATAACACACACACATATATAAGTTATAAGTTCCTGTACACATAAAAAAAAAACATACAGCATATACACAAATACAAACACACATAAATATACTGTGATTATAATAGAAAAACAAATATAGTATATTATTAAATAAAATCATATAGTTATATACAGTAAAATTACAAAAGACTTAAAGACTTAAAGACTTATATGGACTGTATGAGAGAGATATGACCTAGATCATTCCACTATAAAAGCAGAAGCTCCACCAACCTTGAGGTCAGCCCTCTCCTGGCTCGGTTCAGGTTGCACTCGGGAACTCGGGAACAGAGCACGGCACTATGTTTCACTTTACGCGCTACCACTGTACATAGGTTAGGTCTATAAAAGTAATTGGCACGGCCAGTAATAATAGTGATTTATATTTTATAAAGAACTGAGCGCACGGCGCGATGTAGTCGAGATATTGACCGAGACAGTTCAAAAAATGGCTGCCCCTTTCCCTGCTGTCATTGGCCGTCGCCTCACACAGAAAGAGGATAGTCAACAAAATCAGCGGAGCGATGTTTTACCTACCTATTATAGGCAAGGACGGAACAATTATAGTAACGCTCAGTGTAAGCCAGTCCTAAAGCTTTTAAGTGCGAACGTCACAATTTAGAGGATAAATCTGTTTCACTCATACGAATCATTTTATGCTGAAAGTTTTAAAATATGCATGCTATAAAGTATTAACTTCAAATGATAAAACTGAAATGCTGGACTATTTTTTATAACTTCATTTTGTTGGTTTTAATAGTTATATGTGATTTAATTTTGTACACTTCACCCATTTGACTCCAGAGGTTCTGTTCGACTCCGGCAATTACTTTGTCTAGAAAATTTATTATTTTCTCATACCTAAATATTACGTCAGAGTTACCGATTGTCAGCTACGCATACTTAGCCCATAAAAACATAACGTTAAAAAATCGATTTAACAAACAACAAAAGAGTCGTGGTAGCGTAATGGCTAGCGCACGCGTCTTAAACTCAAAGGGTACGGGTTCGATCCTGTCTGAAACGCAGGCACCGCTTGGGCTGTTTTCTGAACTAATGTGCATATTGTTACAATAACCACGTGCTAATAACGGTGTAGGAAAACATCGCGATGCAACCTGCACATCGAGATAACCGATGTGTCAAACTGGCCAAGCCGCTTTGGACAAGCGTGGCGAGTATACTGTCCATTCCCGTATAGTGGGAGGCCCGAGCCCAGCAGTAGAACGTTCATCGGCTGTTATTATTAAACAATTGGCAAATAATCAACGCTTTACCAACTAGTGCATTTATACGCCACCGTCAACGCCAACGTCCTTGATGATTTTTCTGGCTATAGCAGGGATTTAATAGACGCGGTCATCCTACACGTGCAGTATATTATTGTGAATAAAAAAGTTAGTATTAAAAAAAACTAACTTCCTTACAAAGATGCAGATAATTTTTATCCTTATTTGATAATCAATGAAGGAGTAAAATGGTTTCATTTTAATTATTAGAGGGGATTTGGTGAAATGTTTTCCTAATTTAAAATGACTGTAAGAAAATTACGAGAAACTTGTATCATGAATATTTCTGTTGTTTTTTAATGGATACATGAATGAATCTATATTTGTGAAAATACAGGTTAATGATATACATAGGGTGGTAATAAAGTGAAATGTTCACACTGTATCTGACTTACACGTGGTCATACAAATATTTTAATGAACGTCAATCAAAAAACAAAAAATCACGATAATTCCAATATTATAAACATAGACCAATTAATTCGTTTAAAACAGAAATAAAACAATGTCAAGAAAACGAAAATGTCAAAAGCCAAAAATATATATAAAAATATATATGATGTCATGTTAAAAGTTTATTTTTACTTCAGAACAACAAAATGGATAGACGGAGCCTCGAGCCCACAAAATGAAGAAGCCTAAAGGAAGCCGAATTACGAGATATTAATTAATTAATTAAATAATTGAATAAGTACGGGTAAAAGTGGTGTATAGTTTCCAGTGAACACATTACTTTTTATGCACACAGGCACAAAACACATTACAGACGAAAGTTTTTAACAAATGCTTCACTTGGTTTGGCGCTTTTATTCACGTACGTTCCGTCTATATTTTTATTTGTTCGTCTGAGATTTTGTACCTCAATTATGAGTCGAAATTACTTTCAAACTTCACAAATTGTTGTTTAATTAACTAAAGCTCTGTGCAGTGTTTAGACTAAACAAACAGTTTCCATAATAATAGTCCAATATTACAGATTTTCCTTTTTGGTGATACTAATGTCGATAAAGTCGATAGCAATGTTTAGAATAAAATCTAATAGAATTTAAAAAAAAAAATTATAACGCAGGGGAAATGTTTTGGACACCATCCTCGGGTCTTTCGGTGGAAGGGCCAAATTCAGCGCAGAAGCATGCTTCGAGGGTGTGTGAGACTCTCAGCGACCGGTTCTCCACGCTAGTTTCAAACAGAAGCAGTCGCGAGAAACTGATCGCCAAACTACCCACTAATCCTAAACTGGCTCCCTTGTATCACAAACTAACAGAGGTACTGCACCGCGAGGCTCCCACGCTCGGCAACACTAGGCCACCCCGGTAGAAGAGTGACCCACTTCATCAATCAGACGGGGGAAGTCCGCTGCTAGGGGTTAGCAGCGGCACCCCGTGACGGTAATTAGAGGAGGAGATGCCCGTAGCGGCGCCTTCGATCTCCAGTACGCCTCCTGCGGATGGAATCCGCGCACGCGTCCTCCTCCCTAACTCTTTCTGTGGCCTCCTTCTGCGCCGTGACGGACTCACAGAAGGAGGAAACCGCAAGCCAGGATTGTTGGCTCTGGAGCAACGCCTCGACCATGCTACGAAGCGAGCTCACAGGGCCAACGACGTTTTCTAAGAGGGTCCTCTGGGGCCCCCAGGCGGCGCACTCCACGAGGGTCGCACTCGTGATATCGCGGGGAGGGCTTCCACCCCGCAATTTGTTGCAGATATTTACCAAAGCAGCCGTGCCCGGTAAGTAATTGCACCAACCTGAGTAATCTTATAGAGTGTCCTATAAGTCGGACACTCTTAATTCAGAATAAGTTTCACTGGAGAACAATTTTTGAAGGTCATATAGAATTTTCTAAGCTTATTCATTATGCGTGGTACTTCACTAAGTGGAAATCATCAATGAAGTACAATGTTTTCTGTAGTACATTTTATCGGGAAAAATACGAAACAAAATGGGCATGAGGTACCAAAATTGACATTCAAATGTACCCATGCATAGTTATCGAGAATCCATAGTACGTCTGCTGAATGGACGCTACTTGGTCAAATGTTTACTAACACCAGACCTGACCAACGTGGCTTGTTGACAGTCACCAAAATAGCTGCGCCATTACAGGCATCCTGCTATGGTAGTTCATATAAAGCAGATTGTTTATTTTAAAATCAATTTGCAAAATATTTTCACATTTTCCAAATCTCATACTAATATATAAATCCGAAGAGTTTGTTTGTTTGATTGAACACGCTAATCTCAGCAACTACGGGTCTGATTTAAAAATTTCTTTCAGTTTTAGATAGCTCATTTATCGAGGAAGGCTATATATATCAACACGCTAAGACCAAAAGGAGCGGTGCACCAATAAAGAATGTTTCAGAATCGGGGGGTTTTTAAAACAAATTCCACACGGACGACGTCGCGGACAAAGCTATAAATCAGAATATATAATATATATTAGCGGTCCCGGCAGACGTTCTACCCTGCTAAAATAAAAATGTAGGACCCGATCCTAATGCCCCCTAATCGACACAAACTCAGTATTTTCTGAATAAAATTACTGTAAACTTGAAAGACATAATCAAAACATAAGTATTTCGGTATTTTCAAAATGGCTGTTACCCTGATAAAAGCACAGTAACTTTATTAATCAATCATTGTACAATTATTTCGTAAAATCACAAAAGCATTAACTAAATTATTCCCAACTCTCAAACAATGGTATCAAATACTATGCTTAATTTGGCTTTGTTAACAAAATTATTACTTGATTATTTTGAAACTAGCTTACAATATCATAATGCTTAGTCGATTGATTACAATTTAACGGCTATAAATAGATAGATAACGCTTTATTGCATACCAAAATATACAATTAAAAAAGCAAACTATATTTACAATATTTTCTAGACAATAAAAATAGCGATGTCTTTCAAGCAAACTAAATTAAAGGAATTTGTTAGCTATAATAACATAAATCTTTATTTCCTCTTTAAGTACACTGTGAGACTTAAAACTACATTAAGTAAGAGGATGATTCTTGTTTTTAATGCAGAGTTCAGCAGATAGGCAAATAAACAGACAAAAATCCTAATAGTTGCATTTTCGGAATTTCATGGTCCGAATTATCCCCCCTGATTTTTTACATATTTTTAAACGCAATGTACTAACTCGAAACATTTACAAGTTTATTATAGAATAGATAGATATCATTTCACTTTTTTACAAGGAGCGCAATACAGCCTTCCTGATGAATCATAGGTCCCAGTACAGGACCGTTTGGGGTGTTTCTTTTTGAAAATACGTTCTCTATCTATCATATTCTTAGCGCTATTTTTTTTATTGCAGGAGTTCAGCAGACAGGCAGACGGCCCACTTGATGGTAAGCGGTTACCATCGCCTATGGACATTTGCAACACCAAAGGTGTTACAAATGCGCTGCTGCTCTCTTAAGGGAGACTGGAACCTGGTCACTAATGCCGGAACAAAACTCAAGGTTGTTATGGCGACATACTCTAGACCAGGGGTGTTAGCCATCCAGTCGGGCAAATGCCTTCCACCTTGCAATATTTTGAGAGCATCAACACCCTTAACAATTAAAAACAGCAATAACACATCATTAGAACGAAATATGACTCTAGCTACTAATAACCCAATTAATGACAGTTAATAATGATAATTATTTCCTAATAACACGACACAAAATAGCTATGTGGTAAACAATTCATCGGAAAACAAACGGCTAATTGCTCCGAACGTAATGAACGGATTTCCTATGAAAGCGCTCCATGAATCTTTAACATATCCGCAGCCAGTTAACGAAGAGTTACCGGAATACATCAAAACGTGGTAAACATGTATACAGAATGATCATACAACCTTGCAAACACACTTGCACACATAGACAAACTCTTTTAGTAATTTCGTTATATTTTGTGTTAAATGTATTTGATGTTATTGTAGTTACATTGAGGGAGATGACAAGCCATAGCCCTTATAATACAACGTAAACTAGTTTAGGGGTTAGTAGAAAATAAACCCAATTTTGACTTATATGTATGACCTTCATAAAGTATTTTGAATAAAATCATTTGAATTTGTTTAATATTCACATAATAAATATGTGTTATGTTTGTGCCGTTTGCTGTCGAGACGCTTGGACCGTGGTATCCTGAGGCCATAAGCCTGTACCAAAATTTATTACAACGACTCATTGACTCTTCAGGTGATCAGAAGGCTGGTGCCTACCTCGGCCAACGGATCAGTATGACTGTTATGTAGGTATTATTAATTATCATATATGAAGGTAGTTAATAAAGAGTCACACGTAACGAGATGTTTGATTTACGCGAGCTCCCTACACTACATGGTGTCAGGTGTGGGGTCCAGCGAGGAAACGTAGCCAGCCTTCTGGGTACCTTACCCATAGAAGACGGTGACCTGGGCTCAGTATTATTATAAGTTTTCTTTTATTGTATTCGATTATTTATAAATTTCTTCATTGTACTAAGTTATGATTTATCTATAATCTATAAAATAAAATGTTCCCATTTAACAAGTGTAAACAAAATCCAAGCCTGCAAGCTAACCAAGTTAGCAGAACTTAAAATTAGACTTGGAGTTCTCAGCCAGGCCCGCTTCATTCCAGCCTCACAATGAGGCCAATGTTTATCTTTTAAGCCAGTCTTGTACTGAGTTTTACCTCTTTCAATTTACACTCTTTAATTTTGAATGTTTATCTTTAAATATAAATGCAGCTACCGTATGTTTGCGGCCGTACAAATCACTGAGTACTCGATGTATTAAGTTTACATTTTGGCCACTACCGAACCATAACATACAGAACCTTAATCGAATATCCTAATCCAAGATGCAGGTGTCTACAAGCTTGATTGTGAGTGTAAATTATCATTCACTGGGCAAATAAAGAGGAGCATAAAAACACGGGTAAAAGAACACATTTCTGACATCATGCACACAAGGTCTACAAAGTCTGCGATCAGTGAACTGGTTAAACCCAACCACTACATCGGATTCGATAAACTACAAATCCCCGCGAAAGATAATAGTTTCATAGCTAGAATGATGCTTGAGACTATTGAAATAAAAAACATTTGCTTGGGATCCGATCATCAAAACTATAAAGACACAAACAGCAAAAATCAACTGCCAGAACTCAAGATACTATGAGCTCTTTCTGAGTGCACCGGAACACAAACCAACTTGATTGTTTTTTTTTTACTTTTCCTTACATTTTAATATCATATACAATTATTAGACTAGGCATGTTTGCTGAAGTGTTTTTGGGCCGTTTCTTCTATTCAAGCTACATCTTGTGAAGCGGGGTTAAATTAGATAAGACTCCTATAGAGTAAATAATAATAATAAACAAAATTAAAACTAAATCATTAAAATAAACAAGTTGGCGATAGGCTAAATAAAACTTTAACAATACTCATTGACAGTTGACATCTTTGTCTACCGTAATCACGGCCACTGAAAATAATAAAACTTCGTTTAAAACAACCGACTTCAAAAACGTGTCTAGCTATGGGTACGCCTACGAAAGGTGCCGCGCGGAGTGGAATTTTTTCATAAAAAATGTTCATAAAATGAAAACTACTGAGCCAAACTATGTCAAATTTTTAGAGGACCAAATGGTAGCTATTCCGCGTCGAACATAAAAGAATCACGTAAATCGGATCATAAATCTCAGAGTAATCGGTGAACATACATAAAAAAAATATTCCGATGAATTGAGAGCCTACTCCTTTTTTGAAATCGGTAAAAAAAAAATTATAAAGCAGCAGTTTTCTAGTGAGTTTTATTTCCATTTTTTTCATTTAAACACTATGTGTATACAGATAGAGTTGAAAATGTTTTGAAAGCTTTTCGTTAATAATTCAAAATTCGTGTTTTAAAGCTTGAATATATTAGTTTTTGAAATGTGACGTCACGAAATTTACGAACCCTCCCGCCCCTTGTCACCCAATGTCAGACTTCATCGACCCTACCCCCTTCCCCCCTTAACGCATGACGTAATTTAATGATGGCCCAAATTACAAGTAATGTAAAAATTCAATCAAAGCTAGGGCTAGTGAATGAATAAGTAAGTGGAACCGGCCTTTAGTCAACTTGAGGAACATCTAAAGATGGATATTAAAGTAGAAAATATTTATTAAACGCCCCAAAATATTATTTAACTAAAACTCTAATTAAAAGTTTATCTTGTAAGATAAAAGAGGTTATAAACAAACTTGTTTACAAGTTTCATTTTTTTTTTAACTCCACCATCATTAAGAGCAATTAACGATCTATGTCCGATTACTTAAGTAATTATAATCAAACAATAATACTTTTAAGTTTTTAACGATTAGGTACCAATATTTTTGACATTATATTTCAAAACAAAATTATCAAAACAATTACATAATTACAGCATCTAATTATTCTCGTATAAAAAGGGTGACGTGAAATTTCAATTATTCAGTTACCAAAGCGACGTCTAAGAGTTAGAAAGCCAACAATGGAGAGAACTTATTATTTACTCGAGATTTTGAAAATTAGCAATAACAAAAAGGAGGACCACAAAACAGGTAACCCTATCTAATATTATAATAAGTCCTGATTTTTTTTCCTAAATGTATCTTAATAATGCAACATTAAAATTACAATCTAATCTAGAAAATAAGATTAATGAGTATTTTAAATCTGACCTAAAATAACTAGATAGAACTTTAACTAAGAACGTGTCCAATAACATGTTTCCTATTGTCTTTATTAAGGAGAAGACACTTTGTTCATGTGTTCTTTGTTAATGTTTAGCACATAGCACTACACTTTATTATTATGAGAGTATTATAACACTAACTCAAATGGTTTTGTCCTTTTAGTCTTCTTAATATATCTGTATTATCAAGGAGCTAGATGGCCTCGACATTTACATGGTGATGAAGCGGTTGCTGGTAGGCTTCAGCGTATTATTTAATTAGGTTAATGACGAAGTCCAGTTTTAAGTCTCTATGGAGATCATCTGATCTTATGTTCCAAGGAGCATTGACCATATCCTCGAGTACTTAATTTTCGAACCTTTGTATCGTTTTGAAATGAAATGAAATTTATTTGCATATGACATGGTACACATAAAAATACAGGTCTTAAGTTATACATATATGAGTTCACATGTCATTACCTATAGGGTGTGCATATATAACATCGTCTTAAATTAATATATTATTTATTTTGACCAAGTAAAATTAAATTAAAGTATAGATGGCAAAACATAATAATGTCAAATAATTACATGCATTATAAATGTCATACAGCGTCATCTAGGTTCTGTTCCATTTAAAATATTTAACTTATTTAAATTGCTTGGCTTGGAGCAGCCCCATAGTTACATACCATAGGTCCATAATAACATTATTATCTTGAAAATTAGTAATAAAAAATGGGGATGATATAACAGGTAATTCTAACTAATATTATAAGTCCTAATTTGAGTTTATTACACTTTGTCGCCTTATTTGTTTATTTAATTAAGACAAAGACTTATGACTAAAATTATCAATGTGATGTTAAAATTGCTTACACATTGAATTAAACATTATTAAAGATCATAACAAAAACAGTCAGTCCAGTTATTTTATGCTTTTTAATTGCCATTGTGGCGTCGGATTTTTTTTTTGCTAGAATTTGAAGCAAATTTTTTATGTATACACGTTGTCAGCATAATATCTAAAATTTTGTTACAGAAGAAAAAAACATAATGTTTTGGACTCCTCGTATTGAATTGATGTCAGTTACGAATCGACGAAAAACACCATTTCCAAAAACCACGCCCGTCCGAGCCGAAGAATATGAATCCATCGAACTAACACCTATTCTTCGAAAGAGCACAGATGTTAAAGCCAAAGTCATAAAGAAGATTAATTTCGATTTACCTGATGATGAAGAAAGTGATAGTGAAATGAAAGATGGAGATACGAAGATCTGAAGACTAGTTGGTTTATTTTTAGGATAATAATTGTATTTTTACAGAGCCTATCCAACTGATAAAGGTGGTAGAATAATAATATAGAACTTTAACACTGCCGGTTGGCAGCATAGTTGTGAAGATAGCGAGTAGTATCTGAGCAGAAACTGAGGAAAAATACTAATTCCTGCATCTGGCAGTCTATAGCAAGAGCTATCCCAACAACCTAGAGCCAGGTAATACGGCGTTTACCATTCTAGATGGCTACCACCCTTGGTTTACAACATGCAGATATAAGAAGTTTCACCTATGCTCTGGCATCAGTGGCCAAGATCCAGTTCCGAGGACTACAGCAGATTGACTACATATTTGGTGTTGATAAGATCCATAGATAATCTTTTATCAGGGGGTGTCAGCCTGTTTGCCAGCCATGAAATAAAAAAAAGAGTGGAGATCAAAATACGCTAACAAGCATATGGAGGATAGAGGCAAAGAGTAGCATGTGAAATAGAGGAAAAAGTGTCCAGCAGTATGCTACAAATAGAAGTTCAAATACCTACTACAATAGTACCGGCGCGGCGTACGACAAACTGCGATACGAATTAGAAATTGTTGAAGTGTCATAAAATGAATAAAATGCCAAATTGAAAATCTGAACTATTTACGTAGTCTAATATAATTTAGTTAATATTATAGCTCTGAGAAAACGAACTTTTTTGTGAATTTTTAATAATAAAAAACAAAGCGGAAATCTTAGTTCTTGTTTATTTCTCTATCCCACTCTAATTACTTTTGGCTTTCAAATTTATCCTATACTACCTCAGCGCCACTATTCCAACACAGATATTTATTTATTTTATTTATTTGGGAAACATACAATAATTATAATTCTTACAATATAAAACACATATCACATAAAAAATAATTCATCTTACGCATTTGGCTCATAGAACTAAAATAAAATTATAGTATATTTGATACAATATTCGAAAATTGGATTTAAAAAAAAGGAATTAAATAATACAATACCACACGAAAAGACTACAATATATATATTTATCAATAACATTATTAAATCATAATTATCATAACATATATAGCACTCCTTACCTCTAAACTACACACTACAAGCACTAGGTGTTCGTGTTCTTATTGTATTAAAAATAAAACGAAATTACGCATTCACCTGTGATAATAAAGTTAGAGAATAAAATCTGTTTTACGACATACATACAGATTGTAGGCACTTGGCCGTTCTCTCATTTTGACCCGTAAAATAAAATGAACTCTTAAAATATTAATAGCCAGTCGCGAGATACTCTAGGGGCTGCACAAATGCCATTTATATGTAACGACGGTGTCTGCAAAGGTTATGTAATGCACTTACTCCACCTACCTTAATGTTAGTGCTAATCAGTATGTCCAAATACAACAACAACAACGGTACTCTTTATTGTCCACCAATTTAAAAACAGTATACAATTGGCGGCCTTATTGCTTAAAGCAATCTCTTTTGTTTGTCTCTAAAAATTGTACGCCCAACCGGCAAAAAATATGTGCTCAGTGTATAACAACAAGACCTATTTGTAAAACCATGTTTTTATACAAAAAAATATTTTGATTTGATCTTCCAGGCAACCTTTGGATGGACCCTGGCGGCAAAGATGAGATTTATGTATTTTATTTTGGTACAAGAAAGTGGTTAATTATTTTTACATATTTTACATAATTAGTGGTATTAATATTAAGTCATTTTATATTATATATTTACAATATTTGCGGTGCGATTTTATATCATAATAAGACGACACAACAGGTCTCTTCCCATGCTGAGGAACTTCATTTGTCCCCCGGCATCGTCTACGTCTAGTCCAGGCGTGAGGCGGTTTGTGACGCGCCCCACGGGAAGATAGATGAGCGCGCGGGAACACTCGCGCTCTCATCACCCAATCACGATCTCTCCACCAATCACGATCTCTCCAATCACGATCTCTCCCCCAATCACGATCTCTCCACGTCCTCGCGAGGGACGCAAGGAGACTAGGCGTGTTGCTGGGAAGTTTTTTTCGCCGTTTCTTCTTTCCCAGCCATAACACGTTGCGAAACGACAGTAAGTTAGCGTAGGCCGCCGCGAACCGCCGATCCCGGTCCCCCGGGATCCTTCTTCTCAGGCTTTATATTACCCGTAGCCCGTTCCCAATTAGTTCATTGTGTCGCTCATTGGCGATCATCATCAGATTCATCCCCCTCTCATGGCAACAGTCCAGCCGAGGTAAAACTCCCTAGGGAGCTCCCTCAAGCAAGTTGCCCCCGGGCTCGAGCGCCTTGCGAAGGCACTCGCCCCAAAAACCCCGGTAAAGTTGTGAGATCTTCGGACCAATAACATAAAGTCAAGTCAAATAAAAAAAAAGCGCTCTCATCTTGACGGTATGTGCATGTGTGAGAACTACTGTACCCCAAGGGGCGCCTGAGCCGCACGCTTACGGCAGCCGAAGGTCGACAGGTGGGGGCGCAGTGTAGGACCAGTACAACAACACAAAGCAAACGAACGATCTTTTCGAATCGGTCGGATCGGATCGTAAGAAGTAAAAGCGGCGAAGGCACCGCGGGCCCGCTGCGTCGGGGATCTCGGTACCCAATTTGTATGAATCGCGCGCGGCCGGTTAATGATTGTTGCGCAATCCCCAGCTTGCCGAATATCCGCTTGCCAACCGGTTAGATAAGACACGCATGCATTGCTAATAATGTTTGCCCCATTTCCCGAGAAACGTGGCGAATGGTACCAGCTTTCATTTTATATGAATCGTCTGCTACTGTTTTAATGTGGCGAAAATTGGCCTTCTCTTTACAAAATTTACATGATAGGCACCTATCATTTTGGAGGTCTTTTACGTTTTATTGTTTTTTATAATTGTCCAAGTTATGGAATGAACTCCCTTCGCGGTTTTCCCAGAGCGCTACAATATGGGGCTCTTCAAATAGGGCGTGACCAGATACCTAAGTCTCAACGATGTTAGCAACGCATCGGCTCCCTTAGTGTTGCAGATGTCCATGGGCGATGGTAGCCCCCTATCGCCAGGTGATCCGTTAGAATGTTTACCTTCTATCAAACATTAAAAAAAATACAATTTCCTGCGGCCGGGCGGCCTACCGTAAGAGGTGACAAAACAACCCACAGCCAGGTGGTAGGGCATATGTCCGACTGGATGACTACAACCCTGGTCTAGAGTATGCCGCCATAGCAACCTTCTGTTGTGCTCCAGCATTAGTGACCAGGTTCCAGTCCTTAAGGGAGCAGCAGCAGTGTTGCAAATGTCCATAGGCGATGGTAACCGCTTTCCATCAAGTGGGTCGGCTACCTGCCTGCTGAAGTCCTGCCATAAAAAAGTTAACCCTATCAGCAATCATCGCCAAGACGGTGTTGATGCTGGCTCGCTCCCGGCGTACCAGGGACGCGTACCTTTTAATCGTGGTCTGAAAATGTGATTATAAAGTGGTCTTTACAATCACGAATGGGTTTTCGCATCCTTTTTGGAATTTTTTACCCTCCTTGGTACCGCCATATAAACCTCCTTTCGACCTATTCCAACTTTTTTCTAACATATTTAAATTCTTTGTTTAAATCTGCCAGCGTGCTCCTTTTTTTGGCACGCATGTCAGTCATTCATTGTCATGTCATCAAATAAAATAAATAAAATTATACGCTCTGCACATTAGAAATAAATAATATAAAATAACTTAATGAAAACATGTAAAATAATATAAAGCGGACTGCACCGCTTTAAAATAAATAAAAACAGTTCAACGTTTCGTTGTAAATAAATATCAAACAAATATGTACACATAAAATTAAATAGGTACTGTAAACCATGTAAAAAAAGGTGTGTTAGTTACACCATTTATAACTCAAGAACGGAAGGACCAATTTTTATGATTTTTATGTTTTTGGAATGGGGATTGTTCATAAAAAATTACCCTCTGATTTTATATTTTTATTACGTAAAATAGGGTATTTTCACTAATTTGAATATTTTTGTATTTTAAGCGTTATTTTTTTTATAATTCAATTTTAAAATTATTCTCCGATGACGTCATAAGGGACAAGTTTACATTGATTTCTTTGCCTTGAAAAAAAAATAATAAAAGCAAGTTTTATCTATATATAATCATAGTAATCTGTGCTACTAAATAAATGTTACTGTCATTGCTCATTACGTATCGTGATCATTTTAGTGTTTTTTGTCGCTAAGCTTATTATTTTTCGTGTTCAACCATTATTATTTTCTATAGCTATCGTTACATTCTTTAAAGTGGTCTTAGGGAAAATAAATGTTACAGAACTTAAATCAAATAATGTACAGCTAGATTTTTTACACCTGAAGCAGGGAAACAGACAGACGGCCCACCTGATTGGATTTAGTAAGGTCAAATAAAAGTTAAACGCATTTCTTACAAAATACAAGAAGATCGTACGTTTTTTGAAATTTTAACTAGACAGAAATAATTAGGGACACTATTCCTCGAAATGGTTTTTCAAATAGCTAGATTGAAAAAAGTGAACAATCCCAATTGCCTTCGTCCGGAATAGGATAATATACGATATTCATCACTAAAAAATTGTCATTAAAAAACATAAGTCTAACTATTAATTTTTTATGATATTTCCTGGCCGATTTCGGCAATGCTGACGGCATTTAAACTCATTTTCATTTGTATGATTTAGGTGAATTATTTTAGTGTGTGTTCAAGTGGATCCCGGAATAGTTTAGTTTAACAATTGGTCCCCGTGGATGGCGCTGCAATCGGTTTCTGGATTTTATTTTTTAAGGATAAGACAACGTCTGCCGGGTACACCTAGTTACACAAACTGAAGTGAAGTGAAGTGGACTGAGCAGCAGAGGAGCAGCTACATTTTATGCCCATTAACCCGGTACATGCGTGTTCATTCTCAAATTCCCATCAAAATTGTCCCATTCTCCTTCTTTCTCATTTTGATACAGTTTGTTTATCGCTAAACCCAACGCCGCCGCAACACTCCTCCATATAGATATTCCGAATGTGATAAGGAGAAACACTTTTTAAATTTCATTTTAGCGGCTCGTTAAATATCTCATAGCTATTATGAATGATACAGATGAGAACTTTATTTATGATTCAGTATGCAACAGAAATCGTGCTACTCCGGAATGCAGCTGCACTTACAATTTGTAGATGCTGTATAAATATTTAGGAAAACCCCTAAGAATTTGATTACTAATGTTTCTCGTTTGAAATTTTTACAAAATTATTGAGCACTTAATATTTTTATTTCTTATCACTCTATTGCTATTTTAACGAAGCAAAGGAAGTGAAACGAAACCAAAATGACGAAGATTTCTTTTAATATATCGTACAGTGAGCTGAAAGTGAACGACAAAAAGTTTACCTATTTTTTAGCGTTTCTAAATTAAAATGTTTAATTCGATAATATATCTGAATTATAGTATATTTAATCTAGCAGTTCAGCAAAATTATAAACTACGAACTACATAATTTTGAACGATTATGTATTAAATTCGTTTATAATAAATTTAAAGCAAAATCATAATAACATATTTCAGTAATGCAAAATAAATAAATAATTTTTATTGCATATCAGGATTATTCAAATATGTCCATTGTTTTTATAAAAAGTCATAAACTAACTAAAAGGACGAATAATGTAATTGATTAAAGAAAACGTCGAACTAAATGACACATGAATTAATTAATTAATTAATCATTTATTACAAAAATGTATGTCAGTCAAAATTTAAATCTACATTCTATTCTATCAACACCACTTCGCAACTTGTTATCGCTGTATAAAGGAGGAGAAATGGCAAGAAACTCCCTAGCAACTTATCTAGCTAAAAACTTTTCTTCATCATAATTATTTAAATATCTCAGGCTTTAAAAAAAAATCATATTGAAGTTGTATTACAATTACTTTTCAAAGAATTGATGGAGTTGTAATAAACAAAAAATATTGTTACCGTCCCAATCATAATATGCTGGAACAGAGCTCCATAGATTCCTCACATGGTATGTAAAATAAACGTTATACAGAAGATAAGTAAATGCAGTTTTGTAATTTTAAATATTCTTCAATAGTGTAGTATCTTTTTTTATCCATGGTACTTTTCAAATTAGCTTTAAATTTATTGAAAGGCAAATTTAACACTACATTCGGAATTTTATTGAGGAAGCGTATACTAACCCCCAAGAAAGAAGACAGCACTTATTGACTTATTAGGCGTGCAATGTCAATTTTATTTTGTCAATAAATTTTTGTCTTTATATACCTTTTTAAATATAACATTATAAAAATACCTACTAAACTTATTCAACTAGCGCTGATGCTTACAATTTAAACAGTTAGCTCTTGACGTCTCCAAAATAATTAGTGAAAAGTGACATGAAATACGAAAACCGAATTCGATAATTATTCGAAAACAAATAGTACTATCTACCACTATTCTCAGTCTGAAAGCATTACAGGAAAAGAGTGTAAAAGGAGCTCGGGTGAGGAAAGCTTGATTGTTTATTCAAAACAACGTCTGTTTTAAACTCAGACTTGCTCTTGATCAAATTAAAGTCTAGTGCATACTTAGAATCCGAAATGTAAACGGAAGAGGTCATATATATATATATATATATATATATATATATATATATATATATATAATGACTATAGTTTTGTAAGGGGCACACATTCATGAGATAAACAATCAGGTGGGGTTTATTCAACAGATGACAAAATTGAATTATTCAATCGTCAGTTAGGCTTTATCCAACGAATGACTGGACTTCCTGAAGAATAAATATATCAGAGGAGTGAAGAAAGAAAGAGAGAAAAACATTTATTCAGAATTACATACACACCAAAACGTACTTATAAATAAGACAATACAATTGAAATGAAGTTCTGAATCGGTCCAAACTCAGCATGATGCTGGTTGGCTCAACCAGCGCTGGTCTTCCGCTAGGGCCGTTTGGAGTGACGAGTTTAGTGTAGGAGTGTAGCGTCGTTTAAGAGAAGATCCAGAAGCGAGATAGATACACGCGATTAATTCGGTGAAGAACAGTACAGTAGCAGGGGGTGGTCTACGAAATATCGGCAACGATATTCTGAATGAGACATCTTATCCTCGGGACAGTGCGTCGTAAGTTGTTCGTCTAGGGCCTCTAGGGGCAACCCTGCGGAGAATAATCACATAAGGCTATATCTTTCTTATAGATAAAAATCTTGTGTCACGATGTACGTTGCCAATAAACTCCAAAACTACTGAACCGATTTCAATCAAATTTGTACACCGTATGCAGTTTGATCCAACTTAAAAGATAGGATAGCTTACATCTCAATGGACCCTGTAGATGGCGCTGCAATCGGATTCTAAATTTTATTTCTTCAGGGCAGGACAACGTCTGCCGGGACAGCTAGTAAGTTAATAAAATCGTTAAGTTAAAAAACTGGTGTTTCCTTTCAATCCTAAGTGCATAACCCCCGCTCGCACGTAACATTATTAAAATAAAGTCATGAATATTCTTTACTTATTAACAAGAATAACCACGAAATATCAACCATAAATGCATTAAACATTCAAATTTCACCATAACTTTGTTTCACTATAAAAACAAAAGGGTTATTCGTTAATAATTTAGAGCACCCACCAAAAACTTTACATCGATCATTGTTTGTTTATGAGTTTAAAACTTTTAACTAATTCTCGATTTGTGTTACCAGTGCAAAAGATTAAATTCAACAAAATAATACGTTAAATCAGTAGTAAATGCTATTTACTAGTATTTAGGTCTAAAATAGCATAATACGTTAAAAAAGTTTAATTAAAATTTATACCTGGAGCATGGCTTTATACAGGTGTGAATTAGAAGCATTTGACATATGGTGTTGGAAACGCATGGAGAATAAGTTGGAAAGAAAAAAAGACCAATGAAGAAGTACTGGATATAATAAAGGAGAAACGCGAAATTTTAAAAACTCTAGAGGAAAGAAAGGGGGACGATGTTTAGCCATTTGCTACGACATGACACCTTATGCACGTTAAAGGCAAAGTGGAATCAAGAAAGAAGTGAATGTCGTGTCTTACATAGAATTAAAAGAACTGGCCCATAATAGAGAAGATTGGAGGAAGCTCCACCAACATGAGCATAGCTCTTAAATGATAGATGGATTGGATGCTTCAAGGAGTAAAATGAAATAGTAAGTGCGTTTTAAATTATCTTTAAGTTATAGCTTCGACTCCGTTCCATAGTCTTTATTTTGTTTTTATTTAGGCAATAGCCCAGCAGTGGACTGTTATGAAATATATCCCCTGGTGTTGATTTTGTGGTCTTCGGAGCAAGTCACACCAAACGGAATTGATTTATCGTGCGAGAAAACCAGGATAATCCGGTGGGTAGATTTGAGCACATTCAGCTGGTATTTGAGGACAATCGGAGTTGTAAGGCGTTTCTCTTATGGATAGAATCAGAAATGAGGGTATCCATAAGACAAGGTAAGCGACATAGCACGCTTTGCAAGTAGAAACACCAGCAGGCCGGTCACGTCTGTCATAGCAAACATTTCCTAAAGTGGAGATCGCATCTCGGCCATCGTAGCGTAGGACACCCAGCGACGACGTAGGTCTGGAAGGCGACCTGGCCGCAGAAATTCGTATTCTATTTCCGTTCTTGCACGGAGGAAAGAACATACATAGACATATATTGAATTTAGGTTCTAATCATGAAAATAAATAAAAATAAAAATAGCCTTTATTGCTGATAAAAACAAGAAAACCTAATCCACTAATTGGTATCTAGTTTTGTCTCCCTCTCAGCTTGTTCTTCGACAAAGGCCTCTCTCAAGCTGCTTGATGCCCATTTGTCCTTGTCTCTGGAGTACCACTCAGTTATTTTTCGTGTCCATTTGTTTTTATTATCTCTCATTATGTGTCCAGCCCAGTCCCATTTCAATTGTTTCATTAATCTTGATAGTAAATCCTAAAAATTGCGTTGTTTCCGATACCTGGCCACCCGCTCACCTCAAGCCCACGGCCCTTTGAGCCACGTTTAAATACCCTTAGCCAACTTAATTAGTACCTTTGTACAAAGCTTTGAAGTATTTTCGAGTTATTTAATACAATTTTCTTATTAAACAAACAAAGCGTACAAATAAAATGACAATGTTATTTATTTCAAATTCTATTTTGGACTAATTCTTCAGTTTTTCAACAAGAATTTTATTATAAAATGTTACTTGCGAATAATATTTTTTTGTTTGTGGTTTATTTAAACAGAATGACAATGAATTAAACTCTCATGATTAAACTAACCAGAACAAAATTAAACATAATATCCCTCATTTTTTATATGCCCACTTCTAAGGCAGCAAGCACGTAAGGAGTTAGTTCTATGTATGTAGGTATCTAAGGTTACTAAGTGAAGTTAGAAAACAGACACTCTCAGTCAGTCTTAGTACAAAATAGACGTCAGCTGCTAACAGTTACAAATGTGAGGCAAGCACTAAGGTTAGTATGATATATGAAATATAAGGCGTTGTACACATGTAAATTGTCACACAATAAGCGTTTTTTAACAAGATTTTTAAATACAAGTTTTTGAAATCCTGCATATAGCAGTAGAGTGCTAGCCAAGATAAGTAAAACGAGCCCAAACACGACGGGTATTTTTTTTAGTACAGTAGTTCCTATGGCCACCTTCCGACTCCATCATCAGATCAGCTCCATGGTACCATATTATTGCATTGTCACGCGATATACACATACGTGCAAAATTTCAGCTCAATCGGAAACCGGGAATTCGATTAAATTTAACTTGAAAGACTCCGTTACATACTAACATACATATTAACATACGTATGAAGCTAATAAAAGCGTATTAAAAATATAAAAATATGACTTCCGTTGGCAGCGGGGCCTAGGGTCCAGGCTACCGGTGGTAAGGAATTTCCTCACAATACGCTACTATTAGTATTGCTGAAGCACAGCAGAGAGGCTGACGCCTCAACTGTGATAGAAGGTTACCGTCGCTTATGAACATTAGCAACACCAGAGATCCTGTCAATATGCTAACGGCCTCGAAGAAAATGGGAACTTGGCCTCTAACACTTACACAACTACAATACAATACACTAACAACTAACTATAAGTTATAAGTAACAACTTACGTGTAATAAAATATAGGTTCTTTCTTTTCTAACAGAGTGCAAACCCTTTTATTTACAAACGCGACCACCACAAATTTCGCGGGCCCCAAGTTGAGAAATGATGGTCTGGAGTGATCAAGAAGAGAGCTGGAACATGACGTCAACATATCTGTCATATTAAAATAAGGTAAAAGAACATAATGTATTCCCGGCTTTACATTTGTTCTACCACAGTGACAGATTACCCGTAACACTTGTGCCGGATGAAGACTGATACAGGTGTTGAAAATACGACATAGCTTGCTTGTAATTTGGCTATATAGACATTAGTCAATAACATTGTCACACTCAGAGTCGGATAATGATACATTAACCCTATAGCGACGATTACATTTGTCCTCATATATTTTTTAACAGGAGTTCAGCAGACAGGCAGTGGGTCGTCCACTTGACGGAAAGCGGCTACCATCGCCTTTGGACGTTTGCAACACGAAAAGTGGTACACTTTGCAGCTGCTCTCTTAAGGAAGACTGGGACCCGGTAGCTAATGCTAGAACAGAACACGAGGTTGTTAGGGCGGCATACTCTAGACTAGGGGTGGTCGCCATGCAGTCAGGGAAATACTCCTGACTGTGATGCCTGTTGTCTGTTTTGTCGCTTCTTGCAACAGGCGGCCACAGGAAATTGTGTTCTTTCTCGATTCTTGCACGGATAAAAAAATCGTTAACTCTAGAATGGGAAATTTTATAAACTAACTCCGTTGTTTACTATAGTCTGGGAGTCTCGGATCGGCCCTAGAGGGAGGACACTGCCTTTACATATTACCTTTAATACAACATTGTACACCATTACAGAAAATGCAGATGAACTTATAGCCTAAAAATATTCTAAATGTGCACAATGGGCGGTCTTAGCGATCTCTTCCAGACAACCCGTAAGAGAGAGAAAAAGAGAGAGAGAGAGAGAGATATATACCTACCTGTATAATGTTAAAAAACCTAAATTATAACTTGTGAATTTTGATAATGGGGCGAATGATGGTGGAACCATCTAGTTAGTTTTAGAACTTTTGGAAAAATCTAGAAAAATCTAGAACGAAAAGACAAGGACGGATATCTTTAGAAAAGGATAGACGATAAACGAAAGAAAGAGATAGATAGATGTTAGAAGGGGATAGAAGTATAAACGAAAGTTCCCGAACAGAAGGTTCGGGAAAGAAAAGACAGAGATAGATAGATGGGTTCTAGAAAATTCTTCCAGGTATATAAACAGCGTAAGGCGCGCTTACCGGGCAGTTTAAAGCTGAGTTCAGTACAAGACGGTGAAACGACAAGTGCGACACTAAAGAGTTTTTAGAGAAGGTTAATAGAGGACAGAGACGAACTAAGTGGTGAATTTAGTGACAAGTTTGGTGGACAGATACGTGAAGGAGGTGTGTGGCGTAGTTCGAGAGACGAGTCGGAAGCAAGCTACACGCGATAATATTGGAGGTGGACCGCGCAATATCGGCGACGGTATTGAGGCTGTGACAACTTATCGACAGGACTGTGCATCGTTGGTCGTGCGTATAGGGGCAACCCTGCAGAGAGGTACTACGTGCGGCTGTGTAAGTCAATAAAAGCTTTTAAATTAAAAACTGGTGTTTTCTTCCAATCCATAAGTGCGTACCCCCGCTCGCACGTAACAATAACAATCAATTTCAACGATCAAAGTGACTATTTTTTCATTATGAATTTTGGTTATGCTTCAAGTTCTCTGAGTGCGACAATAACTTAATTAATTTTTTAACAATAATTATTTCAAAATATGTATTTCCTTTTTTAAAATAATTTTGTATTGTCTAATATCTATTTTACTTAGAAAATTATCTTTGAAAATGTGTTAAAGGTGGCAAATGTACAGTTAAATTGGATGATTTAAACTTGTTTACCTGAGGACATTTTCTTAACAATATCATGTCTACATCTGCCTGAGAATAGACAGGATAAATAGACCGTGTGTGTAGTGCGGGACGTGATCTTTGGAGTTCGTGACACCCAGGGGATCGGGCACGTTCTACATGTACCCTGGAGCCAAGATGGAATGGATACTATTCTTTTATTAAACTTGATCTATCGCAATTAACTTTTGTCAAATATGGGACACAATTTAAGTCTGTCATATTTGATTTCTAAGTCGAGGTAGCAATATGGTTAGCACAGGCGTCTCAAAGTCAAAGGACGCGGCTTGGAATCCTTATAGAATCGGCGGATATATAGAATACTTGAGTTTACCCCGCGGCCGCGCCGTGGGTTAACCTTTCGTGCGTGTCTCTTGTTTATAGAGCAAGCGCTACAGGTTATATTGTATTAAATTTTTATGCATTTGTACCCGGAAGATTCACTTCATTTTATATCGCTAACTATACCATCCCCCGTCTATCTGTAAACAACATAAATTACAAAACTTGTCAAAAATTACAAAATAGATAACATGGACTAAGTGAATCAAGTAGACCCAGTGGATCCAGTGGTCCAAGTGGACTAAGTGGACCCAGTGGACCTAGTGAACCAAGTAGAGCCAGTGCACCCAGTGGACCCAGTTGTCCAAGCGGACCCAGTGGTCCAAGCGGACCCAGTTGTCCAAGTGGATCCAGTTGTCCCAGTGGACCCAGTGGTCCAAGTGGACCCAGTCGTGCAAGTGGACCCAGTTGTTCAATTGGACCCAATGGCCCAAGTGGACACCAGCGGACCTAGTTGTCCAAGTGGACCCAGTTGTCCAAGTGGACCCAGTTGTCCAAGTGGACCCAGTTGTCCAAGTGGACCCAGTTGCCCAAGTGGACCCATCTGTCCAAGTGGACCCAGTGGTCCAAGCGGATCCAGTTGTTCAATTGGACCCAATAGTCCAAGCGGACCCAGTTATCCAAGTGGACCCAGTTGTCCAAGTGGACCCAGTTGTGCAAGTGGACCCAGTGGTCAAGTGGACCCAGTGGTCAAGTGGACCCAGTGGCCCAAGTGGACCCAGCTGTCCAAGTGGACCCATTGGACCCAGTAGACCAAGTGGACGAAATAGACAAAACCACAAACCTATCTTAGTTTCCGGGATAACCTTTACATAAATCTATCCCATTATCTACATAAATCTATCCCATTATCCGGGATAAAAAGTATCTCTAGTCCATCCTCGGTATTAAAATTACATGTATACAAACTTTCAACTAAATCGTCCGATCGTTTTTCCGTAAAAACATAACAAACTGAAAGACAAACATATTTCTATCCCGGAAACTATCCCGTTTTTCGGGATAAAAAGTATCCTATGTTCATTCTCGGCATCGAAAATATATATATACTGAGTTTCAGCCAAATCGGTCCAGTAGTTTTTACGTGAAAACGGAACAGACAGACAGACAGAGTTACTTTCGCATTTATAATATTAATAGGGATGATCTATACATATAATAAAACTGTAGAGGTCGAATTTCTGTACAATGAAAAAAAACATAAAACCGAGTCAGGGGGATGTGAGAAGTGAAATAGAGAACTAATTTACATTTTTTCAAATTTTTTGTTTCTCTGTTTGTACCGGCTAATCTCCGAAGCAACTGGACCAATTTAAATGAAATTTTGTATGATGGTAGCTTATATCCCTGGTCAACATATAAGATACTTTTGATCTCGAAAAATTAATGAGTTCCCGTGGGATAGTAAAAAAACCGCAGCACAGGGACGAAGTCGCGGGCTAAGCTAGTAGATAAATGTACGTAAGGCAGAATTTTTATACGTGAAGAATGACTAAAAAAGCAGTCGGTCATATGTCACATTTAAGAAATCTTGAAAGTTACCCATCATTATACCATCTATTGTGGAAGAAATAAGCACATGTTTCTGGAACCTGAAAAACTAGAACAATAAACAAACTTGCCACATCCATTTTTCATAGAATCTGAATTCTGCTGAAAAACTATGAGCAAACTCGCTTATAAAGCGACACTAAAAGCAAACAGCGCAAGGGAGGCACGTGACGCGAACAAATAAGCTACGTTCAACTTTTGATAACAAGAAATTGTTTTGAGGATGAAAACGGAGATTTTACAAGTGCTTAACGTCGGCTAATGGTGGCTGTACACCATGCAGCATATCGTCTAATTGGCATGACACTACCGATTGGATCAAGTAGAACTGACCATGACTAAAATCAATTCTTTTGGCATAATCAAATGCCGATTGGACCGATTGCAGTTGAGTGAAGATTTTCATCGGTTTTAGACGTGGTGCGCGGGCTCTCAACATGTCGCAAAATACAGCCCTGTACCGAGAAGTGCTGCAGTTGTGCTGGAGAAATTTCTTATTGGATTTTTTTTTTTTTTTTTTTTTTAATTTATTGATGCACAAAACAAATTACAATCATTACGAAAACCATACTAAACTAAAATATAAACAAAAATCTGGATTGTAATCCACAAATAAGTGCATACATAAAATACTATAAATAGACTGATTTACTGATAACTAAATGGATTATATCTACTATTACTATTGTCTATATTACTATTATCTGTTTTATAAATATATTAAGAGTCGTCGAGGATATTTTTTAAAAATTTACAATATTTATTGAAATTTGGTTCGAAAATATCAATATCTTTGCTGTTACCTGCCACTTCATTGTAATAACGAGCCATTCTGACAATGGGATTGAAGTATGATATATTGTTTTTATGGACTTCTAAAGCGAAAATATTAGTACTGTGAGATCTTCGGGCAGTAAATCTTATGTTGAAAGATATTTGAGAAATTAAATCAGGACAGTCAATTATAGAGTGTATAATTTTATATAAAAGATTAAGTCAAAATTCGCAAATAATTACCATTATCTTGTGGCATAATCCTGAAATTTGTATGAGAAAAGTGATTGCTTCTCAATGACCACTGTTTACACCACGGCGCACCAAATCAAATCAAATCATTTATTTGCGTAAAAACATGGTTAGTAAAAACATTGGTTGACAATTTATATTATTTTGTTTCACATGTTTTTGCCCTTTCAGGCGTACAAATAGTATTTAAAATTGAAATCAAATTATTAGTAATAACAACATCTATTCTTTTTTTAACAACCTGTTATTTAACCTGCAATGGAATACATCCATTGCAGGTTATGTATGTATGTAAGTTCTGGTGGAATCTTGCAAGTTAAATTAGACCTACTTCCCGGTTTCCGATTGAGCTGAAATTTTGCACGCATATGTATATCGCGTGACAATGCAATAATATGGTACCATGGAATTAATCTAATGATGGAGTTGGAAGGTGGCCATAGGAACTCCTGTACAAAACAAGATAGACCCGTCGTGTTTGGGCTCGTTTTACTTGTCGTGTCTAGCACTCTGTTGCTACATTATATCCAGGATAATTTGTATATACATCCATGTAAGTTAAATGAAAGCTTGTAAAAATAAAAATGCGTCAAATATACGACAAAACGCCAATAATAATAGTTCACCAACTCAGTCCTAGTAAATCTTAAAAAATTAAGACGAGTAAACAGAAGCTTGGACTAAGGCAAGTCTTATTCGATTATCACGACGTGACACAAGGGAGCAAACTGTGAATCGACAGTCTGTACACAGTTTAAACTATTTCTTAGTAGATTTAAGTTTGCTGAGTTTTTATTTGTTACTGTCACATACATAGGTCCCTCGAGATGCTTTGTTTGGGAGTAAACTAGTGTTTGTATTGTTACGAGTTTAGCGGGACTCGAATTTAAATTACTAGGAGAATTACTGTAGAGTTTATTATAACTATTCAAACACGTATAACACAGGTACAAATATAACTGAACACAATAAATACATACGTAATGTAGAAGGTCGTAATTCAATAAAACGCGCAAAGTCCGTCACTATTAGATCCCCGAAGGTACACGCGTCACGCCCGTATCGTATTCGGAACTTGACTGATAACCTCTGTTAATCAGGTCGTCATTTTATACTTCACAAATGAAAAATAGTCCGCAACACCTGGCTAATGATGCTAATGAGCGAGTACAATATGACAATAAGCTGTTCTCCACTAGAAACGTATGCCAATAAATATGTGAACAAAAGAAGACAATCATAAAAGGATTACAATCAGTTCAAATGCAGACAGGTAATAAAATGTGCTTTTACAGATCTGTACGTAGAATTTGTCTTTGTCGGGGGGCTAAGTTGTAACAATATTAATATAAATTATTTTACTGAGTAAGAAATAGTTGTTTCGACTACTGGTACAGGTTCTGGTCGCTGTTACATCCCTATGGGATGCTTCTTTAGTTACCCGAGGTACTTACACATTTGTGACTGCACCCAATAGCTTGGGCAAATGGGATCGCGCCCCTCCAATGATGGACTTATTTTAAAATGATACATTTTGATTAGTATAAAATTTAATTCCTCTTGTATTTTTTTATTTTAAGATCACTTTATTAATAACTAGCGGCCCCGGCAGACATTGTCCTGCTCTGAAAAAATAAAAATCTAGAACCTGATCCCAGCGCCACCTACCGGTTCTAATTGTGAATCTACACCATCCGGGAACCCACTCAGACACAAAATCAAAATCACCAAAATCGCTCCAGGTGTTTAGGAGAATTCTAGAACCCGATCTCAGCGCTACCTACCGGTGACAACGGGATAAAAACGGGAACCAAATCGGTACAGCCGTTCTTGAGTTATAAATAGTGTAACTAACACGACTTTCTTTTATATATATAGTTTTTGAGTTTTCCCTAGTTTTTAATAAGATTTACCTATTTTATTATAATAGAATTTTATAGCATGTTCTGTTATCGTTGTTATTATTCTTCGGGACCCGCGATCTGTATATTACGAGATATCACTATGTTACACGCGCGTACACCTCTTCTCATACATTCACAAATCCAATTTCCTTATAGAACGTGAATATTTTCCATTATATTCAAAGTATCAATATTCCATGTACACTTTCTACGCGATTGTACTGCGATATGTATAGTATTAAATATTTTCATTGGTATCTATTTTTTGGAGAACTACACTTCCCCATCATGGTAAAACCTAATAACAGAAATTGTAGAATTAGAGAAATAAATATATAAATACTAGCGGCCCCGGCAGACGTTGTCCTGCCCTGAAAAAATATGACCCGATCCCAGCGCCACCTACCGGTTCCAATTGTGGATTTAAACCATCCGGGGACCCACTCAAACACACAAAAACAAAATCGCTCCCCGTTGTTAAGAGGATTCTAGAACCCGATCTCAGCGCCACCTACCGGTTCCAACGGTATAAAAACTATCCTATCTTTCAAGTTGGATCAAACTACACACGGTGTGCAAATTTGATTAAAATCGGTTGAGTAGTTTAGGAGTCCATCGCGGACAAACATCGTGACACGAGATTTATATACATTAAGATAATAAATAATGAATACGACTTTCAAATTAATAACGTATAAAATGTCTACAGTAGTTTTTTTTATTCTTTCTTGTACACAAAAAGTTATATACAATACTACAAAATAGTGATGTAGAAAGGGATTATATATTAACCTTGAAACATTTTTCTTCAAGGAAACCATATTAGTCTATAGTAGAATTATTTTCTTCGCTGCGGTTGGATCATAAATAATCGGAGCGGTGAAGAGAGTATTTCGCTCTCTCTTCCACTCACGGGCTTTATGGGCGGGAATAGTGATGCGCATTATTGTTGTCGATAAGAGTTGTCGATAAGAGTTGTCGATAAGAGTTAACGATAATGTATTTAGTTTTGTCATTTTGTGGATTAGTGATAAAAATTAAAGAAAAAATAGATAAAACAGCATATTTATTAAAATAAGATTAATAATGACTTAAAATAAATTATTAATTAGGTATATATGCATTAAAAAACTATAAGTACAAAAGTTTAGAATGTAACAAGTTATATTAAAAATAAATATAAATACTTATATCTCAAGTTTAAACTATCAGCAAAAAAGATAATAATGATTTTATAAGAATGATAATCTTTCTTTGATAAGAATGAGTTTTTATCGATAATAGCATTGCGCCCGGGCAATATGCTCACCGCCTTAGCTGGGCTGAGGCCGAGCTATGATTTATGGCCCAAACTGCACGGAGAAAATAATTCTACTATAGCGAAGAGAGTAACAAACGACAGGATTGTTTACTTTAAAATATTTTTTGAGATAACAAAACAAATAAAACACTCAACTAAAGAAACCTAGTTTGCGATTCAAAAATTATCGCTATTTATTTAATAAAGTAGCATTTTTCTTGAGTTTTTTTATTGTCAGAGTTCAGCAGACAGGCAGACGGTTTACTTGATGGAAAGCGGTTACCATCGCCGATGCCTTGCATTAGCAACATCTAAGGTAGGTTAGGTTTAAGGGAGACTGGAACTTGGTCATTAATGCCGGAACACAACACAAGGTTGTTATGGCGGCATACTCTAGACTAGGGGTTTTTTTTTTTAATTAACTAATCTACGGACTCTAGTTCCGTACCCTTTTTACAACTTAATTATTGTTAGTTTTTTGAATTTATACACGCTTATTGTTTATGTGCTATTATATTATGTGTGACATTAATTTTATGATTTTTGTGTTGTGTACCTTAAGAATAACTTATATATTTTTTTTTCTTAATTTTAATACTTAACTTATACTAATGTAGAGTGTATCTGTTACATGCTGGTGTTGTGAGAAAGTGCATGTGCAGTGTGTGCCTTATATCTATACCTATATATTATCTTAACTAGTGCCATGTATGCTGTTTTTCTTTCTGTGCCTAGGTTATTACTTTTTAGGCCCTTTGTGTGTCTTGGTTTGTTTGTGAATTGTGCGTGTAATGCAATGCAGTGGTATTGCGCGTTGGTGTGAGTAAGTGTATAAGTTTTGTTGTTTTTGATTGTGAGTTTGTGTGGTGTTATAATTTATTATTTAATTTTCGTGACATGAAACATTTTTAGTTGGTGTTATTGATGATCTAAACTAGGGGTGGTAGCCATCCAATCGACCAAATACCCTAACACCTTCATCGCCTCTTACGATAGGCCGCCCTAACGCAGGAAATTGTATTCTTTCTCCGTTCCTGGACGGATAATAGTTGCCTTTTACTTTCGCCGTAAGAATTAGTATTCTTCCTCCGCTCCAGCTCAAATAATAGACTAACTTAAAGTGTTCCAGTGACACAATCTCAACTATGCCTAAAACACCTGAAGCTCAGTGCACAATTGCTGAAGCAAAATAATTAGCGCGCCGGCCCGCATTCCGATCACGTGTCTAATCAACCAACTTTCGGCAAGTTAGATGGAGTTGCGTTGCGAACGGTGTAAATTACTTTGATAACTCGACGTGACCCGACTCAAGTGTGCACTTGGCCTTATGGGGAGTGACGTCACTTAATGGTCTTTAACGCGCTAACTTCATACATGTTTTTGGAGGCACTTTGAAAGTTGGTTTAAAAAAGGAATGGACTGTAGGTAACTTATTTTCTTTCGGTTGGGAAAAGTGTTTATATGACTTACTTGATTTGTGCGATGCAATCTTCTTGGGCTAGCCCGTGTTCTGTTTTCTTACAAGATGAATTAACGCCACATACAAACACGCTGGACTGGATTGGAGTGCGGAAAAAGCCAATTTATATTATTTTAAATTTGCAGGAGCGGGCAGGGCAGTGTCATATTAGCGCGGACGCGGGAAGAGAGAGGAGGGCGGGAAACGCCAAGTGAACGAATACAAGACGTCGCTGTCAATGACAATTTTGAATTATTTTTTTATGTTATGACGTAAGGCTTTGGCTTTAACAAAAGTAATATACTATTCTGCAGTTTTATTTTCAAAAACTTGTTAATGTGGACAGCGTGGTCAATTTCTGGGATGTTGTTTGTGTTTACTTAGACTATTTATAGAAAAATGGAGTCTGGGACTCTCAAGGTGAAGCTGACTAAAGGATGCCGAATGTGCCACAGTGTGTTACGAGAAATTAGTATTAAATAATCGAATTAGTTTGAATTAAAGTGGAACACTTTTCAGTGGATACATTAGTGTTAAACTAGTAAATGAATTACGATTACTGAAGCAAGAGGACTCAAAAAAATAAATTTGATTTGATTTGTAACATTATAAATTATTACTTTTTTTATAGCAGGAGTCCAGCAGAGGGGCAGATGGCCCATTTGATGGAAAGTGGTTACCATCGCCTATGGACATTTGCAACACCAAAGGTGCTACAAATGTGCTGCTGCTCTCTAAAGGGAGACTGGAACCTGGCCACTAATGCTGAAACACAACCCAAGGTTGTTATGGCGACATGCTCTAGACCCGGGGTGGTAGCCATCCAGTCGGGCAAATGCCCTACCACCTGGCTGTGGGTTGTTTTGTCGCCTCTTACGACAAGCTGCCCGGCCGCAGGTAATTGTCTTCTTTCTCCGTCCCTGCACGGATACGGTTGTACATTCCTGATTATATCAATATATATTTCTTTATTGACATAAACAAGCTAGGTATGATATATATTTTTGGGTTTATATTAGTGTTTACAAATCATATACGAGTAAGATGACGAAATAATAAATATATTTATTGCTTTTTTTAACAGAATTGTATAATTTTAGACAAACTTATATTGTTTTTTTTTTTTTTATTGCAGGAGATCAGCAGACAGGCAGACGGCCCACTTGATGGACAGCGGTTACCATCGCCTATGGACATTTGCAACACCAAAGGTGCTACGAATGCGCTGCTGCTCTCTTTAGGGAGCCTGGAACCTGGTCACTAATGCCGGAACACAACACAGGGTTATTATGGCGGCATACTCTAGACCAGGGGTGGTCGCCATCCAGCCGGACAAATGCCCTACCACCTGGCTGTGGGTTGTTTTACTATTGTTTTACTTAGAAGACATTTTCATTTTCCTACATTACTAACAGGATTTTTGTAGTGTATTACAACTATTTAAAGACGTTTACATGTCTTAGACAACGTAATCCCCATCTAAAGTTAGGTATTACGTTGAAACATGTTTTGTATGAATCATCTAAAGATACTTCTGTCTTCCGTCTGTCTGTCTTCTACTTCTACGGTCTGCCACACTTTAACTAAAATGTTATCTATCTATCTATCATGGTAATGCGAACGAAGTTTCACGAAGACGGCTAGTTTGGTATAAAAATTGAAAGTGCAATACAATACAGTGCTATACAATGCAAGTGTATAGAAGAGCGAAGTATTTTTTTATGCTATAAAAAATACGATATAAGTATCGCTATATAACGTGGTAACGCCGCCAGCCTTTTGGGAACGTTCCCGGTAAGTGACAGTGGTTTGGGACCAATATTTTGTCTATAACTAACTGTCCCGGCACACGTCGGTTTGCCGGAAAAAGCTTCAATCGATATGCCGACAGCAGCGCCACCTACCGGGTCCAATTGTGAACCAACTCAGAAACCTTCTCTGGCTCATGCACAACAACTTTGCTAAAGATCATCACATGATCAAATGTATAGTTTACGATTCTATAAAGGACATACAGACAAACATTCATATTTATATATAAAGAGAAGAAAAAGATTATGCCCTCCTTTTTTTATTTAGTTCTAGTTTTTAATTTTTTCTCCTATTGTAGTTTTAGTATTTAATTGTATTTTTCTAGTTTAATTTATGGTGTTATATTGTTTTATGTGTAACAATTTGTTTAATGTAATTTGTCCTAAATAAAATAAATATTAAATATATAACAATAAACTAATATATGAATAATATATGGGCCCATTGTATAAGGTAATATTTCATAACGCTTCCTTCCTCTTCTATTCCTCTCCGTTAATTTATTGAAACGAACATTTGTACCAATAACTCATATGTGACGTTTAATAATAACATTAAGGCATGCAGTAAACGTACAAGAATTATTGAAAACGGAAACAGTGGGCAAAGTTCCAATTTTTCGAATTACCACCGTTTTTGGGATGTTACTACTGTTTACATTACTCGTTTGTAACTCGATAAACAATCATCATTTGTCTACGCGTCTTGCTTCGCTCGTGGTTATCGCTCGACTGCCTCGTCCCTCAATTTGGGCATTGCTTTATACTGCACAGATGCAATATGTTTACCCGGCCGCGTGGACCGAATTTCCTAGAATCAGTTTGTATTTTAAATGAAAGACACCTGGCTATAATGATCACAATACAACAATAGGCCGCAAAATTTTACAATACACATAAAAAAGCAGTAAAAAGGAAAACAATATTTAAGTAGTTAGGACTAACAATGCTTCAGTGGAGTCATAGTCAAGTTTCAACATCCATTCTGTCAGGGCTTTCTTACACTTATCTTTAGGCAAAGAAGGAAGACACATATAGAACATATCTTAAATGAGAAAAGCCTATTACGGAAAAAGCAGTTTCGTAAACTAATATTTTACCCTAGAATAGGAAAAAACCATTGGTAGACCCCCATCGAGTTAGCTCTCTATTTCTTTATACAACAGTGATTTTCGATACGTTGCCTTTGCATCCATATGTTGTATCCATTTGGGCTTTGTTGCCACCAGTTACCGAGCTTTTCCTCATTCTTCAAACGATAAAATCGCATGAACCTCAATAAAAGCTTTTAAGTCAATACATTTCAATAGCCAAAGAAATAAATAAATATCATTTAATAGAATTTAGTATACTGAAGACACATTTGTCATTTTTTTGGGATTCCGTCGCCATTTTGAGTAAACTTAGTACACTTATACAATAGTAGGGTTCGCCCGCATCTTCGTCCACGTTGGATGGGTAACAAGAATCACAGTTCTTTTTGAAGTGATAACTTCTTATGGGAGGGTAAACCGCTTCGTTATTTAACGCGTTACGGTGCCAGTCTATCTGGCTTCCCTTTCTCGCATACGGCAACGTTAAGCAGGCTCCTCCTCTCTCACTCTAGCCCACAGCGCTGGCCGTATTTTGGTTATTAAATTAAATAATGATACTAATAATGAACATACATCAAATTCTAATGTACATATTCAAGAATCGTAACCAAGAATAAAATATTTTTTTGTAATCAATAAACGATTTTATTAATACACATAAAATTTAAGTAATAACCTAAGCTTTTCTCTAGTTAAACACTATCAATATTAAATAGTTCAACTTAGATTAGTTTAAGTTATCACTTTTTTCAGGCGTTCCGAGACGCACACGTTTGTTTTTTTATAGCTGGAATACAGCAGATAGGCAGACGGCTCACCTGATGGAAATCGGTTCCGACGCGTATGAACATTTACAACACCAGAGGTGTCACCAACGCGCTGCCGACCTCGAAGATATTTTATGACCCCCTTTTTAAAAAACCCCATAGGGTAGCTGTGGGAAAAACACGGCTGGATGCTCTTTCCACATCCACGGGAAGTGGGGATGAACGAGATGGTAAAAGAAAGACGAAGCCACCATTCTAAACAATCCTTTTACACAGAGAATTTGAATCAGTGAAAGTATTGCATTGAAATTCAATTTTCGACCTGACCATTTTAAACCGATCCCAAGAAAATTCCCACAGGATTCCCGCGGAGAACCAGAACCCAATTCCAGCGCCATCCAACGGATCAATTTTGAATATAATTCATCCCGGGGCTTATACGAATATTCACACATACACATCAAAAATTAATTAATTCGATCCAGCCATTTAGAAGCAGTTCAGTCACATACACAGGAACAGAAGAATGTATTTATAAAGATAATCGTGAGTGATATCGTCAGTCTAGAAAAATCATAACAATATTTCGAGTTTTTTTATTTTTTTTATTGCAGGAGATCAGCAGACAGGCAGACGGACCACTTGATGGACAGCGGTTACCATCGCCTATGGACATTTGCAACACCAAAGGTGCTACGAATGCGCTGCTGCTCTCTTTAGGGAGCCTGGAACCTGGTCACTAATGCCGGAACACAACACAAGGTTGTTATGGCGGCATACTGTAGACCAGGAGTGGTCGCCGTCCAGTCGGGCAAATGCCCTACCACCTGGCTGTGGGTTGTTTTGTCGCCTCTTACGACAGGCCGCCGGGCCGCAGGAAATTGTATTCTTTCTCCGTTCCTGCACGGATAAAAAGATGACTATCATTCTATTTAAGTCAATACGACTAGGTGACCAAGTCCTTATTGTCGTATTCCGTATAGGTCAGTTTTGTATATCAAGGGTTTTCGAGAGTTTCCAAGTTTAAGTATCTGGGGCACTGGGTAACCGAAGACTTAAAGGATGATTGTGATATAGATTGGGAACGTAGGTCACTGGCTGTCCGATGTAACATACTGGTCCGCAGGTTCGCACATTGTACACAAGGGGTACAGAAGACGCTTTTCCGAGTATACTGTCAGTCCTTCTACACGTGCAGCCTGTGGGTCAGTTATATGCAGCGATTATACAGCGACCTACGTGTCCAGTACAATAATGGGCTGAGGGTGTTGTTGGGGTTGCCAACGCGATGCAACGCATGAGGGATGTTCACAAAGGGCGAATCGATGGCTTTGCGGCCATCATTAGAAAGAGATGCGTATCCCTAATGGCCGTCGTCCGCGGCATCACCAACAGCATGCTCAGTCTTATTGTAGATCGATGGGACTCGCGACTGCTACGTAAATGGATGCAACTGCACACCCAGTCAGATGTATATGTTTATTTTCTGCCGCCTCGCGGCCCGGTGGCAGAGTCCATTATTCAAATAATTTGGTATACATGTCCTTTTGACGCTGTGGATTAGAAACATTTATAATCATTATTGTGACGTAGATGGAATGCCCCAGTACTTATTTAATTAATTAATTGTTGTGCCGTGAAATAATTTGAAAGTTAAAATTTGTTCACAGTGAAATAATTTTTAATACAAAACTTTACTATATAGAAATAATCAATTTCTGAAATAAATGAATTATTATTATATTCTAGTAACTCCATTTTAGAATATAGTCCTTCCATTTGAGGGAATAAGACAAAGAGAGCATGCAAAATAGAAATGGCGGCCAGCCAACACCGAGTTTCAGTTGTAAAAACAAATATCTCAGTTTCCACCACTTTATCGCTATGTATCATGTCGTTGTGGATTTATGTGATACGCAGAGAAGCGGAAAAGCGTTAGCTTCCAGCTTCATCGGAGAGACGTGTTATTTTTCTTCAATGCATCTGAATATCGATACAAAGAAGCTGAAACGGTGGAACCCACAAATTGTAATTTTTTTACAAGCCCCGAGAATCTTTTGAGATTTCGGAAGACTAGTCATATGCTCAATATTGAAGTACGGATGTAAGGCTTCGAGCCTAACAGCTAAGGAGGAGAACAAGCTGTTGGTGGCTGAAAGAAAATTCCTCAGAAAGATCCTGGGTTCGACACAGGGAAGCGATGCCAACTAGCGAAAACGAAAAAATCCCGAAATTAAACAACTGGTGGATGAGTCCAATATAATAGGCGAGAGCAAGGCACATCGCTTCCACTGGCTTATCCACCTACATAGAATGAAGGAAATAAGCCTATCTGGGCAGACCAAGGGGACGGCGACCAGTTAGTCGACCCAAATATCGCTGGAGTGGTGAAGTGAAGGCTGATCTGAGTGAACTTCTGCAACAACTGCCTATGACTGGCAGGAGACTGCGCTACACAGAAAGGAGTGGAGTATTCTCATTTCGGAGGCCAGGACTCATTTTGGGTCGGTGAGCCGCAACAGTTAGTTACTTAGAAATTATAATAGTAGTATATTCATATTGAGGCACTAAACAGTGTTTACAAAATTGGGAATTGATTTTAAAATCAGTAATTTCTATCTAATATATTAACACCAAATTTTTAACCATTACAAAAATATGGATAATTTATTTTTTATATTTTATTATTTTAACGTCGTTACTAAAAGGTATGTGTTTTGAGTTAAAAATCAAAAGAATAATCTGTTTGATAGAAAATAAGGTTGGGAAAAAAGTTTTTTTTTATTTACACTGTTCCACTATTGAAAGGACTGTAAAACACATATTTTGCAAAAACTGGTAATAGATAAATTGCAAAAACTCGAGATAAAAATATTTTAGTTATTGTTTATTTTTGAAAAATCGGCTCGGCTTTTCATCCGAGTCTTACAACAAAAATATCATTTCATGCCTTATACTCCCAAGTATTGGTAAAAAAATGGCCATGAATTAATTTGTAATTTTACCATTAAAAAAATCGGAAAAAAAGGGTGAATTAATTTTATTATGAAATAAAACAAAACGATCCCTAAAAAAGTAAAAGTAGAAACCGGTCCAGGGGCAGTTTTTACTTAGAAACTCTGCTATACCCTTTACTGTCACATCAATATAATTAGGGATTCAATCAAAATAACCTAAGGTTAGATCAAAATATTTTTTAATCCGCAACGTTCATAATTAATTAACATCAAAAAGATATTTAATCGTGCTGTATCAAAATACAATCTCAATTAAAGCGTTATTCCCCAATAACCAAATATATTTGTACCAAAGATCAAACGTTTGAACACATTAAATTAACAACGCACGTCTCGTTCGAGCAACATTCATTCCTTTGAACTGTTCGTGCTTCATTGATCCGATCGTGCGAGTAGTTGCTTAGTAGCTTAATGTAGGCGCTTTGCTCAAATTTACATTTGTTTGTTACAACTCAAGTCCCGACAAAAACAAAATCCACCTGCATATCTGAAACAAAACACACTTTTTTTCCTGTCGGCATTTGAACTAATAACATTGAAACTATTGTTATCCCTTTTATGATCGTCTTCTTTTGTTCACTTATTTATTGGCATATTGTCCATTGTACTCACTCATTAACATCATTAGCCAGGTGTTGCGGATTTCTTTCCATTTGTGTAGTATAAAAGGACGACATGACGGAGAGGGGGCGGCAGTCGAGCGAGAACCACAATCAAAGCGATACGTGTGTACATTCGGATTCTTCGGTGACAGACTTTGCGCGTTTTATTGAATTACGACCTTCTACATTACCTTTGGATTTGTTGTGTTCGGTTATATTTGTACCTGTTTTATACATGTTTGTATAGTTCTAATACACTCTATAATAATTCCAACGGAATTTTAATTCCAGTCTCGCGACTCGTAACAATACCATACAATGACAAGTCTATTGTAAGGGTCATGATTGGTATGTAAAAACAATACAATACACGTGAAATAATTTTAACTTTTTTTAAGCATATTGCGAGCACAGCAGAAATGCAAACTTGTATATGCGTACCAGTAGTAAAATTTTTGGTTACAAATGGTTACAAATTTTTATGGGATTTGTATGATGTAAATTCAAAAATGTCGTTGAAATTATCACAAAGTTTATTAGAACTACACACATAATAATTCACAGTTCCAACAAATGTTATTTTCAATTTTTTTTTAATGGTATTTGAAATGTTATTTATTTATCAATATACCATAGAAGGAACACTCATGGCACTAGATAGGATAATATATAAGTATAGACATAAGGCCCACACTGCACATGCACTTCCTCACAACACCAGCATGTAACAGATACACTCTACATTAGTATAGGTTTAGTATTAAAATTAGGATAAATTAATACAAAACTCTTAAGTTACATACACGTCAACACAAATTAATTAATGTCACACACAAGAACTCAAATAATAAGCGTGTTAAATTTTAAAAATTAAATCTAGAAATTAAGCTAAAAAAAGGTACGGAACTCGAGTCCGTAGAGTAATTAAAAAAAACATAGAAGGTATTGATAGAGAGATAATCTATATGTTAAATGTGTCTGCATAAATAGGGTCGTTGTCCGTCTGACTGCGGTAGGTAAAGGTTTGTTACACAAATAAAAGGACGTAAGCCTGACAATAGATTGTTTTAATAACAATCTTCAATAAAAATATAGTTGACTACAACAAAACTAAGCCGTAGGGCAGAAAATCGTTAACACATCAGTCGCGCAAAGTTCGTCGGTATACTTACTCCGAAAGTGCACTAGGTAACGCCCCGTTTGCAGTCAGAACACACGTCTAACTCCTTCCTCGACTGCCCTACCCTCTCCATTTACAAATTAGACATGGCCTCCTATCAATATACCTAACATTTCTTTGAATTATCAAAATGTCGGCTCAATTATTCTAAGAATATGCATGAAATAGGTTACACAGGAATAATATGGTTTTATGCCGTCTTACTACGGTGTAAACAAAGAGGTTAGCGCGAACAATGGATCACTCAAATTCAAAGGGGTAATAAGACACCTGCAAAGGATTAGTCGTATCGGCTCACAACAATATATTATTTCTAAAGCTATTCAAGCATTTGCGCAACTGAAAAGTAGAAAATAAAAGAAAACGCGTTCAAACTGAAAAGCAATAAATATATATTTGCTATGACATCTTGAATCGATGCGAATTAAAACTTAAAAATTACTATATTGTGCAAATTTGACGATGCTTTTTATTATATTTTGCTTGGCACCGACTTGCAGTAAATATGTTTTTATTTTCTTTTACTTTGCAGTCGGTTTGTTTTGTTAAAAAAGTATTAATTAAAATTGATATGGAGAAGATGATTTTGATTGATTTTGAGGGATTACTGTCACCTATAGAAGATTGCAGTGTTGCTAGCCTTAGATTAAGTAAGTAAGAGAGATAGTTTCCTAAAAAATTACATTCAGAGTTGAAGAACAAAACCAATCGATGTGTGCGTGAGCGGCCATGTAATTATTTTCGTTGACAAAGGCCCAAATAATTTTGCAAGTGAATAGACTACTTCTAAGAATAAAAAATGGAAATTATTGGTACTCGCCACACTGAGATTTTGTCGGGATCGACGCGTCGACAAGCGAACTGAGAGTTTTAGGTGAACCTGCAGCCCACCTCTTGACACCCCTTAGCCACTGACACCCATGTTGCCCCTTGCCAATCTTGGCATTTTAGAGGACCATGCAGTGAGTTGGGCAAGTCATCGTTCACCTATTTTTTCCATGTTCCTTGAACATTACGACGGGGAGACGCCATAAGTCCCTGATCTAGAGCTTCACTAGCAGTTCATCCCTACACTTACCCGGGCTTATCCCTGGGTGCATTTTTATGCGATGTTTACAGGGACAGTCGCCGATCAGTGTTACGCCACATTCACATAAAATTTGTCAAGGGGCCTCTACGTGTTGGCCTCCCCATGGCCCAACGCAAGCCCTCCAAAAGTCCGGGCCATCTTTATGGCCCATAATCTTCAGCGAAATATAAATAGTAATAATAATCATAGTAATATTGTGTAAAATTACGTAAATATGGGAGAAACAAACATGTGATAGTTAACTTTAGATCCCGAAGTAATAATCCTTCACGAGTCTGTTGAACGCCTGAAGAGATGCGCACGCCTGATTTTCACAGGTAGCATTACACAGGCACAGGGTATGTATGAACTGTGAAAGATTTATTTTAAAATCGCAAGTGATTTACCGATGTTTCCAGACGTATGTTTTCCGGTGATCTGAGGTGATGAGCAAGGTGTAGATATTTGAATCGCTTCTTGGGTTTTTGGATTAAATAGTACATCACATTATATAGGAGAGATAGAATATAAGCATTCCGACGAAGACGGACAGGAAGCCACTTGAGTTTAACACGAAATTCTGAAACATGATAATATTGTTACAACCTAGGCGCCGACAAAGACAAATTCCACGTACAGATTTGTAGAAGCACATTTATTACCCACTAGCATTTGAACTAACATTAAAACGATTTTAATCTTTTTATGATCGTCTTCTTTTGTTCAATTATTTATTGGCATACGTTTCTACTATTATCAACAATAATTTTGTTGATAATAGCCTATTGTCCATTGTACTCACTCATCGTACTCACTCATTATCATCATTAGCCAGGTGTTGCGGATTCATTTCCATCTGTGTAGTATAAAACGACGGCCTAATGGAGTGGGGGCAGCAGTCGAGCGACGATTACGATACCAGCTTGACGTGTGTACAACCGGGGATCTAATAGTGACGGACTTTGCGCGTTTTATTGAATTACGACCTTCTGCATTACGTTTGGATTTGTTGTGTACGGTTCTACTTGTATCTGTGTTATACGTGTTTGTATAGTTGTAATAAACTCTACAATAACTCTAACGGAATTTTAATTCGAGTCCCGCTAAACTCGTAACAATATTTACGGAAACCAAATATGACGGGAACTTTTATTTATCATACTAGACACTATTAACTCTAGGCTAATCGTTTCACCTAAATATTCTGTGAGAATGTAGTATCATGTGATACTACATTCGAGGATGTCCTCGAGCCGACCCTTAGGACTGTAATCAAGATAATAACTCCAGCATGGCTTTACCACGTATGAAAATGAAGGAAGGCTCCATTTTTACAATTTGGCTACCGTACCCTAAATAAACAATAACTCCCATAGTAAAGAGTATTTCAAAACGGATTTTATTTAAATATTTTATATGAAAAGCGGATTAAATGCTTTTCAGTTCACTCCCGTTATTTAATATGTCAAAACATACAATTCAATATGACTCTCAAGGCTACCATGTTTTTGTAACGCTCAGAACTGTATTTCGTGGAAACCATACCATTTTACATATAAATTCTATCAAAACTATCAATATACATTACATACATAAGTACATAATTAAGTATACATACAGCAACAAGCTAACATTATTTTTATATTAGTATGGTTTGATTTCCTTCTTTTTGAATACGTGAAATAATAACGAATATTCAAGTATTACGAAAATTTTCAATCAATAAGAAAAATCGGAGAAAATTCGAAATGTTTTTCGCTAAAGCCCAACAATGCAGTTTTGAAAAGGTAAACTAAACTTTTATGTTTTTCTTCTTACACTATCTTATTTGAAACAAATCAATCATTTATGTTAATTATCTCTCGTCTCTCGTAATCTCGTCAAAATACCTACCTCATGAGTTTTATTATACTCATATCTAACGTATCGATGTACTAGGCTAGCACAGTCGGCAGCTGTTTAATAATTCAAGCGAATCTCCATGCTTTTGTTCACGTCACGACCGGTGTTTGCTTTCAATTAGACAGCAACGTTACCTCACTTCCAGTCAACTATGATGCCCTAGTACATTGTTAGGTGAATAAAGGACTATCAGAGGAAATTACTGGGCAGCAAATTATATATATTCCTTTGTTACTAGGCAGTAGCTTTATTTTACTTACACAAAAACTTAATTCGTTTTTTTTAATATAATATAATGATAACAAAGAAAGTAAGTTCATATAATTATGATAGTAAAACTGCCCAGCAAAACATAGAGACGAGTAGAAGCCAACCTGATTGGAAGTAATATAATGACATGTTTTAATGGGAACGTAGGTATTTCTTAGTTAATTGAAAAACGTGATTTTGTCCCCGTCCCATCAATGTAAATTTCTTACTAATATTAGTATATAGTAACTTTGTGAAGTTCCTTTGTAAAGTTTTAATGCTTAATAATATATATGTGTAATGTAGTTAGTAAGTTTATGTTTGTGTTTTCCATAGATTCGCACCGACGTATAAATCACCGACCAAATTTCAGTGGCTAAAATTGCATTTAAAATAGCACCAGTCTTTTCTAACTTTTAAATTGGCAAAATCAATGCCGAAGGCATTGGAGCCATAATTAAAAAAAGTGATTGCAGCGCACTCTTTTTTGCTTATAAATCTATTCGGAAGGAAAGAACTTCATTTAGCGGAATAAAATGTATCCTAAGTGTTAGTTAAGTTAATCGGGTTATAAATTACTTACCTACAATTTACCTACATTTCCTACAGTGTGAACATAGTCATGAAATAATATTAGGTAATAAATAACAACATCATGTACTTAATAAACGAAATTTCTAGTACCCTTGGTCACATTTAAATGATTCATTTGGGTTATTTTAATTAATATGAGGCGGGTTACGTTTCTTTATCACTAAGCAAATTCAACGCTTCGATGATTTAATTATTTCTTTCCTCTTTTTTCAACTTATTCTGCCTCAAATGCTACCGCACTCAAATTGGTATATTTTTATCTATATACGTATATCGTTTTAATTACTAAATGAATGAATGCAAACTCTTTATTAATACGCACGCACGCATATATACTCTTTTATTTATTGTTCAAGACAGATTAACAGTTTAAGCCTTGGCAAAATCTGTGATTATAGTCCTCGAAAACAGAACCTTAATAACGTCAAACTTATAATTTAAATTAATTATTATGGTCGAATTTTGACCACGGGTGACCTCTAGTGTCATCACTAGTAGCGGTCGTTGTGTTACATGTTGTATCAAAATATTACAGGTTGCGCACTGTAATGTTCGGATCTGTAACATTACAAGTTACGCACTGTAATGCTCGGATCTGTAACGTTACACTAAAGGCGAATGCTCTCAATGTGTGAGCACCTTAAAGTTTGAATTTCGTGAATGAACTCATGGATATGGCTTGTTTAAAATAAACCGAAAAATGTGCATTCAAAAGTATAAATTCGACATTTTTTTTTTTAACTATTCTGCTATCAGTACTCGGTACACACTACTGAAACTTTGGCTGTTGTGTTTGTTATCAAACAAGCTTGGTTGCTCATACATGGCGATATTAGGGTACCGTTTGTAAAATATTTATATTCAATTAATCTATGTTTTAAAAAAAATCTTTAACCATTTTGAGTATTTGCTTAAGTAAGTTAAATAATAGCTGCTATAAATGACATCATCCATCGGGCTCTTACCACCGCCAGGGTACCGACTGATGTCGGATGTCTGTGGTGTCCTAGAAGATGGGTCGATGCTTAGTGTGACGGTACGTACGTACACTGGCTGTTTCCCATCTTCCAGACAACGTCTAAAACCAAACATGAATGAATGAGAACACTTTACTGTTCACCAAAAGTTCACCAAACTACGTCCTTTAAACTAAGTACAGCAAATGTTGAACAAAGGGCGGCCTTATCGCTTAAAGCGATCTCTTCCAGGCAGCCCCCTAAAGTAAGGAAAAAGTTAAGATAACAGTGGTCGTGAAAACAGTAAATAATAAGAAACATTCCAAGAATAAGTAAATAAATAAATAATAATATATTTTATATACTATACAAAAATAAGATATATCATACTATATATAGAATCAGCAGTATGAAGCTCAACAAAACTGTACGGAACCAATAGAAAATATATAGTAAACCCAAAATGAACTGGTCGAAAACCAAATACAGCTATAAAACTTTTCGCAACTACTAGCCATGAAATGTTTGTTTTTGTCAACTATTTTTGTGTACAGTACATACATACACTACAAAGGTAGTATGAGCATTTATGGTTTTGTAAAACCTGTGTAAAAGTAGGAAACGTTTGTTGAGATTTTTCTATGCATTACGACATGAGGTGGTCTAAGAAGTGCGTAATAAAATCTCTTCAGGTCAGCAACGCGTGGATAACTTCCCAAATGTTGCAAACGTTTATAGGCGACAGTAACCACTTTCCATAAGTCCGACAGCCTGTTTGACTGCTTCAGCCAATAAAAAAAGATATATCTATGAAATATGACTAGAAAATATATTGAAGTGAAACTTCTACATAGACAGGGGGATATTAGGATTTTTCTGTCACGAAAAAGCGTTACGACCGTGATGAAAGGCGGTATAATTTTAGAGTAGACGTGGTGAGACACAGCAAAATTTTACAGTAGACTGAATGTTTTTTTGGTTCCGAATCGAATTCAGTTTGTGCTTCAGGTAATGTACCTAACTAAACCAAAACACAATTAACAATAAACTTGCGAAAAATCAAAATGTGTGCTGTGACACATCGTAGAAGTGAAACTTCATCGGACAAGTAGCAAAATGAATCGCAACAAAATGTGAACTTAAAGTTTTTACGGACAGATTGTGAATCTACTTGTCCAATTTGAAAACCTGTATGTATGTATGTATTTGTATGTATTCCATGTATTTTTTAAACAGCTTGAATGTACAGACTCGGCGTGTTTCGAAATTTTATTATAAATTTCGAAACTGTAACCTGCAGACGTTGCCTTGCCGTTAAAAAATAAAAATCTAGGAACCAATTGCAGCGCCGTCAACCAATACCCAATTATTAATCTAATCCATTCTCGAATCTTCTAGAAAAAATACAAAAAAAAACATGAAATTTGGACCCACCGTTGAAGATGTATTCAGTGGTGCCACCTGCCGGGTCCAATCGTGTATCAAAACCATCCTAAGATCCACTTGAACACACACAAAAATAATTCACCTAAATCAGAAAAAATAAAATGCATTCATCATTCCCAATCGGCTGGAAAGGATCATAACAAAAGAATGGCTAGCCATATTTTGAACTGATGTTTTTTTTAATGATAATATATTAATTCCGGACGAAGACAATTCCAAAATCATAAAAATTGGTCCAGCCGTTCTTGAGTTATAAATGGTGTAACTAATACAACTTTGTTTTACGTATGTAGATAGATAAAGTAAACTTATAATGAAAATGGATTCAAAATCCGTTGCGTAGTTTAGGACGAGTTTTCTGATAACCAGACAGACTAGAAAAGCGACTGTACAAAAAATACAAAATTAATCTGAACCAGTTTTCTGACGTAGAAAATATTTTGGATTGAACCTTTTTAGGGTTGATAATGCAGGTTAAAAGGGGTGTTAAATAAACCCTAAACGAACTCCTGTTCAAAAGACTGACGATTTGGACGCGCCCAAAAGTCAAAAGTCGTGGTAGCGTAATGGTTAGCGCACGCGCCCCCTGAATCAAAGGGCGCGGGTTCGATCCTGATCGGAACGCATGCACCTCTTAGTCAGTTTTCTGATCTAATGTGCATATTGTTACAATTGCCACGTGCTAACAACGGTGAAGGAAAACATCGTGATGCAACCTGCACATCGAGATAACCGATGTGTCAAACCAGCCAAGCCGCCTTGGACAAGCGTGGCGGGTATACTGTCCGTTGCCCTATAATGGGAGGCCCGAGCCCAGCAGTGGGACATTTATGGGCTGACATTATATTTATACATTATAATGCAGGTACTGACAATCACTTGACCATTTTTGCATCTATCGGAATATTATGCTGTATTTATTCTTTGATTAGCTACTGTGTTGTATAGGGTATGTGAGATAAAAGGGTACGCACCTTGCACAAATTGTTCGTGTCCTTCGATAGCTTGATGAGCAGGCACCAGTATAACACTCTCTCACATCTTCTAGTTTAAAAATATTAATATTTTACACACGTCGCGGCGCGGATGGATTGACTTTGAGCACTTATTTTAAATATTTTGAGTTGAAACTTTTTTAGTAGGAGTGCGTGCGTAGCGAGCGAGATTTGCAACGTCTTCTTTTTGGTGCGGTAGCGGGGTAGTGGGGGGAGATTTTTAATACGGAACGGGAAGGAGTGAATGAATGGAATGAACGGCCCGTACATCTCCCCCGGCCTAGAGGTTATCCTCTAGAAATAGAGTGAATATATTAAATAATAATAGCGTTATATAAATACATATTATAAGTATTTATACATTACATAGCGTGAGATAAAAGTATAGAGTAATAAATATATAAATAAGCGATATATGTGAGTGTTTTATTGCGATGGTAGAGGACAGACTTTGACCACAGGACGAATGTAACTACCACTATTGGTGCGAACTTTGACAGTGCGTATAACATTATCTTTGCCGTGGTAGACTTCTTCGATTACTCCTAAGGGCCAAAATAGAGGATGCGTGTTATTATCTTTAATAATAACTACCGAACCTAACTCCACGGGTTTGGTCAGCGTGTTCCACTTTTCACGTTGTTGAAGTGAGGATAAGTATTCCTGACTCCAACGACGCCAAAAGCTCTGTACTAACTTGTTTGTTAGTTGAAAACGCGTAAGGCGATTGCTGGGTGTATTTACTACATCCTCAGCGGGAAGAAACTTAAGCGGCGTAACATTCAAAAAGTGATTTGGAGTTAGAGCAGAGATATTAGAGGGATCTGAACTAAGCACACATAGAGGTCGGCTATTTAACAGACCTTCTATCTGCACTAGTACCGTATAGAATTCTTCGTAGGTTAGAATCTGAAGTCCTATAACTTTATAAATATGCGTTTTGACACAACGAATATTAATTTCGCTAATGCCGTTGAAATGCGGTCCGTATGGAGGACTGTTGAGAAACTTGATGCGTTGATCAGCTAATTGTTGACTCATGTAGTTTTTATGCGAATTTGACTCTAGTAATGTATATATTTCATCGAGTTTGCGTTTAGCGCCTAGAAAATTGGTTCCGCCGTCGCTATATATCATAGCCACGGGACCTCTTCTACTAATAAAGCGGTTAAATGCTGCGAGGAATAAGTCAGAACTTAAATCTGTAACTAACTCCAAGTGGAGAGCTTTTGTAGTTAGACAGCAAAAAAGACAAATATAAGCTTTCTGACTTTTCACGCCACGTCGACGAATATGTGTAATATAAAATGGGCCGCCATAATCTACTGACGTATAGACAAAAGCCTTGGTTTCGGACACACGAAACGATGGTAGATCACCCATCAATGGAGAGGATGATCTAGGATTAGATTTAAAACAAATGTTGCATTGATGGACACGTTGTCTTACTAGATTTCTAGCTGACAGTATCCAGAACTTTTGTCTTAAAAGCGCTAATAAAAGTGAAGGACCAGTATGTAAGTTAGAGATGTGAAAGTAGTCAACAATTAACTGTGTTAAGCGATGTTTTGAAGGGAGCACAATGGGGTGTTTTTGTCCAAAATTGAGGTTTGAGTTTTTGAGTCGACCTCCGACGCGAATGGTATTATTGGAGTCGATAAATGGGTTGAGTTTGAGAAGCGCTTTAGAGATGCGTTTGTTATTTTTAATAGCGTGTATGTCTTGAGCAAAAAATGTATGTTGTATATGGCGTATAAGAAAGAGTTCAGCGTAATCTAAATCTGATGGCGTAAGTATACCTGTTGAGCGTAATATTTTTGCGAAGCGTAAAACATAAACGGTTGCACGTAATAGTATTCTATAAGATGAAATGCGTTCTATTAATTGATCGAGAATGTGAGTTTCCGATATATCTACGTTGGAAACTAATGCTATAGTTTTCATTTCTAATAAATTTTCGTCATTAGAAATGACTTGGAATGGCTTAATAGGCCACTGCGAAAGCGGGTGGGAAACCCAACTAGGTCCGTGATACCAAAGCGGTAAGTTTATTAAGAGTTTGGGTGTCACAGGTCGTGATAGCACGTCCGCGGGGTTTTCATCACCGCCGACATGATACCAGTGATCAGAGGGGAGTTTAGAGTTCAATTCTGTTATCCTATTGGCTACAAAAGTGTGGAATTTAAAGGCGGGTGAATGAATCCACGACAAACTGACAGTGGAATCAGAAAAAGCGTGAATAGAACTAATAGGGTAACGTTGAGATATAATGTCGCGGACTGAAGTGGTAAGGTTGGCTAAAAGAAGCGCAGCACACAATTCAAGACGAGCGAGCGAGATTTTCTTAAGCGGAGCGATTCGCGATTTTGAGGTGAGTAGTTTAACAATTCCAGGCGAACGTGAGTCTGGGCTAACGCGTATATATACAACTGCGCCATAACATTTTTCGCTAGCGTCAGCAAAGCCCACTAACGACACGTGACAACCTGCGATTATACCTATATGGCGCGGTATTTTTACTAGCGATAAATACGTAAGTTCGTTTTTGAACTGGGTCCACTTCCGTTCAATGGAATAAGGCACGGCCTCATCCCATGATAATTCACGTTGCCAACACTCCTGTACTAACAATTTCATAAAGGCGGTTACAGGGCCTAAAATGCCCAAGGGATCAAATAAACGAGCAGTAGCGGACAAGATTTTGCGCTTTGTACATTGACCTTCATCAATAGTACAAGTTTTATAAAGAAAATTATCCTCTTTAGGCTGCCATTGCATGCCTATAATTTTAGTGCAGGCGTTAGAGTCAGTATCAAAATCTACAAGTTGGGTATTTTTATGTGATTTTATTCATAAGTTCCGAGCTATTTGAGATCCACTTCACTAATTTGAAACCACCGGCCAAGAACATATTAACCATTTGGTTATATGCCTGTTCAGCGTCGCACAGGCCGTCCATGGACGATACATAGTCGTCCATGTACATTCGAGTTGTGGCTTCACTAGCGGCGATTGGGTATTTGTCGCGTTCGTCAGCAGCAAGTTGCCGTACGACGCGCATAGCGAGATAAGGCGAGCTTGAAACACCGAAAGAAACCCTATTAAATTGATAGGTATCGATCGCGGACTCTGAATCAAATCTAAATAAAATGCGTTGAAAAGATTGATGAGACGGATTTAATTTTACACAAAAATGCTATATTTTTTTATGAATTAGCGAATAGAGTAATTGTATAGCGATTAATTAAATAAATTAGAGCAATTAAATGAATGAAAACTTCGAAAATATTAGTTTTAATTTAGACTCGTAAAAAGTTAATTGCGTTTTTTCCGGAAGCGGTTTCGTTGGAGCTTTCGTTAAAAATCTAAAGGAGGTGTTTGAATATTACGAATAAATGTTTTAATACGTTGCTTTGGTTGCGAACGCGGGACAACACACTGAGCTCGACCCATCGCGACGTAGCCTAGTGTAGTTTCAACACCTACAATGGAGGATTGCGGAGAACATATTTTATTTTTGCCTAATAAAAATGGGAATACTTCATTGCCTAGCAAACAGTCAACGCATGCAGGCGTGTAAAAATCTTCATCTGCCATGGGCAAATCTTGTAAATGCGTTGCCTGAGATAAACAAATCGGTGCGTTCGGTAAATAGTCTGTGATAGTGTCAATAACGCGGGCTAACACTGTGTACTTGAATCGCGTATTGAAACGAGACTGAAAAGTTAAATTGACAAAACCTTGCGAAATACTTTCCGAACGCCCTATTCCTTTAATTAATAAAGGAGAATAATTGATTTTTAAATTAAGTCGATTACAACAATCTTGCGTTATAAAGTTAGTCATAGATCCCGTGTCAAGAAATACACGCAACTTATGACGATTTCTATAAGTATCGTACGCATATACAGAAGCGGTAGGCAATAACACGGTAGAATAATTGTATTGCGGGTAGGTTGTAGCAGAGAGCGATAAGTTGTTTCTTTCATATTTCGTTTGTAAGTTATCTGCGCTAGCGACCTGTGAATGAGTAGATGAATGCGTGTTGCACTGAGTGAACGGAACCGGCGGCGTCGAGTGAGAAATATGATGCGTGTGTGCTGAGGGTGTAAGCGGCGCGGAAGATTCGGGCGGCGACGAATGTGCGTGCGCCGCCGTACTCGGCGAGATCGGGCGACATCTTGAACTTATTTGTTGCGATGTTACGGGATGGGCAGACATGTCCGCGGATGTTGTATTTTGTATGCCACAATTATAAGTATTAGAATTATTGTTATCAGTGTGCGAATAAACAATGTGTATAAATGTGTGATGTTTGCGTTGACAAATTGAGCAGCGATTTAGTGATTTGCATTGTTTAATGTTATGAAAACCTAAACAGTTTTGACAAAAGTTGTATTTAGTGACGAGTGTATTGCGAGTTTGTATGTTTTGAGATAAGAAATGAGTGCATTTGTATAGTGCATGAGCGGGAGACATTTTACATATTGGACAAAATTTGGGAATGTTTGAGTTAAATTGTGTTTGACTGTTTCGATTGAAGTGAGGTGGAGAATTAGCGTTTTGCGAAAGGTTTTTGTTAGCGGTATTAATGAAGTATGAATGTGTGTGATTAGGTTTGGACTGAGTAATGTTAGGTTTATTTGGAATGTAACTAGGTTTGTTTTGCGTAAATGTTGTGCGTAAGGAGTGCATTCGACTTTGCTCTTTTATGAACTGTTTTAGAGAATTAAACGAAGGTATTTTTATATTCCTCTGAGACTGCTCAAATAATGTAATAGTATTTTTATCAAGTTTATTAAGCGCAATATGTGTGATAATGAAGTCTGAGAGATCTTCAATCTCCAGGCGTCGTAAAGCTGCCTCAGCTGAACAAAATTGTTCTAGGAAGGTTTCTAAAGATTGCGATTTAAAGTTAAGCATTTGTTCAAAATACTGTGAGGCTTGTACTCGAACGTCATGATATTTATCAATTAGTGCATTCCAAATAATGTGGTAGTTTTCACCGGTTGGTGGAACACCTGAACAAACCGTCAGAGCATTTCGAGATAATTTTCCTACTAAATATTGTGCTTTTTCTGCCGTAGTAAGAGTATGGTTATCATGAATTAGCGATTTGAAGTTTTCGTAAAATACAGGCCATTTAGTGGGTGTGCCATCAAAGGAGGCTAATTCAAGTGGCGGTAATTTTTTAGTGATATTGTGTGCATCACGCGCTGAGTTCTCGCGACTTTTAGATATTGCCTTTTCGGTAGCAATGATCACACAATATAAATCATCGAATGCGTTAATTTCAGCGTATGAAGGTTTAGCGTCCTCATCTAGCTTTAAATAATGTAAGTTTAGAGTATCGATGGTGTCTAAAAAGTCTAGCCTAGTCTTTTCTAAAGACTGGAAACGGGCTAAAAATAATGTTTCAAGCGCTGTGTCAGTTGTAACTTGTTGAGATAGATCATACAACTCTTGTATTCTTTGGAACAAAGCTTCTTTCTTTGATTCCAAAAGGGTAACCTTGCGTCGTAAGTCTTTCTCTGCCATTGTTATCGACAATAGAGTGAGTGTTTAGAGGAAGAGTGTTTGCGTGTGAAATATATAATAATAAATAAAGTGTAAATAAGAGTATGCGTATAATGAATTGAGATAAATTGAAATATGAGTATAAGAATTGAGTGTAGCGGTTAGCGTTATGAAGGTATGCGAGTGAATAAAATGGCGGCCGCGCCGTATGTAATAAAATGTAAAAATATACTAAATATATAGTAAATATGCGTGTGAAAAATAGATATATAAATAGAGGAGATTTGTAAGGCTCGAGGGCGATAGAGTTGGAGAAGGATGCGGATCGAGGGACCAGAGAAGGTGTGAGATAAAAGGGTACGCACCTTGCACAAATTGTTCGTGTCCTTCGATAGCTTGATGAGCAGGCACCAGTATAACACTCTCTCACATCTTCTAGTTTAAAAATATTAATATTTTACACACGTCGCGGCGCGGATGGATTGACTTTGAGCACTTATTTTAAATATTTTGAGTTGAAACTTTTTTAGTAGGAGTGCGTGCGTAGCGAGCGAGATTTGCAACGTCTTCTTTTTGGTGCGGTAGCGGGGTAGTGGGGGGAGATTTTTAATACGGAACGGGAAGGAGTGAATGAATGGAATGAACGGCCCGTACAGGGTAGTTGTCCATAATTTGCCTTCATTTTATATATTATATTATAATTATCTATAATATGATGTGGTAATTATCTAGATTATAATTTAAAATCTCTCAATTGTATACAGACGGTATTCATTATGTTGGCAGACGCGATAGATTTATACTGTGTTCGGTTTATTTGGATCACATGTTAAACTTTAAGTGGTGATGCGTTATAGGAGAGATGAAGGAGAAAAAAGGGAACACTCACTTTGCTTGCTGGGGTTGCTGGTTCTCTTCTTTTAACATGTATTCTTTCGGTCACGGTAATGTATACACTAGCGGTTGAGCAGCAATACAACATGGGAGCGCGAGATTCCCTGCGAGATAAGTTTAAAGAAATAAATATTTTAACAGTGGCTTCACAGTATATACTTGAAAATGTTCTATATGCTAAGAAAAATATCACAGATTATCCCAGATTAGATGATATACATTGTAAAAATACTAGGAACAAAAATAAATTAGAAACTCCCACGTGTAGGCTCCATAAAGTTTATAGTAGTTTCGTGGGGCAAAGTGTAATGTTCTTTAACAAAATCCCAGTAAACGTTCAAGAACTGTCAGTAAATAAGTTTAAAAAATTAGTAAAGCAACGTTTGTGCAAGAAGGCTTATTATACAACGAACGAATTTTTAGACGACTGCACCGAATGGGAATAATGCGATCGCTATCAAGCTTTTTCAATAATCATTCATAAAAATTACTTTGTAAAACATTGTATTATTATAAACTACATAATAAAAAATAAAAAGACGAGTGATTAAACATGATAATTACAAAGTAAAGATGTGTTACTGGGGAGTTTGTTGCGCCGCTTCTTCTCCTTTAACAGTAACTAAAATTGCTTTGGAAGCGGTGGTAGAGTCATGACTTTCAATAAGTAATCTGTAAGATTCCATTTTGAAATAAATAAATTCATTTTCATTCATTTTCATTTTCATTTTCAATACTGACATCTTGACATAAGGCGGAAGCGCAGCGCCATAGATAGTTTCCTCGCATTGTCCCTCTCGTTCACGCGTGTGGTGTTGCGGATAGGGAAGAGAGGGAGAGGACAATGGGAGGATATTTACTTTATTTTATTTATTAATTTCGCGGTGTTAATGGCACCAACATTAAGTATAATATTTTATATAATATCTTGTATAAAATAATATCTAAATTTTCCAATCAATAATGTATGTACCTATTAAATTCTATCCTACATTCAGAAACCTTTCATTAAAATAGTTTATCAATGACTTCAACCCGCTATCGGCTGTGCCAATTTGCTAAGTTTGTTAGACTGTAAAATTGTTGGAGGGTTGGCGAGGTGTTCTAAAATGCTTGTAGAGTGTGAAGAGTTGGTGTTATAAACGTGTTAAAACAGTAAGGTTCTCTAATTATAAATATGTGACCAGTTGCTGTTCCTCTATTACCATAAACCTTTCTGAGTTGTTACAAGTTTTATCCGTGCAGGAACGGAGAAAGAATACAATTTCCTGCGGCCGGGCGGCTTGTCGTAAGAGGCGACAAAACAACCCACAGCCAGGTGGTAGGGTATTTTCCCAACTGGATGGCTACCACCCCTGGTCTAGAGTATGTCGCCATAACAACATTGAGTTGTGTTCCGGCATTAGTGACCAGGTTCCAGTCTCCCTTAAGAGAGCAGCAGCGCATTTGTAGCACCTTTGGTGTTGCAAATGTCCATAGGCGATGGTGACCGCTTTCCATAAAGTGGGCCGTCAGCCTGTCTGCTGAACTCCTGCAATAAAAAAAATAATAAAAAAAAACAAGTATTACCAGGAACTTAAATAAAAATTCCAATAACTGGTTTGCAACAAACTCGTATGAAATAGTCACGTAAGCGTTTAGTGTTAGGGTATGATACTAAACCAATAAATCATAGGAATCGCGTGTCGATCTGTCAGCGCCTGCCGCCGCCCGTCGTCGCTTGCCAAATTACTTGGCCGCCCGGCGTCCGTCAATCGCACGATTGATCACGACTGATTGGGTTTAAATTTCATAAACGAAATTCATCCATAGCAATAAATATCAACGTGAGTTAGTGTTTATTCTTTTTGGTACATCCTTATTGTTGCGGACAGAGAGCACCCCCTGACCTGCCAGCCGGAACACACCTACTCTCCGCGTCACACATACCGCCAACGCCCACAGCTCGCACAATTAGCAGCTAGGCGTCGTACGCGGGATATAGGAGCGGCCTTAGAGGCAAAATTATTACACAATTCTCATTGACCACTTACCACTCTCTCTCTCGACTCTCTCGCATAATCTGTCATACGTACTTCTTTATGTATATTTTTAATTTATGTAATATTTTAATAATAATCCTATTCCATTTTCACGGGAAAACTACTCAACCGATTTGGTTGTAACTCGAGTCGATGTGGCCGATGTGGTTCTATATTTTGAAAGTCAATAGGAAGCGAACGATTGGACCGATTTCGATGAAATTTTGTGTGTGTTCAGGTGGATTCGGGAATGGTTTTGATTTAGAATTGGCCCAAGACCGGGCTCCAGACTTTATGTATTCAAGGTAGAACAACATCTGCCGGGTCAGCTAAATTTTGTATAAATATATGTGTGGGACGGTCTAAACAAAGGTTCTACTGGTTTGATTTTATGGACTGTAAGGGAGAGATATGTCCTAGATCCTACACTATAAAAGCAGAAGCTCTCAGATCTGAGACTGAGATTAGCCCTCTCCTGGCTCGGTGCAGGTTATACTCGGTAACAGCGTACGGCACTATGGTTTCAATTCTGAGATATCGTTTTATACAAAGATTAGGTTTAGTATAGATCAGGTTATTGGCACGGCCAGTGATTATAATATTTTTATATATAGAATAAATATGTTGCGATGTGGTTCTCGTTGAACGGTGTCTTCAATGGTTGAAGAATTAAAGGTGAAAAACCCCATCCAGGTTTGACCGAGCTCATAATAACATAGACCAACCTATACGATGTCGGTTAAGCCGCAGGCCTCTGTTGACATTCGATTACCAGTAGCGGCCTCTGTCGGCCGCTTGCATAATTCACAGAGCAATTGAACCTTTCAGTTTTATTATTTAATAATACGGTACATTCTCGTTCAAATCGATAATATCAACTATTTTTTAAGAGCAAGAAAATTGAGGCATACGGTCCTCAATTTTCTTGCTTGGCCGCTTTAGTGCCTTCTGACATTCACTACATCATAGTATACCTAGCATATAGAATATATTTTTTGTCAAATTTCATCGATATAGACGCAGTGGTGTAGTTTCAGAGAAAAAATATTATAACTACATACTAAAACAGATAAATGGACATGACGGTCGACTCGTGTTCGGTCTTTAAAATAAGAACGGAACCCTAAATACGATCTCTTTTAGACAGGTAATGTTATTTCATATTAAACTAGAGTTTTGAATCTATGGGAGCTGCATTATATAAGTCGGTATAAGAAAGACCCGAAATACGATTTAGGTAAATTTGGTAACTAGTCTAGTAGAAAACAAATTCATTCATTTCAATGAAAAATGTCCAACTGATGGGGAAAACCGATTTAATATCCATTGTGCAGTTTAGAAGGAGTTAGCGGAGATACAGACAGATAGACAAAAACGAAAAAGGGTTGGTTTGATAATAGTACCACATTTACATAAGTAAAGAAGAATCGAAAGACTATTTTACGATTAAACAGCTAATGATTTGGTTTATATGATGTTAACCTGGTACCTTTGCGTTAGGATAAACTAGGAGGACTTAAGCTTTAACCAGATAATCACTAAACCTGATGTCGATATTTAAGATTAGAAAAAATTGGTGCAGTGTTAAAGGTAGCTACTCAGCTATTGTTTGTAACTAACAACAATTAATCCATAAAATGACTGCGCAGTTATATTCTTGTTCTTGGCGACATAAAAAGTCAATTAAAACTTATTTAGCGAACTTGAATAAAAAATGTAAAGCTCAGTGTACATCGACATGCTGTTTTTTATTCTTCATTTAACAACTAAGAATGTTCTCAGATTTAATTAAAAATACACTTTTTAGTAACTTGTTAGGGTCTGAAGATAAAGTACACGTATTTAATAACTTTTTACGATCCGATACCTAAACATAAAATGGAGACCTTACCACCTAGCCACGACCTTGTGACTATGAGCGATAGATAAGTGCGTCTCGACGGGCGATAAATAAAAAGTAGTAAGTCAGGGTCCCCAAAGTGGTCAATATCGACCCCCTGGGGTCGAAATCCGTTTCATAGGCCTCGACATAAACAAAAACAACTATGAGGGGGTCGATGAGAACTAAAAATAGAACCCTTTTTTTTAACACAATTTTTTATACTTTCAAGGTACTCTAAGTAGTATTACATATACAAATACGTGGTTTTTTTTCAAAAAATAATTATTTAATTATATTTACGTAATTTGTATTAATAATTATTGTGCAATGCTGGATCACGGATCCATACACAGCCTCGCTGGTTCTAGTAGTAGAGTGGACTGTATAGGTTTGATATGAGAGAGTGAGAGGTATGCCAAATCCTGCACAAAACTAATGGGGTAATAAGTACCACTAACCTCGGAATCCACCTCCAATGGGGCAGCTAGACAGCTCCTGATAGTGCACCGCACGAACAGGTCCTCGAATGGCACTTCGGGTAGTTTACGTATGGCACACTCACACAAAAAGGCAAGCACGGCTTGTATGTAAAGTTCAATAAAAAGCTCCAAGTATGGGATGTGAAACGTTCACATGCACGGAGAAAACGGAACGTCCGGACAGACCTCACGTGCGTTGGAGGCTGGTTCGCCACCACGCAATGGCGGCGAAACCGAAAGCCAGCGGCACTTATAAAACTACCCACATTAGAAAAAATGTGAGGATTCCACAATTATTAATACACTTGATATTTACTGAATTTTACTGAATCAATTAATTTTGTTACATTTTGATGTCAAAATAATGTCAAGTTTAATTATTTAAGCAACCGCATTTGTTTTAATTGATTAGTATTTTGTGTCAATACTAAAAGAATTTAGAGATAAAACTTTTAAAGTAATTTGGTTATGGGAGTCTGAGGTATCAGTTAATTTTGAGTGGGTTCTCTCGCCCAAAATAGTAATCGAGTTCTTCGACTTCGCCAACCCGAATGAGGTTGGGGGTGGCAAAACGGTGAGGGGTGTCAAGTCTAAGCTCTTTACTCCGGCGTTCGCTAGAAGAATGACTTGTGAATCCCTGTAGTAAGATACATGAAGCATACCAGGACTCGTTGCACTAGACGCAAGCCACCGGCGCGTTGCCTGTCACTAAGCCCTTGGTCGTGAACAGGCCGGTATAGTCCCAATCTGATGTCTGTAACTTACAGAATTTTGATAAAATTTTACATTATCTAAGTTATAATGGTAAAATGATTATTAATTACTCTACGCTGATTTAAATATCCTTTCTCTAAATCATAGTGGTTGAATAACGACAACGGTTAGGTCGACAACTAGTGATTGCGGATTTTATCGAGAGATGGATTTTACTTTCTTTCGTTAACCGACTTGAATAGGAGAAGGTTCTCAATTCGTCTGTATGTTGTTTTTTTTTTGTATGTTCGTTACTCGATTTTTCCGTCAATAGTGAAGCGATTTTCAGTTTTTTTTTTAATTGAAATGTATATTCTCGAATTGGTCCCATTGTCACCACCATCCACCAGGATCTTAAGAGTGCGTTTCAAGAAGTTAAGAAACATCCGAAAATTGATTTCAATTTTTTGTAGAAAGAAGTCGGTTAAATATATTTTTTTTGGATTTTAGTGTGAAGTGGCTTTTGATATTTTCCTTTCCATGTTCAAAGTACCAAATTTATATTTTTTGTTATTATTTGCACTTCTATTCAGTAAAAAAAGGTATCGATTAGCTAGCTTAGCTCTTTAGTTTTGTTTCTATCCCAATTTAAAAAAAAAACAGAAAACATGAGCAACTCAGACATATTTTATAGTATTTTTTCCGAAAAGACAATTACAACAGAAGTTATATACTATAACTATATCGGAATGAAATCTTGAAAGAAAAGCAGTATCAGTGTGTTCTGATGATTTTTAACCGACTTCGAAAACAGGAGGAGGTGCTCAATTCGTCGGGATCTTTTTTTTTTTGTTTTTTTTATGTATCTTTACCGATTACTCCGTGATTTAGGATCCGATTTACGTGATTATTTTTTTGTGCGACGCGCAATAGCTTCCAATTGGTTCCCTAAAAATTTTACATAGTTTGGCTCAGTAGTTTTCATTTTACAAACACGTTTTTGTTCCCGTTTCTTGGGACATATATTTTTTAAGAAGCACGGCACCATTCGTATGTCCATCCATACATAGCTAGACACTAAAAAGTAACAAATAAAAAATAAAAACTTCGTTTAAAAAAACCAACATCAAAAATTAAAAAAATAAAAACTATAAAATAACTTATTTCTAAAGCTATTATTATTAATATATATTATCTAAAACATCTTGAAGTCGGTGCAAAGTAAAACATAAACATTATTATTAGTATATTTTGAAAATTACTAATCACCGACTTTAAGATGTTTTAGATAATATGTGTTAATAATAATAGCTTTAGAAATAAGTTATTTTATACATTTTAGTTTTTTAATTTTTGAAGTCGGTTTTTTAACGAAATTTTTATTTTTCGATTGAAAAATGTTCTGTGATCTGCCCGTCCAGATTAAATCGATAAGACACATATCAAGGCCATCATCGATTCAAATCGTTATGGCACAACACGTAACATTGCAAAAAAACTTGATGTATTGTATAAGTAGTTACATGTGTTGAAAAAACACAATTTTTATTTTTTCTTATTAAAATTCCACAACAACTTAGTTGACAACCCAATAATTAGAAGGAGTCGAAACCTTTAACTAGCCCATGGCCTTACTGCATGTCATAATGATTCATCTTCTCTTGAGATCGAGTCTTTTGAGTTGCCACAAAAATTAAGTTTTATAGCGTCAACCGAAGGCCTCTAATTTGTTTGAATTGATATCATAAATAAATAAAATGAGTATATCTGACAAGGCTGTATGGACTCAGGCCCTCTTCCTGCCATTGTGGAAAACTGTACAACTCCAACAAAAGCCGAAAAGAGGATATCCTTAATTGTTCTTTACTTAAAAAAAAGAAAAAGTAACATCATAACAGATTCGAAGTTATGATGTTATTTTTTCTTCTAAATTCTATTATTCCGGACGCAATGATATTTTTATTTTTTTATAGGAAAAGTTTTGATTTTACTTATCATTAAATCATGTTAGGAGCCGTAAGAAAAGACAAGCGTGTGTTAGAATCGTATTTATTATTCTAAAGTAACCATATGACGGAAGTCGTCAATAACCGGATAGAATATTCATTAATGTAGTAATCGGAAGTCCTATAACCGGATGTCAACGTAGAAGCATTTATTATCAAGCCAACGGATATCTAAAATGGAGTAACCGGAATTTAGAAGTTATACGGATGGTGGAAGTTGGTGTTACGACGGAAGTGAAGTGGCGCCAAAGTATTACAGGATGGTGTCGCTGCAGACGCACTACGAGGATCTTATAAATACTGTGTTCGGGCAGAGGGGGGCTAGTCTTCAATCAGTCTACACCTAGTCTGCAAACGATATTCAGCTAGTCTACAACGATAGTCTACGGTCATCGGTTGAACAGAGCGAAAGCTCTGTTGGGCAAGAGGCCCATAGTATATTGTGGACGATAATTACTGTTCGATAATGGCAGTATTCTTTAAGGGCAAATTGATGCTCGATACCTGACAAAGGGTTGAGACAAACTCTTGGAGTTGTCTTAATATTTCTGTGTATTATTGTGCTGTATTAATATTGTAATAATTATTGTGTAATAAACTTTTGATTATAATGTTTCAGAAATTATTATTCTCTCTGCTAACATCAGAAGTGGGATACGAACCGTGCCTACAATGGAAGACTACTGACATGTCGCGGCCGTCGGTAGGACTAGCGGCGGCGTACTGGTGGCGCCTTGAAGGTGCCTGTGGAGCGGCGGTGAGACACACCGCCTGTGCGTGATCGGGTCACCGTTGGGAATTCTAGCTCACTGTATGGTCAATGAGGGTTCATACTCACGTTGGTACTGTGAGTGCTAAGGTAACAATTACGTGTCTATTCTATCTGGCACAAAAGGTATGGCATTTTTTTTACGTTTTAAAACTATGCAAAGTAAGAATGACTTTACAAATAATAATTATAGTTCACCGTTCGAGGTAAGCTACTACCCTCATATTCAGGTGATAATTTTTGGTGTATGAAAAATTAGGATATGGATGAAAATATTGAACAAATTGCGTAATGATTCTACTATCGAAAAAAAAAAGTTATTTTTTTTTAGGCCAACCAAATTAAACCTCACAATAGTATCGTTTTATGATGTAGCCGTAAATCACTTGTTGACATAGGAGCTAATTATAGTGTTATCGAAGAATCAATAGCAAAACAACTCGATTGTAATTTCCGCCCGTGTCATTTAAGTCTTCGTGGTATAGGATTTGGTAGATTAAAAGTATTTGCTAAAATTACAGTACCAGTTAAATTTGAGGACTTGTGCCCTGAGTTAGATATTTTTGGTGTAAAGGACGCTGATTTTTGCAATGATCTTTTTGATAGGTAGAAATGTTATTCAACCCCCGGACATAGAGATTGTGACTGACTATTTAGGTTCCCGTCTAGACGAAAAAAAAATGCAACTAAATATAGCTTTGGTGTCAAATTATATAAACCACTTTTCTGGTTCACTTTCGGAACTTTTGGTCGTGGTATGTTAAAACCGGTGAATTTGAAATAAAATTAAAAAGGGATGAAGTTATTTTATGATTAATTATTTTTATTAGTTATTACAGACCATATCGATCAGCCCCCGTAGAAAGAGGAAAAGTTAAAGAAATAGTGCAAGGACTATTAGATCATTTGTAGTATCTTTGGTATTGAAAATACCCATAGGCGATGGTAACCGCTTTCCATCATGTGAGCCATCTGCCTGTCTGCTGAACTCCTGCAATAAAAAAAAATAGATAACCATATAATTAAGGAAAGTAGTTCACCCTTCGCCAACCCTATGATATTAGTTCAAAAAAAAGATGGTAGCGATAGAATGTGCTATAGACTATAGAGCGTTAGGTAAATAAATTAATAGAAAAAGGTTTGACCCCTTTGATCGAAGATCAAATCGATAAACAAGGAAATTCTAAATGGTATTTATATCTATAGATATGAAAAATGGGCTTCTATCGGTTCCCTGTGTCAAGTTATTCTACTAAATATATTGCTTTTGTAACGCCAGATGGACATTACGAGTTTCTGAAAATGCCCTTTGGTATTTTTAATGGCCCGTCGGTGTTCCAAAGAGCAATCGCTAAAGCAGCACATCATTTGATCAAATCAAATCAAATTAATTCATCATTTATTGCATAAAACATGGTACATAAAAAAAGATAATTCATAATAATAAAAATAAACCATGATCTTTAAATTTAGTCACTCTTTAAAATAAAAGTAAAAAAAAAAATAAAAAAAAAATCCATTAGTGGGTATGATAATAAATCGTAAATGTAAAATACTACCTTAGTAAATTAAAGTCTATCATTAAAATATTCATTAACACTGTAATACGATTTGTCAATTAGAAATGTCTTTAATCTATACTTATAATTATTGGTGTTTTGAATGTCAATTATACATTTTGGTAGGTGACTATAGAGCCTAGGAGCCATACACAACACTCTACTACTTAGCAGAGTTGTTCGACTCTTAGGACATATTGTTTTATGTGCTTGGCGTTCGCTTTTAAAAGTATTGAATAAATTTATATTGTTTCAAAGGAAAATTATGATCTCGTATATTTAAAGCGAAGTAACTGTCAAAATTTTTAAACTTTTAAAGTTGGTTTTGTTTTTTTCTTGTATTACATAGATATGTTAATTCCGTTTGATACAATAGAAGAAACACTAGATTATTTGGAACAGACAATCTCGGCTCTTGACTCCTCTCCTTTCAGTTAGCCTTAAAAAAAAAAAAAAAAAAAAAATTACGTATATAGCATGGAATATTTATGTAGACATCGCGAGATGGTGTTAGGCCAACTGATATCAAAGTAAATGCTTTAGCTAATTCGCCCGTCCCCAGTAATATTAAATAAGTTCGCCAATTCATGGGTCTATCCAGTTATTTTAGAAAATTCATCCCTGATTTTGCATCGCGAACCGCAAGTATTACTAAATTAACCAAAATTAATGGGAATGGTGTCCCGAACAGGATATAGCCTGAAAATATGTAATTGATCATCTTGTTTCCAAACCTTCATTAACTATTTTCGATCCCCAACTATTGACAGAATTGCACACGGATGCTAGGTCCTTAGGCTTCGGAGCAATGTTTAATGCCCTTAAGCACCTCAAGAGTTTACCTTCTTGGTATTAGCTTTAATATCATTAGATTGTAACGCAATAAAATCAACTATGACTTGAAGTCTCTGATACCGTTAGGCCTGATTCTTGGTTGAAACTTGATCAGACAAATAAGTCTCAAATCAAAAATCTAATATCTCAATTACAATTAGGAGACTTGGTCCCTAATCAATATTTAATGAAAAAATGGTCTATTAAATTATAAAACTTATACCGATGCCGAGCCGAGAATGTTCCTACAAAAAGGTTATAGATTGAGTATATTAAAACTATTTCACGATGAAAACTGTCATGTGGGGTATGATAAAGTTTTACACAAAAATTTAAGTGTTTTTGGTTTCTTGGAATGGCAGCCTTTGCTAAAAAATATATTCACCATTACCATCTTATCTGTACAGAGAAAAAGGGATGCTCTGGCCCAAAACAAGGACTATTACACCCAATAAATAAAGTTGCTACCCCTTTTCATACCATTCACTTAGACTGCACTGGGCCATTTATGGCTACCACTGAAGGTTTTGAACACATTCTGTTACTCATTGATGGTTTCACTAAGTTTTGTTCATTAAAACCTCTTAAAACTTTAAATTCTATAGAGTTAATACCAATAATAAGAGAAATGGGTACATTATCTAGTACTCCGTCATTAGTGGATCGTGTCACAAACTTTAGTTCAGGCCAAATTTAAGCACTTTTTAGGGAACTTAATATCGAACACCATATGATAGCTACACCCCGAGGTAAGGGTCAGGTCGAACGATATGTATCTACAGTAGTCAATATGCTAAGTACTATGTGTAATGATCTGTCAAAATGGTCAAACTACCAAAAGTACAGGCATCTATAAACACTATAGTAGAAAAAAAATCTACTGGTTTTTCTCCTTTACGTCTATTGGTAGGTGTAGAAGTAAATATACCAATCATACAAGACCGTTTAAATGAAGTTACTAATTAAGGTCTAGAATCTAATATCAATGTGCAGGCTGATCGTCAACTTCAGCGATTATTACAAGTCGCAGAAAGATTTAAACAAAGTTTCGATTCCCTTCTGGCCTGGAGAATGAGTAGACGAAAACATTGCTGTTGAAAATACCATATCTATCTATCTATAATGTACAATGTTTCTGAAGATAAAAAAAAAATTAATTTAATTAACCGCTGGACGGCCTCCTATTTGGTGTCAGTCGTCTCATCGGCAGCGGGTGAATGTGACTGACATGTCTAGGTAGTTGGCAAATAATAAAATTAATATATTTATTTTAACCGCTGGACGGCCTCCTATTTGGTGTCGGTCGTCTCATTGGCAGCGGGTGAATGTGACTGACATGTCTAGGTAGTTGGCAAATAATAAAATCAATATATTAATATATGTATTTTTTTAGTTTAGAAACATTGTGCAGATAAAAAATAAAATTAATATATATATTTTTTTAACCGCTGGTCGGCCTCCTATTTGGTGCCAGTCGTCTCATCGGCAGCGGGTGGAAGTGGCTGGCATGTCTATGTAGTTGGCAAATAATAAAATTGTTAATATTTATTTATTTTTAAAGTTTCGAAACATATTGCAAATAATAAAATTAATATATATGCATTTTTTAAAGTTCAAAAACATTGTGCAGATAAAAAATAAAATTGATATATACTATTTTTAACCGCTGGTCGGCCTCCTATTTGGTGCCAGTTGTCTCATCGGCAGCGGGTGGAAGTGACTGGCATGTCTATGTAGTTGGCAAATAATAAAAATGATATATATTAATTTATTTTTTAAAGTTTCGAAACATTATTCAAATAGTAAAATTAATATATTTATTTTAACCGCTGGTCGGCCTCCTATTTGGTGTCAGTCGTCTCATCGGCAGCGGGTGAATGTGACTGACATGTCTATGTAGTTGGCAAATAATAAAATTAATATATTAATATTTTCTATTTTTTTGAAGTTTCGAAACATTATACAAATAATAAATCTAATGTTTGATACGTAGATATCTGATGGATAGTATTTGTACAAAAGGCTTACAAAGGTCATAATTCTTGAGTTCCATGGGTATTTTTAACTGTGTTTAATTATTGTTGGAATTTCTGTAGCCCTGGATAATAAGTTCTAGTATTCTTAGTTATTTTTCAAGTTTTTGGGAATTAAATCAGTTGGTACATAGATATCATGAATTATATTATTCTTCAGATAATAATCGTTAATAGTTCTAGTATTAAAGAGTTGTTGCGAGAGATTATGATATTATTCTTGAAATGAAAATCGTTCAAGACTTTGAAAGTTTGTTGATGGAAAGTCGAATTATTATTGGTCGGGAGTGGCCGAGTGGTTGTGTGAAGAAGTACTGTGTTTAATTTTTGTTCGCAGATTGGCAGACACACGAGGACGTGTGAATTGCAGGACGGCCGTGTTAGAATCGTATTTATTATTCTAAAGTAACCATATGACGGAAGTCGTCAATAACCGGATAGAATATTCATTAATGTAGTAATCGGAAGTCCTATAACCGGATGTCAACGTAGAAGCATTTATTATCAAGCCAACGGATATCTAAAATGGAGTAACCGGAATTTAGAAGTTATACGGATGGTGGAAGTTGGTGTTACGACGGAAGTGAAGTGGCGCCAAAGTATTACAGGATGGTGTCGCTGCAGACGCACTACGAGGATCTTATAAATACTGTGTTCGGGCAGAGGGGGGCTAGTCTTCAATCAGTCTACACCTAGTCTGCAAACGATATTCAGCTAGTCTACAACGATAGTCTACGGTCATCGGTTGAACAGAGCGAAAGCTCTGTTGGGCAAGAGGCCCATAGTATATTGTGGACGATAATTACTGTTCGATAATGGCAGTATTCTTTAAGGGCAAATTGATGCTCGATACCTGACAAAGGGTTGAGACAAACTCTTGGAGTTGTCTTAATATTTCTGTGTATTATTGTGCTGTATTAATATTGTAATAATTATTGTGTAATAAACTTTTGATTATAATGTTTCAGAAATTATTATTCTCTCTGCTAACACGTGCATGACAAGAGCTATGAATGTCAAAGAAGCAAGTGAGGTGTGTAAGAATGGGCCTGTGTGGAGGTCTGTTGTTCATGCCTACCCCTCAAGGGACCTGGGTTAAAGTTATGTATGTATGTATGTATTAAAAACAAACAATAGGTTACGAGCTTCACAATTATCCGTTTTAAGCTACTATAAACTACATTTGGATGAAGATATGCTAAACAGAACTAGATTTTGATAATCATATGACAAATATAATGTGTTAAATTTGTAAGTCTACCTGCCATTCATTCCATTCGTTCACTCCTTCCCAATCCGTACTCAAAATCTCCCCTCTCTACCTCACTTCCCGTTCAAAAAGACACGTGAAAACTCGCTCGCTACGCACGTCCAAGAATTAAAAGTTTCTACTCAAAAATATTTAAATAATAAGCTCAAAATTAATCCATCCGCGCCGCGACGCTTGTAAATTTTAAAAATAATAAAAATCGAAATCTGTGCTGGGACACATATTAGAAGTGAAACTTCAACGTACAAGTGGAAAAACGAATCGCAACGGACAAGTGGAAAAACGAATGGCAACGGATAAGTGAGTAAACGAATCGCAACGGACAAGTGGAAAAACGAATGGCAACGGATAAGTGAGTAAACGAATCGCAACGGACAAGTGGAAAATCTTCAACTGACAAGTGACAAAATGAATCGCAACAAAATTTCAACTTGAAGTGTTACGGGCTGATTGTTTATGTACTTGTCCAATTTGAAAACCTGCCCGTAAAACTTCAAGTTAAAATTTATAAAAAAAAATCTTACAGATTATTAAAATTCAAGTGTCTACTATCGCTTCCAAAAAGCAATTTTAGTTACAGTTAAAAGTGGAGAAGCGGCGCAACAAAGTCCCCAGCAACATATGTTTACTTCATAATTATTCGTCTTTTTTTAATGTAGCTTTTTTTATAAATAACTAGCTATCCCGGCAGACGTCGTCCTGCCCGGAAAAGGAACCAACCCAAAAACCTTCCCCACGTGCTCCACTTTGCTAAATATCATCACATGATCAAATGTATAGTTTACTATAAAGGACATGCAGACAAACATTCCTTTTTATATACTTATAAGAAGATAATAATTGAAAGAGCTTGCTAGCAATCGTATTATTCCCATACGTTGCGGTCATCTAGATTTTTCTTAGTTTGTATAATATAATAAGTTTTCCGCCGCAAATGCTTTACTAATTCTTTAACTGGGATTTTGTTGAAGAGCATTCATGAGAGCATGCTTTGCCCCACGAAACTATTGTAAACTTGAAGCATCGTGGTAGAAGTTTTTATTTAATTTGTCTTCTATTATTTTACTATGTACATCAGCTAATCTTGGAAAATACGGGATATCTTTCTAAACATAAAGAACATTTACAAAAATCCCTACTAATATTATAAATTTGAATTTAAGTTTGTTTGTTAAGCTTTCACGCGAAAACTACTCAACCGATCATCATGAAACTTTGTTCACATATTATTGGAGGTATTAGAAGTAATATAGGATACTTTTTATGAAAAAAAATCCACGCGGACGAATTGTGGGCAAAGGCTAGTATATAATATAATAAAATTAATACTCTTTGCGCACAAGAAAATAATACATATGTATGTATGTAGTTAACAATCATTTAACTAGTACAAGCGGCGGTCTTATCACTAACAGGGATTTTTTCCAGACAACCTTCTAGAGACCTGATAAAATATTTATTTTCTTGAACATATTACACAATTAATGCATTCATGCATTTCATACTACTCTATACGTATTAATAATTCATTATAATATTAATGAATATGACTCCTTGCTCTACTTTTCCACTTTTTAAACACTACTTTAATACTTTCATAACTCGTTGTTAACCCCGTTGAAAGTTGGAGACTACTTTTGAAAGTCTCACAATTTCCTTCTTTGACTGTTTTTAAAAGGAAAGTTTTCTTAGAAATAAGATGAAACCTTAAAGTAATCACTGGAATAAGTTAGGAATTTTCCGCGTGTTTTCAGTATAAAATTAGCTTTGTTTCGCTCGCACTACGCTAATGACCTATTTAGATTATACGCTGAGGATTGTGCATTAACTGATTTTGTATGAAAAACCGTCTATTGCACAGTCACTTTTTTTAAATAACAATGCTACGGACTCGAGGTCCGTACCCTTTTTACAACTTGATTACTGTTACAGTTTTTTGAGTTTATACACGCTTATTATTATCTTTTGTTATTGTGTAGTCACTGGTTATCATGAATAAATAACATTTGCATTAGTTCAGAAGTGAGTTAATTTGCTAAACTGTAGAGTTAAGCCCTTACCAACGCTTAGATATACGTCTACTTAACTGAAAACGTGTGTGCTTACGTTACAAAGGAGACGGATTCACTTTTATACATTCTTGGACCTAGACTATGAAAAGAAGGGAATTAATTAATTGTGTGGTATAAGTGATTTCATATTATTAATTGTTGAAAATCATTGTCATAACTCGTTAATGGTAATCTTTAACTTATTTTATTTATGACCTTATTTTTAAGACTGGCTGTTACCCGCGATTTTGTCCGCGTGGAATTTAATTTAATTCGCCTTCCGGTGCGCCGACGGCGGCGGTGTGCGCAATTGCCTTTATTTTTTTTTGTCAAAACTAAAATTAGCCTATATAGCCTTGTAACATCAGCTATCTGCTATTGAAAGTCCCGTCAAACTTGATCCAGCCGTTTCAGAGATTAGCCGGAACAAACAGACAGACAAAAATTTTTAAAAATTGGTATTTTGATATAAGTCCCGATATAGACTAAGTTCATCTGCATTTAGTAAAATCTTCAATTATTTGTACAATTAAACTAAATTAAACTTTATATATACAAATTAAATTTAAACTATAAAATCTAGTGCTAGACCGCTGTCGGTTGGCAACGTGCCCAATAGATTGGCCATATTACCTCGCTGTATGGCAACGCTAATGCATTGTCCGAGGTATAGACCAGTCTTTTGGTCACGTGAGACGTCTACCAGGGGTTTCGCTGCCTCGATAAAAGCCGCAAATATGTAACCATTTCCGATGTAGGCATATTTCGGCATTTTAGGGCCTTTTTTTTTTTTTTTTTTTATTGCAGGAGATCAGCAGACAGGCAGACGGCCCACTTGATGGACAGCGGTTACCATCGCCTATGGACATTTGCAACACCAAAGGTGCTACGAATGCGCTGCTGCTCTCTTTAGGGAGCCTGGAACCTGGTCACTAATGCCGGAACACAACACAAGGTTGTTATGGCGACATACTCTAGACCAGGGGTGGTAGCCATCCAGTCGGGCAAATGCCCTACCACCTGGCCTCCTCGTGTGCAGCAGCTGTACCGGCAGACATGCTAGTGGATGAAAGATGCAACGCCGCCAGAGTATCGACGCAAGTGTTCCATACCCATCCTTTAGGGCACCAAAGACATTCCATCTGGTCTCTTGCCATCGTCGCGGCATTTAGTAACAAGCTGTTATTTTTGACATTACAAACAGACACTACAATTTTTTTTGGATATATGTATATAAATATAATTGAACTATGGAATCGTATTTAATCGAAATAAAAAATGCCAGCATTTTTTCTAGTATCGTTTGAATAATTAACAACTGATAAATCAGTTGTTCGTTAACGAGGGTTGTTGAATGGCGATTGTGTCGCGATACTGCCCCGGGGCGGCCATTAGGAAATGCCCTTCTATCCCTCTTTACGGCGGATGTCTTTGAATCACTCGTTAATTACTAAGAAAAAGGCCTCGGCTTACCACGAGTAGCTAACTGGTCACGAACCTATGAAAGGAGGTTTGAGTGTTCTAGGTTTGTTAATTTCATTATTGGTAATCATAAAAGACGGTAGAGTGCGCTCAGAGTTACATAATGGTCTCTTAGATTTTAATAGTGCCTATTTAATTACTCGTTTTACTTAATTACTTCTTTTTAGGGTCTGTATTCATTTTGGCAAAAATTGTATGCTTTGTGTTCATGGAAACTTGTGCAGATTAGTGACGGTTGCTTCTTGTTTGGAAATTAAACTCGTTATAATGGACTGTATGCTTATTATTGCCAGGTGGTAGGGCATTTGCTCAACTGGATGGCTACCACCAACGTATGTCGCCATACCAACCTTGAGCTGTGTTCCGGCATTAGTGACCAGTCTATTCTCCCTTAAGTGAGTAGCAGCGCATTTGTAGCACATTTGTGTTGCATGTGTGCATAGGCGATGGTAACTTCTTTCCATCAAGTGGGCCGTCTGCCTGTCTGTTGAACTCCTGCAATATAAAAAACATTATCAAATTAGAAATATACATTAAAGAAGTACGTATCTAGAAATTTTACGAGAGAGTCGAGAAAGAGAGAGAGAGAGATTGGTAAGTCGTCAATGAGAATTGTGACAAAATTTTGCCTCCAAGGACGCTCCTATATCCCGCATCCCGTCCGATGCCTAGCTGCTAATCGCGCGAGCTATGAGCGTCAGCGGTTTGTGGGGTGCGGAGAGTAGAGTGCTCCAGCGAGCGGGTCAGGGGGTGCTCTCTGTCCGCAACATTAATACTGTTACGAATTCAAAATCAAATGTCGAATGAATGTACACAAAGTTTATTAGAAGTACACATACGTAATTCGCAGTTCTTACAAGTACAACTAAATACAAGAGATCCAAACCTTAGGCACAATGTCGTAATAACGTAACATAAAACGGGCAAAGTTCTTCGATGTGAGTTTCTCGTTCCAAAAATAAGCGTAGAACCCCTCGATTGCAACTGAAACTCAACTAACTCTGTCTCAATAAGCCGACCTTATATATTTGTAAAATAGTCATGTATCCCCAAGCAACGTGCATAAATGAACAATTAATAAAATAAAGAAGGCGGCCTTAAGTGGACACACTGGCGCAAGAGTACTGATGTCATACTCGGTACGGACTGGCGTGTACCACTCTTGGTTACTCACGGACCAACAATAAGGGCATCGTAATTTAAATCTCAAAATTAACAACAACTACGGAACTCTAAAAAAATATACAAATACAACACTCAAATACCCTTACATAGTTGGAGCTGAGTATCCCAACAATTCTTAATCAACCATATACGTGGGTCCATTTAAAAATCGATACCATCAAGACATACTACGGCTGGGGGCGAAGGAGCTGCCCATAAAAGAGCCATTAGAAGATGCAGGTAATAAAACAGCCTCAATCGCCCTGAGTAAACGACAAATGTCACAATTACATTTATTGATTGTATATTCAGTACATTGGCACTAGATAAATATAAGGATTCAAACGTTAGAGGAATATGGTGGTGTAATTTTTTTTAATATATAAGTATATTTGAAGTGTGTTCTTACAATACTAAAAATTATTATAATGAAAATTATCCACTTTTGTATTTACCTCGCACTGCAGTGGTATACCGTTAGGCATTACTTCATAGCAGCGGGGAAGAGAAGATTTCTTTTTCTTTCAATTTCGTCACAAACCTTTTTAGTATAATTTCGGGCATCATATTGTTGACATTGTCCTAATCTTCTTCATTTTTTTAGCATTATATCGAACATTTTAGTAGCTGTTATGTTGGCATCTTTTAGCTGGGCTGTTCTTCTTACCTCTTTCCATCTTTGGCATTCTAAAATAGTATGCGCAGCAGTGTCCAGTTTTTCGCAGTATGGTCATGCGTGTGCATCTACTTCCTAAGTCTGCATAAGTAGTCCTGGAAGCAGGCATGGCCAGTTAGTACCTGTGTTTTATAGTAATTTATATCACCGAGCTCCCTCCAGTACCATTTTCTTATGTCGGGAACAAGTGGCTTGACACAGGGCTAGCTTACTCAAAAATACATAGGCTACTAAAACCGCTCACCTAGCTAAATATGAACTTCTATATTCGAACCCATATGATGGCTTAAATCCGTTAAATGTTAATGATGCAAGAATATGCACTATCCGAAATTGCAAATAGACTTGATTTATTCGAGACGCTTCTTACATTATGTCGAACTATGTCGTGGTGTCTAGAGAACTATTACAGAACGTACTAAGACTGAATGGCATTACGTGGTACTAACATAACATACGCGTCTCATACATCTTTATATATTTATTATTATTTTTTTTATAAAATTGTTTTACTTACAAATATAAACCTAAATATAAATTACAAACCATATTATGAATTAAATGAATAAAAACTAAAACTAAATAAAAAAGGGGGAAAAATGTCTAAACATGAGCTAATGGTCCCAAACCACTGTCATTTACCGGGAACGTTCCCAAAAGGCTGGCGGCGTTACCACGTTGTATAGCAATACCTAGTTGCACAAAATAGACGACACACTGTTATGTTTTATTTTCTTTATTATTATTATATTATATATATATATATATATATATATATATATATATATATATATATATATATATATATATATATATATATATATCGCAGTACGGCCTCGTTCTTACGACATCTTTAGTTATTGCAGGTTTAGTGGGCGTCATCAGGATAAAATGCGAGCATAAAACACATGGCCAACGGTTTATACACTTTTAATTTAGATTTAAAAGACATTTTAACATAGTTTCGACCGAGCAGCGAGTTCAGGGCACCGCTCATACTTCTTAACTTAACATTTTCTTTAAAATTACTCCATGGTCCAACTCGACCTATTGCCATCAACCGAATGTGTCACAAAAACTCCTCCGTCTACCGAAGTAGATACTACTCAAGTATAGAGGGCGTCTTGACCCCGCTCAAGACATGCTCTGCTCTCATTGGTCGTTTATTAAATTACAATATTCATAACTTTTATTAGGTTAGAACGATCTTCAAGTTATAGAAACATTTAAGACATCAAACCAAATTAAATTAACAATTTTAGAAGCAATTAAAATGTAAACAAATAATATTGTGCGTTATAAATCCAATCAACAATCATCCGATTTATATATTCCCTCCGACATATATATATAATCTTTATATTATTTTATGTATATTAAAGGAAATTAAATTAAATTATTTTACCCAGGTGTATGAGCTGAAATCAAACTGAACCTTCCAGCGAATTTTGTGATGAGACATAGGCAGCTACCAATATTCATAGTACTGTGACTGAATTCACAAGAACTGCGTATTATATTATATGTTATGACCACGGAATATCTATATATAAAAATGAATCATAGAGATGTATGTACGCCCATAACTTGAGAATGTCTTTACCGATTTTGATGATTTAGTTTTTTGTGTCATGAAACAAAGTGTTTTAGGAGTTCAGAAAATATGGCGGTACGGCATAATACGGCACATTTCCAACTCTCTGGCTTTACACAGCATTAGCTGCCGGTAAATTTGGATGACAAGAAAATAAACCAATTACAAAATACTGCATTTATTGGTTTCCAACTGGATAGTGGGCTTCAGTAGGAAAACCCTCTCTTTTCTTCCAAACTCTCCCAATTATTTGGGGTCGGCACAATATGTCTTTTCCTTCCATACTCCTCTATTCTGACACACGTCCTCTGTCACGTTGTATAGTACCCATAACACAAGCGTATGTTGCTTAATTTGGGGCATGTAATATGTGTTTGTCTGCCAATTGTTTCAAATTTCAAGTTAATAGAAACTTCCTCATTTTTATGTTTTTCGAACTTAAATTTTGAACATGGATGACCACGCACTTGCCAACTTTTATTGACTTGGTTCTTACAATAAGTTTTCTTAGCTCTCAAGATTAAATAATATTTACAGCTTGCAACAACTATAAAGGGATAGCTGATAGCAATTCCAACTGAGGTGCATTAGCAGATTAGTCCCCGCATGTGCAAGGAATGAAAAAGCGATATTTGTATTGATATTCAGTAAATGCTAACAGGAGTCACTTCGCAGTTTCCAAGAGTCTAGAAAGAGAAAGAAAAGAAATGGGTTACTCGCAATATTGAAATCAGTCATAAATTAAAATTCTAATTAGCTCATTTTCGATTTTACAAATTTTATGAAACTAAAAAGGATCTCATTGGGTTGTTACATCTTTTTTTTTGAATAAATAGAAAAATATAGTTTCTTCTTTTTCGGAATGAATTCGTTTGCGGTCAATCCACTGCTCGTCGACATGGTTAACAGTGGGGTTGTGCGATTTGCCAGGTGGTAGGGCATTTGCCCGACTGGATGGCGACCACCCCTGGTCTAGAGTATGCCGCCATAATAACTCTGTGTTGTGTTCCGGCATTAGTGACCAGGTTCCAGGCTCCCTAAAGAGAGCAGTAGCGCATTCGTAGCACCTTTGGTGTTGCAAATGTCCATAGGCGATGGTAACCGCTGTCCATCAAGTGGGCCGTCTGCCTGTCTGCTGATCTCCTGCAATAAAAAAAAAAAAAAAAAAACTAACAGGTTTTTTTGCCAAATCCACACGGGCCACGAGAATAGGCCGTGGGCGACGCTGCCGCCCTGGCTGACGTGAGCTCGCCCTTGTCCACGGGTAAGTCTCTCCTTGGGTAAGGGGATGCTAGGTGGTGGAAAACCCATGCTGAGATTATTGTGTCCATTACAGCTCTTACAGCCGTGTCGATCGGTGAAATAGCTCGCTCTAACAGAAGATCGACGTAGAACGGGTGGTCTTTAAATAACCGTCTTCGTACGATGAGTGAATGTTCCAATGGCCCACTTCTCCCTCCCTTTATTTAATCTTCCACATCCCATAAGCCAATTCCATTCCATCTCTTCTAACCCACCCTCCTTTCGAATACCCCTATCACTCTATCTTCTCTCCCTATTCAATCCTGTTTCATCATAATTCGCGCGATATCCAGGGTCCGCTTTTCTACTTCTACCCCAGTTCGCGTGGCTTTCAGCATCCCCCGTTTCGAGAGCATTGGTAGGCATATTATTCTTCGTAACATCAAACCAGCATTTCTTACCCCTCACCCTTCAATCAAGATCAGGCGTCGCTAGACTTGTTCCCCACATAATTGGCCAGTCCCCATAAAGCAAGATTATTGCTTACGGTGGCCGTACCAGCGTAAGTGACACTCTTGCAGTTTGTCTGTTATGTCACGGACATGAAGACTGCTGCGGATACGGGAATTTCTGGCACGGTCTTTTCGCGTGACTCCACACATCCATCGCAACATGTTCATCTCCGTGACTCGCAGTTCTTGTTTGTGCCGCACAAGTACAGGCCACGCTTCATCCCATCCTGCTTATCAGATTCCAAAGGCAGGCAACGAGTTGGCTTCGCCACTGGTGTTATCAATGTCTGTAGGTGACGATAACCACTTTCTATGATCTAGGTCGACTGCCTATTTTTTTTATATAGAGCTCAAGTCTACGAGTTTGTATGAACACTAATGGGTCCTTTATTGGGATTAGACCAAAGCAAGAGTTAAACATTGAAGATGGCGCAGGTAACAGAGTCAGACAACAGAGGCTTGTGTGGAGACTACAAGGTACCCCTATTAAAGAGGTAACCCATGGGCTAATACTCCACTAAAACCCCCTTTCTCCCATGTAGCCCACACTCATGGTAGGAATAAGGTATAGACTTAGAACGTAGATACGCCCTCACTAATCCTGCGTATCATTGCTTTAGAAAACCCCGGGAGAGGCAAACTCATTCGTGAACAGGGGTTAGTTCCTCCGAGAGTGGTAACCCTTGACGAAATAGCCTAGTGACTTCATCCAATATCATTGAAATCTACCACTCACAACTATTTCCATACTGAAGTGCCTTCCATTTGCATCTAACTCCATTAAAGTCTATAGATCGTTTAGATTGAAGTATGTGCTTCGAGCACTTTAGTTCAGTTACTAATTATTTTTAGTATTCTGGATATATATTCAGATCGGTATGGCAATCCAGCGAGGAAACGTAGCCAGCCTTCTGGGCACCTTACCCATAGAAGACGGTGATCTAGGCTCAGTATTCTACTTGGTCTTGAGGGACTATGGGTGCAATACAATACTAATATTAGTTTTGTATTTTTTTTATGAGTGTACGCTGTATGCATATCTGTATGTATTTTATTATGCAAATATTTATTTTCAGATAAGTAAATGTACACATTTATGTATAAGTTCTTATATATTTATGCATATAAACCTCAATGTACACAACTTTGCCTCTTGTTTTCCACTATTGCTAGACCTATGAGTTTGCTGGAAGAAAACTCTTTTTATGGTTAAGCTCGCATTTGCACATCACCAATATTTCATAGTTTTACATGTAAGTATTTTGTGTATAATAAAAAATAAAGAAAAAACATTTTTTTATCTCACTGAAGGAGAATCCTAGCGTTGACCTGGGATGTAAGATGTATCGAATTTAATTTAAATTCGTTCAGTAGTGTTCACGTGATGATCTAACAGACAGACAAAAAATCAAAAATATTTTCGGTATCGGCTGATTCGAATTAACCTTGTCTGATTTCTTTCACATTTTTAAATGCATATTAGAAACCCGAAATATTTACAGATTTATCTTTAAGTATATATAAAATTCTTCTGTTTGTGTGTATGTCATTGAAATCCTCCTGAACGGTTGGACCGGTTTTGATGAAATTTTTGGTGTGTTCAATTGGGTCCTGCGATGGTTTAGATTACTTTAGATTCACAATTGGACCTAGAAAGTATCACTGCAATCAGAACCTTTTCTCGGGATAATTATTTTTCAGAGCAGGACAACGTCTGCCGGGCTACTAGTATTATACTTTTTTTTATCACACGCATCTACCACTATATATTTTAATTATCCAATCAGGAGTTAGTATATGAAAGCACAAAATGAAGCTAAAATGTACACATGTAGATTTGCAAATCCCAACTTAACAAACAAGATTAACATACACTTTGCTTAATAAGTTACGTTATGTTAATTTGTTGATGTTGTAATTGAGTTTCGAATGTTGAATGTTCTAATAACTAGGTATGCTACATAATTTCACCAACTTTGCTTGCTGCTTCTTTATTTTTACAAGCTGATATTCAACTTGCAATGGATATATGCAAATTCGGGTGGAATCTTACAAGTTAAATTTGACCAACTTCCCGGTTTCCGATTGAGCTATATCGCGTGACAATGCAATAATATGGTACCATAGAGCTGATCTGATGATGGAGTCGGAAGGTGGCCATAGGAACTCCTTTACTAAACAAGATAGACCCGTCGTGTTTGGGCTCGTTTTACTTGTCTCGGCTAGCACTCTGCTGCTACTTGATATTCAGGATCTCAAAAACTTGTATTTAGAAACCTTTTTAAAAAAGCTTATTATAGTTTTAAGATATTGTTATCTTACCCTTGTGGGTTTAGCATCGTTTGGAGAGTTTGCCAGTTAAGTAACAAGTTGGCTATTAACTAGATGTCTGTCCATACTTGACTATATGATAAGGGCTTGTAAATGTCGGAAGTTAACTAGTTTCTTAACTAATTAAGCGACATAAAAAAGGAGAATGTTCTTAATTCGATTGGTTTTTTGTATGATTATTATGTGACTTCTTCAGCAACTACAAACCATTTGTAATATTTTTTATTCGATAGAGTAAACTCTTGAGGTGGTCCCATTGTTATCAGGTCAGGATCTGAGGAGTGGATTCCAGGGAAATCGTGAGCAACCCTCGAATATTATACATACGTAGAACGTGTTTTATATTTTTTTTCTAAAGCTATTCGATAATTTGTGAAACTAAAAAATGACGATACAGCGAGGTAACGTAGCCAGCCTATTAGGAACCTTACCCATTGACTTCGATGACCTAAGCTCAGTATTCTACTTTCAGTCATCATCATCACGAGCATATTATATCCCGGTTGCGTTCGGAACGTTCACTCAACTACTACTCAACTTTTTCTACTCCACTTCCCGGGGTCTTCGGCATCCCCTGCTTTGAGACCATTGGTACGCATATCATCCTTCACAACGTCAAGTGAATATTTCTTGTGCCTTCCCCTTCCAACGGGACCTGGCGGAGGCGGCATGGTATGGTTACACATTTGTTCCTCACATAATTTGCCGGTCTCCGTAAAACGTGGCCGTACCAGCGTAAGCGACACTCTTGCAGTTTGTCTACTATGTCACAAACATGAAGACTGTCATAGACATGAAGACTGTCATGGACATGAAGACTGTCACAGACATGAAGACTGCCGCGGATGCGAATGTTTCTGACACGGTCTTTCCGCGTTAGTATTCTACTGACAGTCTTAAAGGATTACAGGTAGAATATATTATAAGTTATTTTTCCTTCACTGTATTAATTGTACAAGAATTATCTTTTCTTTCAGCCTCTCCCAATCATATAAAATAAAAAATATTTTCTAAAGTTTTTACATAATTAAACTAAGTTTTAACGGTTTTAAACGCGTCTTCCGTGATCACGGCAACTGTAACGTCGGAATAACCAAAATCAAATAAATTACCGCGCTTAAAACCGTTAAAACGTAGATCTTTTCTGCATACAGTCTTAAGGGATAATAGGTAGATTACAATATACTTCACTGGTTCAATTGTACAACGATTTTCATTCATTTCATAAAATCAAAAATATAAAAAAATAACAAAAAACAAACCCGACTGCAATAGTAACTATTTTTCAAAATATAAGATTTTTTATACATTGCTTGCCACTAATTTCAAGATATTGTAGAAAAGATTTCTTTTCAGCTTTTTAGTTACTTTTGAAGTAGGTTTTAATTTTTATATGCCTCTTTCATGACAGAACTAGCAAAAGGTTTTAAATCTTTAGAAACCCAGTTTATTAAATCTGTTACCACAAAACCAAAGGTGAAGTCACAACAAAGTCATTGCATTCTCGAATGATGGAGCTAAATGCGATTTCAATTTATTCTTCGTCCTGAAAGTGCTCTAATGTATTGTTGAAGTGTGCACGGGTCGAGTCCTTAACGAATTTATTCAGTAGTTAGAGGAGAAATACCTACGGTGACCGGACGGACGTATCCTACCTTACATACGACTGCTTAATGGCACAGTTGCGGCTATGAAACTATCGTCTAATAAGCGAGTATTTAAAAAAAAATGCGCGTGTGTTTGCTGTTCACACGTGGTAGAAGTGAAACTTCACCGAATAAACTCACAAATATTTCTTCTTTAACCTAAATTAATATGAATGTAACTTCTGTACCCTACATCAATGTCTTAGATATCACTTTAAATTTTTCACTATTTTAGTCTCAAAAATGCTATTACCAATTTCATTTAGACGGCCTCTGTGTTTGAGCGGGCTAAGCCTTTGCCGTCCTACCTCACTGCAATGCAGAGGATCCGGGTTCGATTCCTGGTATAATAAATTTCGGAAACTTATTTTCTCCGTTATTTAATATGTTCTGAGTGTCTGGGATCGACCCCAGTATAGTGCGTTGTATATTACCCATAACACAAGCGTAACTTGCTTAATTTGGGGATATACAATATGTGTGTTTGTCTGCCGATTATTATTATATTATTATTATTTCAGTCAAATTGGACCTAAGTTTAGGCATCGGTCTTATTAACTCTCTAATATGTGCTTCGCAATGTATTTATTTGAAAATAACAATTAAATTTTAAATGAATTCTTCTTTTTGCTGGAGCAAGCATAAATTAATTTCAATTTCTTTCATTGCACAAAACAATAAAACACTCATGAAAGAATAGTATTGCAATAGCATAGTAGCGTAATAGCCAAAAAATACGATAGTCCTCTGTATTTAACACTCATGCAAACCACCAAACTTCATTATCATTTTTAAATATCGCTATTCATTGTAAAATACTAATGTAGTTTTAAGCTTTACTAACAAATATTTGGATATAAGTTGTCTATATATAAATAAAAAAATATAACTAGCAAAAAGCGGTGCTTTAGGGGGCGAAGTTTTATACCTAGTAATAATCTTATATAGACATAGATTAAAAAATCTTTGATTGTATGGATTATTAATATGGGCTTCTATAAATAATTCATACGACAATTATTTTTTTCATTTTTTATTTTATCCAAACGCAATTCATTATACAAATTTCCTACATTTTAACATATATGAGTTTTTACTGCTACTTTATCTATCGTAGGTTGATATTACACATTATTATTATGTTACTTATATATTTTTTTAAATGTTGCACATCTGAAGAATTTGTGCTGAAGATTTTCAGCAAACAAGATTTGCGCTTAGTTTATTGATTGCTGTGTCGGATATATATCCAAATATAATATAATAATATAAATAAATAAATAATAAAAGTCAAAGAATATAAATTAAAATATTAACAATAAAAAAGAGATCTTTTAATATACGCAATCTGCACTTTGAATATATTTAATATATCGCTTATTTCAGGGCCCGATTTCACTCTCAAGGGAATGATATTGCATTAGACCACAAAGTTTCCGCTTTATTTATAACATTCAGCGCTGTTTTCATACCTAATTATTAAAGAAGAAATAGTTAATGATTTACCTCCAGATAAATTGAAGATTAATAGATTTTTGTTCAATAATTAGTAATCATTATTCTAATTTTTAAGGTCAAAAGTCAAATCAGCATTTTTTTAGCTTGCCCCTGCCGGGACCTGATGGAGGCGACATGATTGGTAGAAACATTTTTAGAACAATTTTGTTTAATTAAAGTGCGTTTTAACGGTTTTCAGTGCGTACGGTACGTTTTCGTCTAATCAGCCCGAAAGAGTAAAAAAAAACTAGTTAGAAGCAAGAAAGAAAAAATATTTCTTAAAAACTAGAATAATATAGTCCTTATAATATAAAAATACAGTGAGCTTTCAACGGAAGATGCACTTAAGTATAAAAAAGTGTGTATCTCGGGACGCCCGACAGAAGTGATAACTTGCACAAGAGAAAGGGAAGCCAGACAGACTGGCGACGTAACGCGTTATGTAACGAAGCGGATTACCCTCCCGTAAGAAGTTATCACTTCAAAAAAGCAACAAAAAGTTCTAAAACGAAAACGAATGACGAGAGACGTTGGAGAGTAAGGCCTCAGACTCGTTTAGAAAGAAACAGTACGTCACTAGTGAGTTACAACACAACATTATCTCAAAGATTCTCAATTTAAAATCAACCGAGCAATATAAAATCGGGCCGAACATTTGTCCGAATCTTTTCCAAAGTGAGCGTAAAATACCAATGCGGGATGACAAAGCGTCCCACTTACATTGGAAGCGGCTTCGACACGCACTCAATAGCGGCACGTGTGATGTAGGGCATCATTCTGGTATCGGATAGCATCATCAGTCAGTCATGGAACATTGAGTACAATTGATGGATGTAGGACGCCAAACGCGGAGCGCTCGCAACATTCGTAAACGCCCTGTTTGTTAGTCAAGTAGTTTCGAATGCGGTGAACTTGTTATGCGGATGGATTGCGTATATTTCTTCATCTGAAAGTACGCTTGCCTGATCACATAAATGAAACAATTACTTTTTGTCCCTGGGAAACGATTTTCCCTACTGTAAAAAAAATTAAAAACTATGCGAACCATAGATAATACTTGCGACTATATCCTAAATAAATAAAAAAAAACAGTGTGCGTCTCGGGACGCCCGACAAAAGTGATAACTTAGCCTGCCTGCCGCTGCCGTATGCGTGAGAGAAAAGGAAGCCAGACAGTCGGGCGCCGTAACGTGTTACGTAACCAAGCGGTTTACCCTTCCATAAGAAGTTATCACTTCAAAATTGTTAGTAAAATATCAACATTTTTGAACGTCATTTAAACTTATTAATTACATTACTAGAATGATTATTAAGTTTACATAAATATGGGCTTAGTTTTCTAACAAATTTCGGGTTAAATTGTCGATGTATTATAGTAGGTAATATCACTTTGTATGTAATATTTCTTTCAACCCCATATTTTGGCTATATCCATCCGGCTTTTTCACGGAAACGAAGTCACGGGATAAACAGTATGCTAACCTAAGTATTATTTCTGGATATAAGATACGTCTATATCGAGCTTGATTTAAATCTATTCAGTATCTTTTACATGATGCTCTAATAGATGGACAAAAATTTTAAAAAAATGCCTTTTTAATTTCTGCTGTCCGGAATTAATTTTACTGATTATTTTTCATGTTTGAATTCATTTGCTTTACTATTGATTAAAATTTGACAGAAGCTCCATACAGGCAATGATATAATTCAAACGATAGTAAGACCATCGAATGCATAGCAAGATAGGAACCAGCCATAAGTGAGGTTGCCAGGAAGATCGTTTTAAGCTATAAGGCCGCCCTATGTTTCATTGTGAAAGTTTTTTTTTAAACCGGAGTCTAGACAGGCTGTCGGCCCATTTGAAGGTAAGCGATTACCGTCGCCTATGGTAAGCGGTTACCGTCGCCTATAGTAAACGGTTACCGTGGCCTATGGTAAGCGGTTACCGTGGCCTAAGTATGTGATATTGTAATTATACATTTCGTAATCTTTTGTTTTAATGAACAATAAAGCGTTATCTACTGCGTATTATAAAATCATTCAGTAGATCTCTCTAGAGTTCAATCAAATAACAATGTTACACGACTGCGTCACATTAGAGCGGTGGATTAACACGGAAGAGGCGTGGCCGCAGGTGATGTACCTTTCTTGTCTATTTCAGCATCCATTACAATCCTTACATGGCCACAATTGAAATCTCATCCAATTCACTTCTTTTTACAATGTGGAAATACGGCCATCATTTTGGGAACACTTTATCGTAGTTTATTATTGGTCAACGCATTAGCATAGCTATCTAAGGCGGTAGCGCTGATAGCATTTTGAGAACGTCCCTAAAAAGAGAGTGGTTTAGAACAAATTTTAAGTAGTTTTATTGTTTTGTATTATATATTTTTGAAGCGTGAAAAAAAATATGGATGGATTGCGTAAAGGATGATATGATGATTTGTGGTGTGACAGAAGATGTATATCAGGATAGAAGAGTGTGGAAGGAAAAGACAAATTGTGCCGATCCCAATTAATTGGGATATGGTGAAAGAAAAGAGAGAGATTGTTAAAGCGAAACTTCTTTAGAATCGTTCCAATTTGAAACTCGATGAAACGAAAAAGTAACACTAAAAGTGATAAACACATACATCTATAAGACTAAGCCTGCGTAAGAATGAGTTAGAATACATTATATTTAATAACTAGCGACCCGCCCCGGCTTCGCACGGGTGCAATATAAAAACATAGCGGCCCGCTCCGACTTTGCACGGGCATCACTACATAGAAACCTCTAAAATTGCAATGTTGCCTTAGTATTATACATATAAACCTTCCTCTTGAATCACTCTATCTATTGGAAAAAACCACATCAAAATTCGTTGGGTAGTTTTAAAGATTTAAGCGCACATAGGGATATAGGGACAGAAAAGGCGACTTTGTTTTATACTACGTCGTGATGATGATGATGATGATAGTGATAGTGATTTATACACAATGCTGATATATAGTTGGAAATATTTTAAAATATTTGGTAAGTACTTCAAATTTCGTGGTTTAAAACTTAAATGTATTTATTTTTAGCTTCTGCTCGCGACTTCGTCCGCGCGGAATTTGTTTTTTCATAAAAAGTATCCTATGTTACTTCTAATACCTCCAAGAATATGTGTACAAAGTTTCATGATGATCGGTTGAGTAGTTTTCGCGTGAAAGCGTAACAAACAAACTTACATTCACATTTATAATATTAGTAAGGATATGAAACTTAACGTCATGAAATTTAGAAACCCTGCCACCGTCATACTTTCTTTCACTTCTAGTCTGTGTGAACTGCACACTCACACATTTTTTTTGACAATTTACTACTTGGTAATTACTTGCAAGTTTTCATCAACACATGCTGTATTATATTTCTGTAAATGCATATTTCAAATTGAATACTACTAAATAACATGTTTTTTTCTTAATAACTTCTTATATTTAATTTTATACCAATTTAGTTTGTATGATTTGAAATGATTAAATTTATTGTAGTTTTAAATTGACTTACACAGACGCAAGGAGGTGACACGGGTTTTTTTTTAAATTATGGCTCCAACGCCTTCGACAAGGGTTTCATATTTGCCCACGCGACACACACCGACGGAACTTACCGCGCTCTGTATATATGTTATGTAAATTTTTACCTCTTAACAAAATTGTTCTGTAAGATACTTTGATTTATAGTTCCATAGTTTGTCCACATAATTCTTGTACATAATTTATTCCTTATATATGTAAATACTTCATATATGTAGGTATATTCTTTAAATTTATTATTACTGTATATATTATATCTCAAGGTTTGCAGATAACGTACAAAATACTGGCCAAATTTTTAGGTTTATCCATATTTTATATTTTTCCACATGCCTTTTTATTTTAAAACTTCGATATTGGCAAAATCAATGCCGTGTGCGTTGAAGCCACACAAAAAAGGTACCGCGCGGAAAGTTCGACGACTGAATGATCTGCGCTTATCCGAACTAGACATATTGCCTTGATGACACATAACTAGTACAGTGGCGAGTTCATACGAATTTTGCTTGTATGGCGAGTCAGGTTAGTTTTGATTCATATAATAGGAATATGATAATTGAAGAATAGTAGAATTTAGTAGACGGTGAAATTAAAAGTATTTGGACGGGAAAAAGAGCTGTAAAGAAACGTGCTCTTGATGCAATAGATAGTATTTTTTATGAATTACAGCCTGAAGATCCCAAGGAATTAAAAAACATTGTGATGATATTTAGCCGATCTTTCCGCCACCTATTCCGCAGCTGTGGTTAGGCTCACGGCTATATACTTCGCAGTCTACAACCTCCACTGTTCCAAAATTTGTATAATTTATCCCCTGACATTTAACTCATCTCTAATAATATAAAACAAATACGTTCAACTTTGCGGAATATATCATTTGGCCGCGTGTGCCAGCACTCCGCCAGGAGCAATTCCCGTCTCTGACATGCGCCCGATAATTAACCACATGATGGATACATGTACCGGCTGTCATATAAAGAGGTATGATGGCAGCACGCTGATGAGAATTTGTTGAAACGATTAATTTCATCTATAATATTATGAAATGCTACAAATGCCATTTAAAAAAAACAACTGGAATACACAAAACTAGTACATAAGCGTTTTTTGAGTTCTTGTGTGTTTGTCTGTTTGTCCGGGATTCACGTTATTAGACTTAAAATCTGCTATATTTGATCCCAAGAAACCCGTTGGAATTTTCTCGGAAGCGGTCTGTACTTGTTCGGGTGCATAAAAATTTAATTTATTCTGGCACAGATTTCACTAAAACGATAGTTTTCGTTCTTTTTTAAATGCTATGGTATTTTATATCCCTGCAATCCCGCGGAAATTTCAAATCAAGCGTGTACGAAGTTGCGGGTATTTCGTATTATAATTATGAATACGCCATATATGTAAATTTAAGGTTAAAAAATACTGAAATGACTATATGAACAATAGAGAACACTATGTATTTTTTTCAGATTTCTTGTCATATCATAATAATGTATTCTCGCTAATAATTTAACGTTGGTAAATTATGTATGTCTGTAGAAACCATGACCTATAAAAATGCTAGGTGGTAGGACATTTGACCGACTGGATGACTGCCGCCCCTCGACTAAAGTATGTCGCCATAACAACCTTGAATTGTGGTCCGGCATTAGTGACCAGGTTCCAGTCTCCCTTAAGAGAGCAACAGCGTATTTGTAGCACCTTTGGTGTAGCAAATGTTCATGATGGTAACTGCTTTCCATCAAGTGGGCTGTCTGCCTGTGTACTGAACTCAAACAAATATTTATTTATTTTTATGACCCGGACTTTTGGAGGGCTTGCGTGTGGCCATGTGTAGACCAACACGTTGAGGCCGCTTGACAAATGCACGCAATAACAAGCCACGGCCAGTGTAGGACTATTGTGGGAAATGAGAACAAAAAGTACCGGGCTATTGGGGTGAGCTGATTGTGGTACTAGGGGTCTGGGAATATGGACTATCGTCTGCCCGTCGCAATGTTCGGAGAACATAAAAAAAAAACAATTATTATTATATAATACTCGCTGCTGCCTACTACTGCCCACTTCTCTCACCACTTTCCTGTTTGCTGCCTTGGAAATTGGCATAATACAAACAAGTGATATGAATCTCAATAAAGTCTGAACTTGAACGTTACCCAAATTGGTGTATAATACAACCTACCCGCAATACAGTCAATCAATTGATAACAAAATGAAACAGAACAACAATAACTCATTGGGCAGTTGTTGTGGCGAGATATCAAAACCATCCCCCTGCGTCCATCAATCTCGCTCCCGGGACTGTCCGCGTTGTCATAACTCCCGACTATTTGATTAATTCCAAGACCCCAAACTCAACGGGTGGATGAGTTTTCCTGTATTAGATAAGCTATCATGAAATATTTATATAATATATATAATTTCAGCCCATAAATGTCCCACTGCTGGGCTGGGGCATCCCATTATAGGAGGAACGGACGGTATACCCGCCACGCATGTCCAAGGCGGCTTGGCAGGTTTGACACATCGGTTATCTCGATGTGCAGGTTGCATCACGATGTTTTCCTTCATCATTTTTAGCACGTGATAATTGTAACAATATGCACGATAGATCAGAAAACTGACTAAGAGTTGCATGCGTTCCGGTCAGGATCGAACCCGCGCCCTTCGATTTAGGGGCGCGTGCGCTAACCATTACGCTACCACGACTTTTTGCATGAAATATCTAAAGCTATAAAATTATATTTTTTTATTAATATAAATTAAACAAGAACGTTTGATGAAACCTTACAATAATAAATGTAGTTTATATTAGTAATAAGTAAGTAGTAAGTATAAGTTTATATTGTTGCGTCGCATACGAGATGCACTTATTGCTTCATAGCACGTTTTAAAACTTTGATTTCTCCACGTGCAGGAACGGAGAAAGAATACAATTTCCTGTGGCTCGGCGGCCTGTCGTAAGAGGCGACAAAACAACCCACAGCCAGGTGGTAGGGCACTTGCCCGACTGGATGGCTACCACCCCTGGTCTAGAGTATGTCGCCATAACAACCTTGTGTTGTGTTCCGGCATTAGTGACCAGGTTCCAGGCTCCCTAAAGAGAGCAGCAGCGCATTTGTAGCACCTTTGGTGTTGCAAATGTCCATAGGCGATGGTAACCGCTGTCCATCAAGTGGGCCGTCTGCCTGTCTGCTGATCTCCTGCTATAAAAAAAAAAAAAAACGTACGCGATAACATCTGTCAAAATAGAAAACATATTACCAAAAGATGTATAGTGGAACACTTACAAGCCAATAGATGGCGCCGTACAATAATTGAGATCCCAAATGAGTCCCGACACGTGCAAACAATATATACACATTTCCAACTTTTTAACATATCAGAATAAAAACATAAAAAATTGTTACTCGCCAATATGCACAATTGCACATCTTACGCCGAACATTCGGCAGCTAAATATTTGGAGAACGTGGAATATTCAATATTGGCCAGACCACTATTCACGGCATCTCTAATATAAGCACTTATAAATAAACTTCACCTCATTCCAATTTTATGTCTTTTCTATTATGCCCGTAAATTGCTAATGCGCCTGGCCGCCATTTTGGTGACGTAACCGTAGCGGAACACTCAGTACAGTTAGCATCACTGGCCGGCGAGTACGCGTACATACCGAGTTGCGGATGACGTCACGTGAATGTTAATTTGACAAGGTTCCAGCGCATTGGCAATTTGCGGGGATAATACGTCGCTCACGCCTATTAACTTAAATAGCTTGTGCGTAGCTTTCACTGGTCGCTAATCGTTTTCGCCAACTAAATTCCATCTTATTGTTTAAGTAAAGTTGATTTATCATTTGAAGTCGTTAACAAGACGGCGACGCTGCGTCGCCCAGCAGTGGACATTTGATCCCATGCCTAATTTATTAACTCTTGTAGTTGAGACATTAATCTTCTAGATTAACGTCTACATAGAGATATTAAGTTACGAATTTAACTTGATACGTAGTTTTAACACTTTGAATCATAATATGAAATTTTACTAAAGGAGTAACTATTTTTATTATATATCTATCTCTCTCTTCTTTCTTTCACCGTATTCCAATTATTTGGGGTTGGCACAATATGTCTTTTCTTCCACACTCCTCTACTCTTACCTACATCATCTGTCACCACATATCTGTGCAGGAACGGAGAAAGAATACAATTTCCTTCGGCCAGGCGGCCTGTCGTAACAGGCGATAAAACAACCCACAGCCAGGTGGTAGGGCATTTGCCCGATTGGATGGCTACTACCCCTGGTCTAGAGAATATCGCTGTAACAACCTTGAATTGTGTTCTGTCATTAGTGAACAGCCCCCCTTAAGAGAGCAGCAATATCCATAGGCAATGGCAACCGCTTTCCATCATACTTGATGTCTGCCTGTCTGCTGAACTCCAGCAATAAAAAAAAGTTAAAAAAAATAACATCATCATATCATCCTTCACAGGTGAAGGTAAGGAAAGGAATGCTCCGGTGGTTCGGGCATGTGGAAAGAATGTATGATGAAAGAATGACTAAACAGATATACAATGCAAATTGATCGTGTACTAGCAGAAGGTGATGTCAGAAGCCTCAAGAACAGACGAGCGTGCATAACAAGAGCTATGAATGTCAAAGAAGCAAGTGAGGTGTGTAGGAATAAGCCTGTATGGCGCTCTGTTGTTCGTGCCTACCCCGCCAGGGACCTGGCGTGAAGTTATATATGTATGTATGTATCCTTCACACGATCTATCCATCTTTTTTTGGTCTACCATTACATCTGTACCCATCCATCTTGTAGTTTAACATTCTTTTTGTCACGTGACTTTCATCCCTCCTCATTATATGCCCATACCTACTTAATATTCTTCTTCACAATTTCTCACTAATTATATATCTATATCTGTAAATAGTTCGAGTTTGTCCTTGTTTACACTATTTAATTTAATATTTACGCCTCTTCTAGTTCTCAAGTAACTAGAACGATGTACCAGGTTGTGGTGAGGTCCACGTCTGCGGGGTTCCCCGCAGATATTGTGTTACACTTATTAAGTAGCAAAGTTGTTCTTGTCGTGTTTCTTTTTAAAGTTAATAATTAATATTGTTATGTTCCCTCTTATTTCTAAACGATACAATCTGACATTTCCTTAATATATATAATATATTTTTAATTATTCTGTAATTAGAGCCTGTTTTTAACCGACTTCGAAAAAAGTAGGAGGTTCTCAATTCGTCGGGATCTTTTTTTTTGTTGCTTTTTTTATGTATGTTCGCCGATTACTCCGTGATTTATGATCCGATTTACGTGTTTCTTTTTTGTTCGACGCGGAATAGCTTCCAATTGGTCCCCTAAAAATTTTGCATAGTTTGGTCCAGTAGTTTTCATTTTCTGAACATTTTTTTATGAAGAAAATTTCCTTTTCGTTCCATATGTACACCGATTACTCAGAGATTTATGATTCGATTTACGTGATTCTTTTTTTTTCGACGCGGAATAGCTTCCAATTGGTCCCCTAAAAATTTTACATAGTTTGGCCCAGTAGTTTTCATTTTACGAACATTTTTTTGTTCTCTTGGGACCTATATTTTTTAAGAAGCGCGGCACCATTCGTAAGTCCACCCATACATAGCTAGACACTAAAAAGTTACAAATAAAAAATAAAAAAATCATTTAAAAAAACCGACTTCAAAAACTAATAAACTAAAATGTATAAAATAACTTATTTCTAAAGCTATTATTATTAATATATATTATCTAAAACATCTTGAAGTCGGCGCAAAGTAAATCATAAAAATTACTATATTATTTTGAAAATTACTAAGCACTGACTTTAAGATGTTTTAGATAATATATATTAATAATAATAGCTTTAGAAATAAGTTATTTTAGTTTTTGAAGTCGGTTTTATTTGTATAGAGTAGTTCTCCATAATTTACCTCCATTTTATATTACAATAATATCATGTGGTAGTCGTGTAGGTTTTAATTCAAGGTCTCTCAATTGTATATGGACGGTATTCACTACATATTGTTCTCATGTTGGCAGACGCGATAGATTTATGCTGTGTTCGGTTTGTTTTATTACATGTAAAACTTTGAATATAATATTTTATATAATATCTTGTATAAAATGTGGTCTAGAATTTCCAAACAACAATGTATTAGATTTTTTTCATTCATAACTTTTTAATAAAAATAGTTTATAAAGTGCCAATGTGCTAAGTTTGTTAGACTGTAAAATTGTTGGAGGGATGGCGAGGTGTTCTAAAATGCTTGTAGAGTATGAAGAGTACCGTCTATAATATTGTTACGAGCTACAGGACTCGAATTAAATAAATTCCATTAGAATTACTATAGATTTTATTAGAACTGTAAAAAAACGTATAAAACAAATACAAATAAAACTGAATACAACCAGTTCACACTGGACAATTCGATAATGCCCGCAAAGTCCGTCACTATATCGCTAATAGTAGTAGTCTTACTCGTATCGTAGTCTTCGCTTGACTGATCACCCCGCCGTTCGGGCATTGTTTTATACTAAACCGTATAATAGAACAAAGGATCGCGTTCGCCGAGTTAATCCCGCACACCTGGGAAGCTTCGACGGCCATAAAACAAGTTCAATAACAGTAGCACGTTTTCCTGGATTAAAAGTTCTAAGCACAAAGTAAACAAAAGAATTCCTAAATTAAAGAAGGCAATAAACTGCGTTTTACGACATGCAGGTGTGCGTTCTTTATCGATATGTAACAATATGTTAGAACCGTAAAGTTCTCTGATTATAGATATGTATCCAGTTATTGTTCTTTTATTACCATCCATTACCATATTATTTTATCCGTGCAGGAACGGAGAAAGAATACAACTTCCTGCGGCCCGGCGGCCTGTCGTAAGAGGCGACAAAACAACCCACAGCAAGGTGGTAGGGCATTTTCCCGACTGGATGGCTACCACCCCTGGTCTAGAGTATGTCGCCATAACAACCTTGTGTTGTGTTCCGGCATTAGTGACCAGGTTCCAGGCTACCTAAAGAGAGCAGCAGCGCGTTCGTAGCGCCTTTGGTGTTGCAAATGTCCATAGGCGATGGTAACCGCTGTCCATCAAGTGGGCCGTCTGCCTGTCTGCTGATCTCCTGCAATAAAAAAAAAAAAAAAAAAACCATAGCCCCTTCTGAGTTGTTGCGAGTATCACAATTGCCTCTGACACATTTGATTTAGTTTAATGTAACTTATAATAAATTAAGAAAAGGTACGATGGTCGAAATAACCTAAAAGGTTCAAAGCCCCTTTAAATATAGAAGAAAAAAAGTTTGGCGCAGCATGTATTTATTTCATTCTTTCATATGTCTATCTATATATCACATTCATGTATGTACGTATTCTTTATGTGGAACATTTTTTGAACAATCAATAAATAGAGTTTACGATATGAGTTCGAAACAAAAGCATTGGAATACCTAAACAAAACCAACAATAATCATGAAAAGTTTTCATTTTAATTTCGCGAGTACAATGTTAATTTGGACCCCCATCTCTGAACCCACAACAAACATTTCAAGCCAATGTGAGACTGAATATCCGCAGAGGGGTCACAATTTTAAACACATAGGGGAGAGTGGGGTAATTGAGAATGAAGAGTTACTGAGAATTTGGGTTATTGAGAACGTGGGATAATTGGGAACAGTTAGATAAGAATACTTCCCCCAACACTGCATCGTCTTGGATCCGTTCAAAAGACGCATCCAACTCCCCCAGTGTGTAAGTTAGAGTGTGAATGAAAAGCGGCGCCTAACCATGGAAGAGTATGACATGTGTAGTATTAGGACGCTATTTTATCCATGGAGGAACGGAGAAAGAATACAATCTCCTTTGGCCAGGCGGCCTGTCGTAAGAGGCGACAAAACAACCCACAGCCAGGTGGTGGGGCATTTGCTCGACTGGATGGCTACCACCCCTGGTGTAGATTATGTCGCCATATCAACCTTGAGTTGTGTTCCGGCATTAGTGATCAGGTTCCAGTCTCACTTAAGAGAGTAACAGTGCATTTGTAGCAACTTTGGTGTTCTAAATGTCCGAAGGCGATGGTACCCACTTTCCATCAAGTGGGCCATCTGATTGCCTGCTGAGCTCCTGCAAGAAAGAAATACCCTCTAGTACACTGTTTACTACAACTCCATTAATTCTATTGTATAACAATTCGTACTTACATTAAAAAAACTTGAGGTGGATAAATCTACACATCTATGTATAATTCTCTATCTGTCTGTCTCACTGGTTATGTCTGTATATCCGCTGACTGCGCCTAAACCACGCAACGGATTTTTAATTGTTTTTCATAACCAGCTAAATAGTTTTTCACTGAAGGTTCATATATATATAAAACCTAATTAAATAGTGTATGTATCTATGTAAATAGAGATACTTGATACCTAGGCTACGACTCACGGCAAAGCCGTGGAAAAAACTCTACTATGGCATAAATGACTTTTTAGCCATACGTGTTTCTCGGGAGTTTCTGGCCGCTTCTCCTCCTTAAACAGCGACAACACTTTACGTAGCGTATATAAATAAGCAAGTAAATTTAATATTTGATTTTTATAATGTATCTCAAAAACGATCCAAGCAGCCATTACTAAAGCGGCAAATGCAGTGCTGGGTGTGTCCAAGGGTGGTCGCAAGTGTGACAAGAAGACTTGGTGGTGGAACGACACAGTCCAGAGGGAGGTTAGGGTGAAGAAAACCCTCTTTAAAAAGTGGCAAGCGTCCAGATCTCCTGAAGATCGCGACGCATACAGGGCCGCAAAACGTGCCAGTAAAAGAGCTGTAGCCAGAGCCAGACGAGACCACTTTCGATCGTTGTACGATAAGTTGGAATCGTCTGAGGGGCAGAAGCTTATTTATAAGTTGGCACGTTCCAGGATCAAAGCGGCACAGGACATTTCCAAGTGCCGCTGTGTTAAAGATCCTGGCGGCAACCTGTTATGCGAGGACCTCGCAGTGAAGGAGAGATGGCGCTCTTACTTCCACGAACTGCTGAATAAGCAGCACAAAGAGGTACAGCCACCGAACCTCCCTCCGAATCAAGGACTAGTGCCACTGATAACGCCTGATGAAGTCCATAGGGCTCTTCGCCGCATGAGGAATCGGAAAGCTGTCGGAGCCGATGGAGTCCCCATCGAAGCCTGGAAGGCGATGGGTCCTCGTGGTGTGGGCATTTTAACAAACCTTTTTAACCGCATACTCCTCACCGGAAACATCCCGAGCCAATGGAGACTGAGTGTTATCACTCCAGTCTTCAAAGGTAAGGGATCGGTGCAGGAGTGCGAAAACTACCGCGGAATAAAGGTAATGTCCCACACCATGAAGCTCTTTGAGCGCATAATCGACTCTCGGATCCGGCAGTAGTGCACTGTCTCGGGATGTCAATATGGGTTTCATCCTGGGCATGGAACCATGGACCCTGTTTTTGCCCTAAGGATCATCATGGAGAAATACAGAACGAAGAATACGCCTCTGCATTTCCTGTTTCTGGATCTGCAGAAGGCCTTCGACTGTGTTCCTCGCGTGATGATCTGGTGGGCACTGAGGTCCAAAGGGGTGCCAGAAACCTATATTGACATTATCCGGGATATGTACCGTGATTCCGATTCCATAGTTCGGACCGCTGTTGGCGACACCACACCCTTCCCCATTACCGTAGGCGTGCACCAGGGATCGGTCCTTAGTCCGTTTCTGTTCAGCGTGATATTAGACGAAGTGTCGAACAGCATCAGGGATGCGCATGAGCAACCTCCATGGGTGCTCATGTATGCTGACGATATCGCGCTGGCAGATTCGGACAGGGAGCGCCTGGTGGGACGGGTAAATGCGTGGAAGAGATCGCTAGAGAACGGTGGTTTGAAACTAAATGTGGCGAAGACTGAGTACTTGGCCTGCAACACTACAGATCCCACATCCGTGCGCATAGGCGAAGATACGGTCGAGCGCACGGATCAGTTTAAGTACTTGGGATCTGTCCTTAGTGCGTCCGGGGATATCGACCTCGACGTCAAGGCCCGTATCACAGCAGCTTGGGCCAAGTGGCGTGAGGTGACAGGTGTCATTTGTGACCCCAAAATGCCGGTCAAATTAAAAGGACAGGTCTATAAATCCATCATCAGACCTGTCCTTTTGTATGGCAGTGAAGCGTGGCCTGTACTTGAGCGACACAAGCAAGAGCTGCGTGTCACGGAGATGAATATGCTGCGATGGATGTGTGGAGTGACGCGGAAAGACCGGGTCAGGAACTCCCGCATCCGTGGCAGTCTTCATGTCCGTGACATAGCAGACAAACTGCAAGAGTGTCGCTTACGCTGGTACGGCCACGTTTTACGCAGACCGGCTAATTACGTGGGGAACAAATGTCTAGCCATGCCGCCTCCGCCAGGTCCCGGTCGAAGGGGAAGGCCCAAGAAATGCTGGCTTGACGTCGTGAAGGATGACATGCGTACCAATGGTCTCAAAACGGGGGATGCTGAAGACCGCGCGAAGTGGAGTAGAAAAAGCAGGAAAGCGGACCCTGGGCGTCGGAGTGAACGCTCCGAACGCAACCGGGATTTAACGCTCGGATGATGATGAATGTATCTCAAAAACGGTCTTCGGTGGAACTTGGTTTGAATAAAAATTTTGAATTCGAATTGATTCGGTTTCATTACGAAATTGAAAAAGTAGTAGTAAACTCGAATCGATCAACTGTAATTTTTTACCATATCAAGCACAACTGAATGCACTTTACACTCTGCAATGTTTATTCTTTGACTAAAGGGTCAGAATAAATAATAACTGGTACCAGGTAAATACAATAAGTTAAACAAAAGCCGCAGAAATATTTTCGTATAGAAACTACGATGGATTTATAAAGCAGGAAACATTGTCGAAGTTCGAAATGCGACCACAACAAACGAACTTTGAGGCAACTGCCACTAATATAAAACTATAAGTCATGCGCAGAAGGTTTGCCTATGGTGGCCCCTCCCGCTTCCTACGACTGGGACCGGGGCTTGTCCAAGTAGTGTTAAGAACTAGACATAAACAGCTTGCTATAACTACTCCCGTATAAACGTGAAGAGCATACGGTCGAACAGTCTTTTGCTATTATAAAAACCCTTTTAATTCTGAGGAAGAAATTATTTAAATACTTTAATTGTGTCGGAGAGTGTATTAACTGACAGAATTATAAAAGAGGGTAGTTTGAATCCATTACCTCACTACTCGGCTCGTTTCGTCATTGCTCGAATATAAAAGCGTGCAAACGGAATGACTAGACAACATTCCCGCTCCAACTTTGTTGGGGTAAAGTCTCACTCCGACTTTAGGTCGATGCACATGTAGTAGTGGCGCTCGAAAAAATTGATCCTAAAAAAAATATAAGTACATACAATTCAACCTTATTTAGTTCACAAAAAAACCCATTTCACTGAACTCGTTAGGGTTAATTTTCAATTTAGATAAAACTTAGATCTATTTATACATAATGCAGATATTCCTTTACACGTAGATCAAAAGAAATTGTGCGTAACAGTTGTTACGCGATGTTCATCACAGCAGTTATTAGAACCATATAGTACGGGGTGCGCCAGAGAAACTTACTTATTTGAAAAAATTCCCACGCGGTGAGTTGGGCGGGTAGAGGGGCAAGAGGGGGCGCATCTGGAGGGGGAAGTTTCCAAGTTTGTTTCTCCCTCCAGTTAGTTGCCATCATGCTCTGGTCTAGAGAGCAGCGGGCCTTCGCAGTTGAGAGCTTCTTTTCTAACGTGAATGGAGCTCGTTACAGGAACATGATCGAGGAATTTTTTTCTTCCAAGACTCGAAGAAATGAACGTTAGGAACGTGTGGTTTCAGCAAGATGGAGCCACAGCACACACAGCACGAGACTCAATTAATTTGTTGCGACAACATTTCCCCGACCGCCTCATCTCTCTCAGAAGCGATCTCCAATGGCCGGCACGCTCTCCAGATTTGACTCCATGCGATTTCTTTTTATGGGGTTATTTGAAATCCTTGGTTTATGTCGATCGACCACGGACCATAGCACACCTCAAGAACAACATTCGCGACGCCATTGCCAACATACCGATTGATATGCTGCGAAGAGTGGATACGAATTTCAAAAATCGACTTCATCAGTGTATGCGCAATGGGGGTCGCCATTTATCCGATGTCATTTTTAAGACTACATAAAAAAAATTGGGATATTGTATTCTCAAATTAAAAAAAAATTTAAAACAATAACTGAAGCACTTTTTTTTTATTGACCTTTCAAATAAGTAAGTTTCTCTGGCGCACCCTGTATATCAATATCACATAGACAATCGTCATAGATAATAATTTAAAAATATGATCCTGCCAACACTATGAAGTATTTGCTATCTTTAGCAATGATGTTATATTATTATTTTGTAGGGTAGTTTTCGTAGTATTTTCGTATAAAAAGGCGGTGTGGTGTATAGACGGGGTTCATTGCTTACTGTGCGGTGTGAATAGTCACACCAAAGGCTGAACAATAAAGGGGAAACCTGCCCAAATAGTTGATATTTGGTATATATGGTAATTTATTACCCAAATCTCTGCAAGGCTGTTTACACAGTACATTGAATTTTGAACTGTATGCAAGTGATTTAAAATGTAATTTAGATTGAATAATAATATTTAGGCTAAAGGAATTATATTTATATTAATAAAAATTAGAGAAGAATTATCTAAAGAAATTTAAAAATAAAATAATAGAAGAAAAATTCGTCTATTAAAAGATATATTTTTGAAATGCTCCTAAATCTTAGACTACGACGTACACACCATTATCAAATAGCTAAAAAAGGGTCTAGTAAAAAGCATGTCGAAATAACGTGCATGTATGAAGAGTTGTTGTTTCAGGGTCGTCACGAGTAGATATACACAGTCTCTGCCTACCCTCATGGGAAACAGGCGTGAAATATTGTGTATGTAGGATCATCTTCAATTAGGCTGAAATGAAGTTTCGATAGATTGTAAGCAAATTAATCAATACCCTTACATTATACAGTGTTTATGCAGGCTGAGCTTGCAAGGTGTCCAAATTGAATATTTATAATGGCAACCGCACAATGCCTGCAAAACCATTGAATAACACGAGTAACTAAAACAGAATATGTTTCTGTCAAAGTAATGGTCTAAATCGCTGTAACTTCGTTTAAATCATTTTTCTGTGCTAGATAAACAAACGAATCGCTTTGGATTCAGTTTCATCATTCACACTGCAAAGGAGCGGAACTCATTCCCGGAGTCTGTCTTTCTCATACTTATAACCTGGGTTTCTTCCAATCCCCTGTGAATAGTTACTGTAACTACTAACCTTTTTAGTCGACATATTTATTAAGAAATATAATAATTCGCATTTATTTCATCGAACGCCTCGCAAAACAATCGACAATAGAATTGTATCGGGCTGCGCACGGAACACATGGTTGTAAAAGTCTTGATTGATAATATCTAATATTTAAAATTCTCGTGTCACAGTTTTCGTTGCCATACTCCTCCGAAACGGCTTGACCGATTTTGATGAAATTTTTTGTACTTATCCGGTATCTATGAGAATCGGCCAACATCTATTTTTCATCCCCCTAAATGTTAGGGGTAGTCCACCCCTAAATTATTTTTTTTATTTTTACCGGGCAGGACGACGTCTGCCGGGACACCTAGTAAACTATATATCTGAACCAGTCTCGTTATTTAAGATCCCGGTCAGCTCGGAACCGCTGGCCGCCGCAGTACCTTCTAGGTAAGCGTGCTCCATCCTAGACCACAGCTTCCCTCCACACAGAGCGAGATTGTGGTCAAAGGCAAATACAATAACAAAAAAAAATATTCTGTCTAGCCTTATAATAACACACACATTTTTTTTTAATTTTTCATACTTCGAGTCGAATTAAGCTAAGCTTTGTCCAGAAATATTGAAAATAACTGCCAAGTGCTCAGTTGTCGTCTAAAAGTTAATTTAGACATAAAGCGTTTACAGCAGTAAAAATAAAAAGTCGTTGTCCAATAATAATTGTCCATATTACAATGTCGCAAAAGAAAATTGCACTATATTTGAAAGAAAGAAGTTAATTATTTTGATGCCAACTACGCATAGAATATAATCCATATATTAATAAGTGAAGCCAAAACTTTGTATCCTATATACGAAAATTGCGCGGTCTGAGGAGTATAAAATTTCGCACGAATGCTATTTTTTTAACGCTTTTATTAGCTTCACCTGTATGTATGTATATATGTTTGTAACCGACCCCTTTAAGCTCGATTTTGTCCTTCTTTGAACCATCAGATTTAATTCAAACTTTGCACACCTGTCAAAGGTCGATGACAATGCAATAATATAGTACCATGGAGCTGATCTGATGATGGAGTCGGAAGGTGGCCATAGGAACTCCTGTACTAAACAAGATAGACCCGTTGTCTTTGGGCTCGTATGTTTATATCGCGTGACAGTGCAATAATATGGTACCATGGAGCTGATCTGATGATGGAGTCGGAAGGTGGCCATAGGAACTCCTGTACTAAACAAGATAGACCCGTCTTCTTTGGGCTCGTTTTACTTGTCTTGGCTAGCACTCTGCTGCTACATGATATGCAGGATCTCAAAAGCTTGTATTTAAAAACATTTTAAAAAATCCAACTAAAAAATAGAAAATAAAATTTAATAAATTTAGTTTCTGATGAATGGGGTCTTAAAAAAAGCGTGGGGTGTATTTAAAGCGCTTTTTAAGATATTAAAGAAGAAGTTGTTATTTTTTAATTATGCATGGAAAAAACATACCCACACTACCATGTATTTGACACACAAACGCATATACTCTTTTGTTTATTGTTCAAGTCAAATTAACCATGTAGCCTTGGCGAAATTTATGATTATTGAAGTATAGTCTTCGACATTAATTATTATGGTTGAATTTCGAGCACGGGCGACCACTAGTCTAATTTAAAAAAACTTATCCAAGTTTATATTTCTTTGTAATTTGAATAGTACATATTGAACATATGTCCTATTAACATATCGAGGGCTTCATAACAAATGGGCATACAGAGAAAAGTGCAGTTTTTCACAAGGGAGGAAATTGTGAATAAAACCAAACTAGTTGATTGAATAAGGCTGGAATTCTCAGGTACACCTTGCATACTGGTAAGTCTTCCTAAATTGTAACATGCATAGTTTTTAGTTTTAGTTAACAACAACAACGCCTATATGTTGTAAGCCCTCGATATAATCTTAGAGGAAATCAGAAACAGAATAATTCGAAGCAGGTAAATCCATTGGAAGAAAAATGGTGTTAACCCATGGTCTAAAATGGAAATCAACTACGCAGGTGTTACCTACATTGTACCAAAATATTGAATTTTCTACTTATTTTACATCCAGAATTAGACCGGACTGCGTGTTTCGATACTCTATCCCGTATATATTTGAATAATGGATGTACGCTGAATAATAAACAAGGTGCCGTTTAATAAAAACTATTAAGGTGCGTATCGGAAAACACTTCAGGATGTCTGCTGAAAGCCAGTGTGGTGTTAACTGCTAAGTTTATATTGGGTTGAGGTGTTTAGTCTTCTGTATTGTTCTCTTGCCTCTTGATCATTCTGGAACTAGTTTAACAGCCTTGCAGAGATTTGGGTAAGAAGGTATCGATTATACAAAATATTTACTATTTGGGCAGGGTTTCCCCTTTATTGTTCAGCCTCTGATGTGACTATTCACACTGCACAGTAAGCAATGAACCCCATTTTTTTTTTATTTGACTTGACTTTATGTTGTTGGTCCGAAGACCTCACAACTTTACCGGGGTTTTTGGGGCGAGCGCCTTCGCAAGGCGAAGGCGCTCGAGCCCGGGGGCGACTTGCTTGAGGGAGCTCCCTAGGGAGTTTTACCTCGGCAGGACTGTTGCCATGAGAGGGAGATGAATCTGATGATGCCCGCCAATGGGCGACACAATGAACTAATTGAGAACGGGCGACGGGTAATACAAAGCCCGAGAAGAAGGATCCCGGCGGACCGGGATCGGCGGTTCGCCGCTGCCTACGCTATCTTACTGCCGTTTCGCAACGTGTTATGGCTGGGAGAGAAGAAACTGCGAAAGAAACTTCCCAGCACCACGCCTAGTCTATCCTGTGGGGGGGGGGGGCTATGTCTCCTGGCGTCCCTCGCGAGGACGTGGAGAGATCGTGATTGGCTATGAACCCCATCTACACGTCACTACGCCTTTTATATGAAAATGCTACCCTACAAAACAATAACATTGCATCATTGCTTAAAACAGCATTTCCATCACAGTGTTGCAAGGATCATAAAAACAATTATAATAATTAGTTACTGATGCACTAAATTATCTAGATGATAATTTAGTGGGCTTATAAAATTAACTAAACGGTGGAAATAGTAATTTCATTATAAGTCGAATTAACTGATAAATCGACAAAAAATATTATTATCTATGACGATTGTCTACGTGATATTAATATACCCTATGGTACCCATGACTGCACGAAAAAATAGGGGTTGATCGTAGAGGGTTGAAAATTTAGGGTTGTATGTATTTTTTAATGCTGTGTCATAAAATAAATAAATCTAAAATAAAAAAAATTAAGGGTGGACTACCCTTGACATTTAGGGGGATGAAAAATAGATGTTGTCCGATTCTCAGACCTACCCAATATGCGCACAAAATTTCATGAGAATCGGTCAAGCCGTTTCGGAGGAGTTTAACTACAAACACCGCGACACGAGAATTTGATATATTACTCGTAAATAGATATTGTTACATGCCAACAAAAAATGAATGCACATCTGCCTGCCATAAACCTGGTTTATTACCTTTCCCGCATTTGGACTTCTTTTGTTTACTTTGTGTAATTTAGTATAAATTTTAATTCTTTTAATTCTTTGTTGTTATTGTTTTGCGTCGAGGCATATTGTATTTTTACTAGTTATGGGCCGAATGTGGTTTGAACCGAATACGAACTTCGGCCGAAAATTCGGTTAAAACAGAAAGTTCGGTCGAACCGAATATAAGACAAATTTCAACCCATCCCTAATTTTTACAGAATAAAAGGAATACCCGAACGGAGGGGTGTGTCAGTGTAGCGAGAATTACGATCAAAGCAAGACGTGTACATTCGATAAGAGATAAAGTGTCGGACTTCCGGCGTGTTATTGAATAGTGCAGTTTGTACTGGTTGTTTTAAACGTGTTTGTATAGTTCTAATAAATTCTATAGTAATTCCAACGGCATTTTAATTGGAGTCTTGTAGCTCGTAACAATATTAAAAGTATAGCTTAGTAACTTAGAACAAACAACTAACAATTATCAGTGGTCATTTAGCCACGTCTCAGGTGATCTGTCAGCTTCTACATTTCAATCATTAACTGAGTAGGTGTATTTAATTCAGTCCATCTTCAAGGTTGTGTTCTACTAAAATTAATTAACTAAACGGTGTTTGCCTCGCAAAAAAGAGTTCAGTACAAAGAAAACGGGCAGTGACGGTGCAACTGAGCGCAGCTGACAAGGATTTATTATGTGTTGTGTTCTGGGGAAAATGTTGCGCAACTGACCTAACTGTTTGCTCTAAGGACAATTGCGAATTTTGAAGAATAGTAGGTAAAACGAAAAAGTTAGATAGTACTAAGATATCACCGAGTATCTCGAAATTAGTAGCGGATTTATAATATGATTATTTATTTATTTAAAGACAACACAGTCCACTAATACACATGCACGAATAACCAGCCCATTACGAATATAAACATAGAGACACACATTAATGTTAGTAGTAATTAGTATTTTTTTCCTTATGTCTACGTTAGTAATTAATTACTAGCATTGATTTAGTCCTCTTAACGAAGGACTAAATCAGTGGGCAGTCAAATTTATCAACATTTTTTTTTTTGTCTTACAATAATTTAAAAAAACAATTTACATACCTAAACGTCCCTGATTAATAATATATAAATAATCTAAAATTATCTGATTTCTATTACTTATTTAACCCACAAAAATATATTTGACATCTTATTAGAACCACCCACATTATGGACCTAATAAGGATTATAAATATAAACACTTATTCAACAATATATTTCACGAATAAGATAAATTTTCTATAATTTGCCTAACAGCGTTTGGCTATGGCAAGAACAAACACATCGATCCCTCATTTCTTCTTCTTGTTCTTGCAGACCACTGTTGGACGTAGGTCTTCCCAAGTACGCGCCACATATTCCTATCTCCCGTCTTCCTCATCCAGCTCCTGCTGACGATCTTGCGCAAGTCAGTCCACCGGGCGTCCTACACTACGTTTAACGAGACGTGATCTCCACTCCAGGACTCGTTTGCTCCATCGGCCCTCCGTCCTACGATAGACTTGACCGGCCCACTGCCACTTCTACTTGCTAATTTTGCGAACTATGTCGATTACCTTGGTTCTCTTACGGATATCCTCATTTCTTATTTTATCCATAACAGAAACACCTAACATAGCTCGCTCCATAGCTCGTTGAGTGACTTTGAATTTGTGGACCAGTCCCACTGTCAGTGTAAGGTCCCTTAGTTCACAATCTACTAATTAAGAGAAAAAGGTTCTGTAATTAAGGCAATAATGCACAAATTATAATGGTACAATTTCACTGACAAAAAAATAAAATTAATATGATGAATTAGGATTTCTATTTATAGATTTCGGTAGGGCTGGCAAAATTTGAATAGCCTACAGGCGGCAAATGTCTAAATTCGCCGCTGCTCGAAATTAAATATAGTTATAATATATTTTACGAAATACAGAGTGGCCATAATGCTTAGAGTTTACACTTTTTTACCTTCTTGAAATCTTAAGCCTTATAATAAACCAATTTGTTAGTTGCATATATGCTCGACGTAATACTTAAAGGTACTAATGAGTACTAAAATCACTCTTATATAATATTAGGGTTGCCAGAGTTCAGACAATTATCCGAAAGTGACGCCCCTATTATTTTCTGCTCTTTTTGGTCAACCTGGGCCATTTAGAACAGTATTGCAACACTAAATTCAAAAGTACGAAAACAACTTACCTCCAATGCATTAGGTTAATGGTACGGAACTAGAGTCCGTAGATTAGTTAATAAAAAAAAATACATTAGGTTTATTTTAGCAAACTGAATCACAATTTTTAATAACAATATATCCAACTTTAAAAGTTGTGTAACCTGCGACACAAAGATAATATTGGCTTTATTATTTTATTTCACTGCTTACTTCGCTACTTTGATAAAACACATACAAAGCTTATTCCGACACAGTTTCAAGTAATTCCAAAGAAATTACAAAGTTTTCAAAAGAAAATTATAACACACATCTCAGGTCTTTACCGTGGCAGGATGGTGGTTGCAAGCGATATACGAAAGCGATTTAGTTATTACACTCCTACAATGTTACCTTCTATACATACACATAAACACAGTCTTTACAAAATATACATCTGTCAATACTATGATAAATCCTCGCCAACTTAAAAGAGAAAAAATACATGGGGGCAGATTTCAAAAATACTTTTTTTTAAATTTTACCTGTCTGTTAGGATCACGCGAAAAAAAGTACTTATTTAATACAACTCAACATAGAGCTAGCTTATAATAACGATAATTAATTAATTTGAGAAAATTTATCTCTATATTATCAGAGTAACAATTAATTAATAAGACAAATACTAGGCATTACACTTAAGTTACTATAATTATCAATATTCTACTACAGAGCATCAAAGGGACAAGTATTACGCTGATGCGTAACTAATGTTGTTCATACCCTTTTTTTTTTTTTTGGCCAGGGGAAATCCGTTTGAGGACTAAGCCGCGACAAGCACAGAAGCCTGGGGGATGCTCGCGACTCGGTGAGAGTTTGGGATTCGCCAGATCGGGGGTGGCACTAGCGTGCCCGGTCAGAACCGGAGCCACGCTATTGCCACTCCCCAGTTAGGGATACCCACTAAAACCCCTGGGTGTTCCGTCCTGCGCCTTATGCCAGGGCTACGGGTGTAGGCTATCCCGTCTCCGCGTGCCCTGGCAGGCGTGGGCCCCGCTCACTGGGCCTCTTCCAATGCCGGGGGAGCTACTCCCCCGGCCCTACTCGGCCTATTCTAGGCGTGCGGCGGTCTGTAACGCGCCCCATGGGAAGAGAGATGAGCGCGCGCGGAACACTCGCGCTCTCATCTCGACGGCATGTGCGGGTGAGTGAGAACCTCTATGTTGTTCATACCCACCCCATCTATGTGACATCCGACATGTGCTGTGCTGAGTTCATCCATCAGCTGATTCATGTAAAAATTGAAAAGGCGAGGAGAGCTTAAGCCCATCGATTGACCTTTCAATTTCCTGCATATTACCTTATAATTTACGAGGTCAAATGCCTTCGACAAGTCCCAAAAACAGGCGACAATAGATGTCTTTCTCACAGTATAATATTAAACAGCCTGCTTAACGCAGAGTATACCAGTAAAATTTCTGATGATATTCCTGTTTTAAAACCAAATTTGGCATCGTGTGACTTTCAGTATGTGTCAAGTAAGTTGTCAAACAGACTGTCCAATACCTTAGGGACGAAAGTAGATATATTTGGCTCTATAATTTGAAATTTCGGAAGTTTCTCCAATGTTACACTGCAGAATTGGCACGACTTCTATAAACATGTGAGATCATAGGTCACAGTCATCATTCTTATATCCCGGGTCAACACTTAGGATACTTTTTATGCCAATAAATAACGTTATTTTCGTGGGTTAGACGAATACAGTCATAAAAATGGCGCTGTGGTTTGGTTTTGTTACGACCCTTGCAATATGCTAATAAATACATCATTATGGTAACGATAATGACTGCGAAAATTTTAATGTCTTGTTTTCATGATTGTTCCACCTTAGCGTTACGGATATTTATCATTAAGTACTTTGAAGTAAAAATGAAGTCCGAGATTTCTAAGATCATTGGCATCACTTTGATGCGAACGAAGCCGCGCTATAAAGCTAGTAGCAATAATTTCCTGCTACCTCTTATGCCTTTTACGGAGGTCGAATGGCGCGCGCTTGCTAGAAATCCCATGTAATCCAATAACATCTATCCAAAGCGAAACGGTTCTTTGTGAGATGCACGGGAAATAATATTATTCGGAACAAATTGAAATTTCAAATGTCTCATTTTGCGATTTTACTTCCATTTGATGTCTCTAATGTTAAACTCCGTTTAAAACCACTATTACATATAAAACTAAATTAAATCTTAATTTGTATTGTTACATGCCTACAAAGTAAATACACGCCTGGTTTATTGCCTATCCCGCATTTGGACTTCTTTTGTTTCAAACAATGCCTGAACGGAGGAGTGAGGCAGTCAAGCGACGACTACGGTGCTAGGAAGACGTTTGTAGTACTCTCGATTAGCGATATAGTGACGGATTTTGCGCGTGTTGAATTGCATTGAGTCTTGCAGTGTGAACTGGTTGCATCCAGTTTTATTTATAATTTTTTTATACGTGTTTGTACAGTTATAATAAACTCTATAGTAATTCCAACGACATTTATTTTAATTCCAATCCTGTAGCTTGTAACAGTTCATCTACGATTGCAGAATAATATTAAGAGTTTATTTTAACAGCAAAGTAGTAGCTTATTTTTACTTCACTTCTCAAAGGGTAGATATGCAATCTATTGGTCTGGATCAGCGTATAAGAGGAATACTTCGGAATCCAGATTAGGGATATCCAATGAAGCGATCTAGTGGTTCCAAGTTTGGATATAATATATCGACATAACATTGGATACACGACGTCTGGTATTGAACAATGTACCAGATATTTCAATTTGTGTTTCAGTTGAATAAATAGGATTCAAGAGGTAATATGATTATTTGATGTACGAGTATATTTATTATTTACAGCCAAAATATACGTCGGTACATTGGGGAGTGTTCTGAAAAGCTATTTGATTTGGAGCCTACGTCACCATTTTATCACCGCAATGCTCGCCGGCGACTGGGAGTTTTCCACACTTTCAAATCCCAAGTCATCAAAGGTCGCTCCTTTATGCCATACTTGAGCAAGCCATAGAATTAACCCCTCCCGCGGTTTTCCCACAGCGCTACAATATGGGGCTCTTCAAAAAGGGTGTAGATATTCAAAATCTTAACGATGTATAAAACGCCTCGCCTCCCTTAGCGTTGCAGGTATCCATGGGTAACGGTAGCCACTTGCCGTCAAGACCCCTTTGCCAGTTTGCCAGTACAAACAAAAAAAAATATAATAATAATTTCCTATGACCTTACGGCGGCCTGTATTAACAGACGAAATAATAGCCCATAGCCAGGTGGTATGGTATTTGCCCGTCTGGATGTTTATGACCCCTAGTCTAAAGTACGCCACCATAGCAACCTTGAGTAGTGTTCGGCATCAGTGACCAGGTTCCAGTCTCCTTTTAGAGAGCGGCAGCCCATTGGTACTAGGAGCTTTAGTGGCACAAATGTCCGAGCAGTAGTAGTAGAGAGAGATAGCAGAGAGCGATAGTAACAAGCAAGTAGACCACCTGTCTGCTGTACTCATGCAAAAAAATCAATGCATAATTTCTTGATGATTGGTAAAATAGTTAAATCGTGATGTAGTATGTGTATTAAATTTATAAAATATGTGGTTTAAGTATGTTTGTTTAAGATAAACTTAATAATCTGTACCACCTACATCGCCAGATTAGATTAAACTATTCGTTAAGTTAGGTTGCCTGGAAGAGATTGCTTTAAGCGATAAGGCCGCCTATTATTTCTACCATGACAATATTGTAATTGTGTGTTTTTACAAGCTTTTATTTAACTTGCAATGGATGTACCTATTTATTTCGGGTTCGGGTGGAATCTTGCAAGTTAAATTTGACTAATTTCCCGGTTTCCGATTGAGCTTAAATTTTGCACACATGTGTATATTGCGTGACAATGCAATAATATGGCATGGAGATGATCTGATTATGGAGACGAAAGGTGGCCATAAGAACTCCTGTACTAAATAAGACAGATCCGTCGTGTTTGGGCTCGTTTTACTTGTCTTGGCTAGCACTCTGCTGCTACATGTTATCCGGGATTTCTAAAGCTTGTATTTAAAAACCTTATTTAAATTGTATATTTGGTGAGCAATAAAGTGTTATCTATCTATCTATCGTGAAATTATGTCAAACAAAGCCACATTCGCATGAATAATATTAGCTGGGATTGTAACATTCACAAATAATAAAGTAATCTCAACTACTTCTCAACTATTGGCAGTAAAAACAAAAAATCAAAAATTTATAGCTTCTGGAACAAGGATATCAAAAGCTTATCAAGAAACAATAAAACTATACGAGACCCTTTCAAACTCCAGTACCTATAAATATTTTTTACTTATACCATAGCTTATCACGCGGTTTTCTTTGCTTTTTCTAATATAATACACTAGCTGTGCCCGCGACGTTGTTCGCGTGGAATTTGTTTTCAAAGCCTCCCAATTTTAAAACATTATTCATTGGTGCTCCGCTACTTTTGGTCTTAGCGTGATGATATATAACATATAGCCTTCTGCGATGAATGGGCTATATAACACTGAAATATTTTTTCAAAATCTGACCAGTAGCTCCTGAGATTAGCGTTCAATCAATCAAACAAACTCTTCAGCTTTATATATTAGTCTAAGATGTGTGGCGGTTAACTTAATGCCTCATTGGATGGGGTGACGCACCATTAGACAACAGTCCATGGCTTTATCGCCATGCGGGAGCTAAGCTCGACTCCTTGAGAGGGGAGTACAAAATAAGACGAGGAGAATATTGTACTCCAGATGTAATTATTGCTTAATTAATTTAATATTAAGCTAAGATCATATACCTACAGAAATCTTAAATGCTACATGAAAATATGGAAAAACAAAACATGTTCGTAGATACATCCTTTAAAGGTTTCTGTGTTCTGTATTTTGGCACGTACGGTTGACCAAATTCCTCCTTGATCAGTTTACTAAAATTTATGCATGTTACAATTAAGAAAGTCCTACCAGTATGCAAGTGTACCACTTTCATACTGGTATATATTTATGTAAATAGAAGAGTAATCCAAATTGCAGCCTTGTACAATCAACTGGTTTTGTTTTATTCACAATTTCGTTCCTTGTGTGAAACTGCACTTTTGTCTGTACACCCATTTGTAGCCATGAAGCCCTCGATATTAATTGTTACTCTATCTCGCTCAACACACGTTATTACCTGACTTATGACAACAAATGATAATAATGATTGATAGGTGATATAAAATGCTAAATATAATGATACCTAGTGTGATGAGCGGTTTACGACACATAAGAGCAACCGAGCGTGTTCGCTTATCTATGCTGACCTTACTATGTTCATTTCACACGAACACTTATAAGTATGTATTGTTTTATGTAAAACCCACAAATAGTTTATGTGGCCAGTACAGTGTTAATAAGCTATATGAACATTGTTACAGAATCTAATAAAATAGGTACTACCCCGTTATGTTAATGAATAATAATCAGACTAATTTCAGCGCACGTTGTATATCCAAAGTATTAGCCCTGAGTTCAGTACAGTTTGAGCCGCTGCAGCGCTAGATCAGATCGAGGATATAAAATTGGTGATAAGGCACGTCTACGCCGTGTAGTTCAAACCGTGAACACCTTGCACCCTTGCACTGTCAGCTTATCACATTTACCTAGGCTACATATATTATCGATATTTTATGAATACTCAATGACTAAATAGTACAATCAAAACTTTGTTCGCGTTGGTATAACGACGGAATATTTGTAATCAGGATAAAAAGTACAATATCTCGTCTATCGTCGAGTAGCAGTTTTAGGGCCGCTTGCATAACGATCGCCTTTAAATAAAATTAGTTCATCATATTAAACTGCCTTAATACGTTTTACACAAAACGTATTAACAGTTCTTGAAACATCTTTAGCGACAAATTTTGCGTTGTGCAAGACGCTAATTGTATTTAAAGGTGTTAAATACGTTTTGTTTTTCTTAAATAAATTTAAGTAACCTTATGCAAGCGGCCCTTAGTGTGTTACAATATATAATAAATAATGAAAAAATAATATGTACTCTTTTTTTTATCTAAAGTGCCAAAAGTACTATATTTTTACAGCTTGAAAACAAAAGTACTACATTTGCTTCAAAAAAAGGTGGCAGCCCTTCTTAGGACCTACACTTTTCAGTACAATTACTAGTAAAATTTTCAGCATCTTCATAATGTCACCTTCTGAGACGGAACCACCACTTTGTTGACGAACTTGTCACACACTGTTAATTGGGAAGCACCACAAATTTATGGTCAAATACAGATAATTGAAACGTTGAACTGGTGCTTTCTCCCTCTAACTACATAGATTTGTATTAGAATAAAAGCGACGATATAATTCTCTTGGTTTTGGTGCGGCAGTTTTGATGCCAGCTTTTGGGGAAAAAATTGGTCCCCGTTTAATAGTGCCGCATCTACATTGAAAACTTATTAGATCTTCGAAGTTCGTATCTTGCAATAGATAGGCGACCGGTACTTCGTCAAAATGGAGGGCCCTTCGACTAACCTCTGCGACCGGCATAGGGAACGTATTGTCTATGACAGCACATATCGTGTTCTAATTTCAATATACATATATAGATAAAATCAGAACAATTATTACCAAAGCTTAGAAATATTTACATACCATAAAACAAAGTCGCTTTAAACATTTGTTTGTCTTAGGGTTACCCCTTTTTGAAGAAGCTGTAAAAATCAGGGTAAATAGTACACATACATTTTTGATTATTTCTTCTGTATTTTATTTATGTCATCATTGAATTTAACATGTGTAGATATTTATTATTACATTTTGCTTTGGAGAGCAACGATCTGTTATTTTTTTTAAATAACCGTAAGAATATGAACAAAAAGCGCCACAATTAAATAAACGAGTAAAATATGGTACATTTCGTACTATATTATTTTTCTACAACATATAGTAAAATTGGCTAAAAGATACTATGATACTATATATCAATGGACGGGTGGCTACCCTAGCCTTGATATATATTTTAAAGCGAAGGAGTATTAAGCGTTTCTCAGTATCAGTTAGATAATTTATTCAAAGAAGGAAGGATATGATATATATGTATATATAATATATATACCTCTTGTGAGCAATTGCGAGTGCTTTCTAAGAACCAAAACAGCGTCGTTTGTCCTCTAACACGCGTTTGTAAATTAATTAAAAGTTAAAAAGCTTAATTAAAATTACAAAACTTAATTTAATTTGCGTGCGTGCGTGTGTGTGTGTGTGTGTGTTTATTTTAATGACGCCCAGCGAGGTGGGCGCAAGTCAGATAATATCTTGAATAAATTGACTGAATACCAATCATTGGGTGGTGTGTTAATAATAATAAGCGCCAAGTTCGAATAAAACTCTGACGATGTATGGCCTTATTTTGAGGTCGCGGAAAACATATCTCAAAATCGCATTTAATAAGTGTTACAACAATAATAATTGATGATCACGCAATAAAAGCGTCCAATAATAGCCAATAGTTCCGGCACTTTCAGGGAAGTGTGGCGATTGGGCGCGAACTTTTTTCATAACACCGACGTTGGCAAGCCTCGGCGCGGAACGACTGTGCCACTTATTGGCGTAGTATTCTTTTATTAGACACGTTTTATTTAGTGCTTTGATATTATGGAAAAAAGGCAATTGGGTAAGTAATAGAAATCCAATCTATGATAATAAATAGAATAGGTATGCGGGCACACGTCACAATTATTTCTAATATTACTGTTTGATTTGGTTATTACTCGCTAATTTGTGCGATTTAATGTATATTCGTGGATTAGGTTGTCCAAGGAAAATGTCTACACACCGATGCGGATATTAGAAGAAGACTTTTTTTGGTATTGCGATACATCGATTGAGTTTCCTACTACCTGTCCGTGTTGCTAGGCTCACAAACCCAAATTTTGCGCAACCTCTAGTGTTGCCACTAATATATTACTTTTATGCCAAACACACCGTGTCGTAGACAATTGCTCACATATAAAAGACAACATTTTGTTTAATCCCATGTCCCCTGACTATGTCAAGGAACGCTTTCAGTTTCTTAATTACAGTAATTCAAGATTCTTTGGATTGTCAGAGAATTTGAAACTGAATACGTCTATACTATCAACAGAACAAAGTTTTACAACAACTCTTTTATCGTCCAGGCCATTCAACTCTAGAATATACTACCACTAAATATCAAGCAGACACGATCATTACCTTCTTTTAACAGATTATTTAAAGATTACTAACACAAGCTTTGAGGTTAATTGTTTACTTTTGTATGTATATAATATGTATTGTACTAGTAACATAATTATGTATTATTGTTTATATTAATTAAATTATCTTATTTATTACTATTTATTAATTAATAAACTAAATTATTGTTCGAATGCTGGTTTAGCAACTACCCACTTGTTGTCCTTCCAAACTCCATCAAGGTTGTCTGGAAAAAATTGTCATGGGCGATAAGACCGCCTATTTTACTTGTATATTAATGTTCTTGATTTTGTTTAGCATTGTTGTAAAATAAAGTATATTCTATTCTAACTATAGTATAGTATAGTATACTGAAGTGAAAGTTAACTATAGAATAACCAGTAATTTGTATGTCGGCAGCAACGTTAGACTACTGCACTCTTGGAGAAGTGTTCTTTGAAAAAGGAAAACTTGAAAATGTTGTCGTTATTGTCTTAAGACTGTAGACGTGCGACTTTGAAGAGCCCTTTGATTGTATTATGTGATATGTGCCCAGTAAGAAACTGAGCATCAAATATCTATGTTTGACGGGTAGTTGCAAAATAAAACTACCCATTCTTAACACAATATAATATTTTGTTAATATACCTAAGCGGTGTTAGCTTAGTGGGTAACGTAATCACATCCTAAACTCAAATTCAAATCCGAGTCGGAAAGTATACTCTAGTTTTCTAACCTAATGTGCATTTGTTATAATTGCCATGTATTAACGGCAACGTGCAACGTCAAATCTGAATTATATCAATGTTAACAACATTACGAATGCATGAGTCAGTTCTTCAATTATTTTGTGCTTTTATTTAAAAACTAAAACATTATAACACTACTCTGATAACTTTTGGCGCTTTCTTTAAAATTCACCTTATGTCAAAGTGGCGCCACCCAAATTTAATGCATTTTGATGAACACTTTTCATATACAGAAATGGTTCTCCTTACCTCTACTCTCCATATTCAAGACTAACCTATTGTCCAAATAGGATTTCCTGCCTTATTAAAAGTACATTATATTTGTAGATTTTACATATTTGTCACAAGAATGATTGTAAGTAATATTCATAATATAATCTTTATATAGCTACTACTTAAGCTTACTTTTTGAAACTCAAAATAAGTATTAAGTTACGGATCGTACCCATACTACGTGACCCGATCTGGAGGAATAGTCAATAGCTTAGCGCTTTTTAAACTCACAGGTGGCAACACTGACGTACATATGCCGGAACGTCAGCGCAGTGATGCCAGGTGCACTGTAATTACAGTAGATTCACTGTAATTTTACTGCTTTTACTGTACACTGTATTCCAGCTATACAGTGAACAGCGAAAAACGTAGTTTCTTTTAATTTAAGCCAACAAAAAAAAAATTATTCACCATTCACTGCGTGAAACGACCCGCACTGTGTTCTACTTCAAGTAAGCATTACATCTTAGGCCGGGGAATTCCCACAGTACGGGGAACAGATTATAGATGACTATTATTTGAGAAAATTGAGATGTTTATATTTAGCATAGTCTTTGTTTACTGTAAGCTACCTTTGTAATGTTGCCGACAATAGTAGGTAAGTTTATAAGTTCACTTGGAAATAGTGGCTACATTGTTGGTATTAATTGTATTAATATTACTTTTAAAATTGTCATTAAAATTTAGGCTCGTGAAAGCGACGACGAATAAATTATAACCCAAATGAAAAAATGATGAAGAATTTTGCGGAAAAAATATATAAAAATGAACCCTTAAGTGACAGTGATACAGATATTGATTGACAAATTATATGTAAATTATAATAATTATTATTAAATACATTGATAATTCCAATAAAGGTATGTTTTTTTCACTGTAAAAACATTGTAATGAGTTTTATGATTTACTGTATTTTCCTACCGATCTACTGTCATTTACAAGCGGAACACTGTAATTTTTTCAATCCAACCTGGCAACACTGCGTCAGCGGATTGAAAATTAGAAGTTAGTAGTGCAGTACAGTTGTCAACCAAGTCGACTAGGCTTTGTGCTGATACTAATAGTATATACGAGGGTGAATCAAATACTCTTAGTAGGTATTAATATTAAAAAATGCAAAATCTAAACAAAAATATTTTATTTTTCTACATAATCTCCCTCCAATGTAATGCATTTATAATAACGCGTTTCTAACTTCCTTATGCCTTCCGAAAAATGTTTTTTTTTTGAGTCTAGAAAAACTCTACGGCAGCCATAATCACATCTTTAACGTGAAATCTGCTTCTACAAATTTCCTCTTTTAATTTTGGGATCACTTTGGACTAAGTCCGGAGAATATGGTGGGTAGTCAAGGAGATTGAAGCCAGCACAGCGGATTGTGAAGTGTACAACTTCGGATCGATGAGCGGTAGCGTTATCGTGAAGAAACAACACGCCCAACGACAGCTTTCCGCTATATTTTTCTTAAATCGCTTCACGCACTTTCATAATTAGGGTCCAATAATCGTCTGGCCTTTTAGCATATAATCTATTAACAGGATTCAGGATACATATGCACTTCTAAGAACTTTTTGTTTCACCTAGGTACGTGTTCGTTGAAGATGATTTGTAAAATAAAAATAAATGTGAATAAAAGAAAACAAGACATTAGTTTTTGAGTATTGAGTTTCTGTTACAATAAGTTTTTTCTTGTTGTCAATTTTTTTTTCACTTGTTATTATAGGTACGTATGCACTCTTAGCGTCACGGGTAAGCGCTGTATAGAGATAAATATGAGTCAAATGTTTTTTTTCTTACTGTCGACAAAACATAATTTGAAACCATATTTATTAACTACTACGTGAAAACCAGAGGAGGAGGGGGGTAAATTAAAAAAAATAGGTCACATTGTATGAGTATGTTCTCTCATGTGTATGTATTAAATGTGATTTCTCCGATGTTCCATAAGAAGAATCCTCTGATTAAGAATTCTAAGTCCATCAGCAAGTAGTTAAATGTTTCCATTTACTAACCTCAAAACGTTTTTTCAAACGCTTGTCTACAAAAATGGAACACAGAAGAAACTTTATGCTAAACCCAATACACTTGCTGTCGGCAGCAAACGCCTAGAGTGCGGCGTGACTGGAATCCCAAATCACTGGTGAATGCATAGTAGAAACCGTATTGCGACACTTACAGAAAGGAAATTATTTCGCTACCCAACGCTCCCATATACAATGCTGTTTAATTTGACACTACTAAAAGACAGTACTGTATTAAAGCAGCGATGGATATCATACACTACTGTTCATTAATGATGAGTATAGTTACTGTTATGGTACGAGTAATAAGATTCGTTATTCAAATTTTGGCGCGGAAGTAAACAATAGAAGAGATAGAACAAGTGAGTAACGAACAACGAAGACATTGCTTTGTTGAGAGTTGTCGGAAATGTTTTTATTTCGTTCATTCATTTTAACCAGTGAATTCAGACAAGTTATTTAAATGATTTACAATTTAATGTTGATGGGTTTTTAATCTTTGGGGTTCTGTAGGCCCCAAGTTCCATGGTATGGCTATGGAGTTTATTGCGCCACTTCTTCTCTTTTAACAGTAATTAAAATTGCTTTCAAATTGGTGGTAGGCGCATGAGTTTCAATAACTATTCTTTGAAATTCTGCAACATATTTCTCTATAAAACTTATTACAAAAAAGAGCTTGAGATATAATAGAATAAGAAATATAAAGAAGAACGATTTTGTGCTGCACGTTTGATGAGGAGTTGGAGAACACTTTTCGGAGGTATGATTCCTCATACATATGATTTTGAAATTAAAATTTATTTCTCATTCTATTATCCCCGCAATTTGCTATTGCGACTGGCCGCCATTTTGGTGACGTAACCGTAGCCGAACACTCAGTACCGTAAGCATCACTGGCCGCGAGTACGCGTACATATCGAGATCCTGACAACGTCACGTCAATGTTAATTTGACAAGGTTCCAGCGCATTAGCAATTTGCGGGGATAATAGAATGAGAAAGAGAAATAAATTTTAATTTCAAAATCATATGTATGAGGAATCATACCTCCGAAAAGTGTTCTCCAGTTGAACTTTATTTGAATAATTCATATTCAATAATTTTGTAAATATAGACTGTGTTTAAATCCACCCACTGTTTTGATTGTAAAAGCCTTGATAGCTTTTAAACCCTACTTGAGCCGTCAAAGATGAAACCGCCCGGAACATTGGATATGACAGCCTCTCGGTACAGCGTACACTTCATTTGTTAAAATTCCATTCCACCCCAGCGGGCGATATAATGGAGATCACTGGATATGACGTCCGGGAAAACATAAGGGGAATTTTTAAAAGGTTGACGGAGTGCAACTTCTTTATAATGGATAGCTGGGAGACAGGAATAACTTGCTTTTTAATCGACTTCAAAAAAAGGAGAAGCCTGTGAATATTTTTGAAGTGAAACTTCTTTATCGGCATTGGAAAAAAAATTCCGTCACATTTTTCGGTTACGCGTCACATTCTTCTTGCCTTTCAACATAGATGGATTGTTGTGAATGGTGGATTGATGGTTGTGGATAGAACGATTGTTAGACGAGCATTGTAATATTTCTTTACTTTATTGTGTTTTAATTAATATACGAGTATGATGATTTATAAATAATTTATTTAGATCCTTATATATTATTATATAATTTATTTAGATTATATATATTATCCTTATATAATTTATTTAGATTTATCCTACATATATATATTATTATGTATATTAAAGTGATAAGCAACATCATAATTTTACTTTATTTAACCAATTTCTTTTACAATTTACAACCGCACCGCTCGTCAGCGACGGGATATTCACCCCCATTTCCTTGAGCTCCCACGCTTAACTACGCAACGGTTCTCTAGAAAAATTATTCCGCGTGCAACAATGATCTAGAGGGAACTTCCCGCGGCGGGTTTCCCGTTGCCGTATGACATAGGAGTCTTTAGAAGTGCGTTATAAAATATCTTAAAGGTCGGCAAAGCGTTGCCGATACCCCTGGTGTTGCAAACGTCCTTAGGCGACGGTAACCACTTTCCATCGGCTGAGCTTTAACGTCTGCCTGTTTGCCGGCTAATAAAAAAGAGCACTCCACTCGTCGGCGTGACACTAGTTAGTTGTAATTAGATTGTATACTATTTTTATCTTTATAGGCAAATTAAATACTTAATCCTGAGGCCTTAAAAATAGGCTGAACATTTGTTTAGTCTATATCTTAGTTAGAATATAACTAACTGTTTTAGATGCTCAGTCTTAAATATTTAAATTGCCTATCCACAGCCCGCACGACGGCGCCCATGTCTAGTTCAGTCGTAACTTTTTGGTTTCTAAACCTCTCATTGTATATATACATACCATATTATATGTAACTTAAAAGTGGTACATAATATAAATTTCACTTTCGTCAATTCTAGCAACAAAGAAATCGACTTTTAGAGTAACTAACAAGCAAAAAATAAATACATGTTGAAGTGCGTGCTAGGTAAAAAAACGCCATCTAGATAATTTAAAAACTTAAATGGAAACGTGCATAATTACTAAAATATTCTTCTACTCTACCACTGTCTTCTACCGGTAATCCATATTATTATGAATATTGGAGTTTTTGGCGGAACTGAAGTGCTGTACAGTTTATTTTCTAAAAATATGTACTAGTAGATAATACTATTACTTTAGATATTACTTTAAAATTATCAATAATAATTGATTTAAAATAATACATCAGACATGGCTGTATGGACTAAGTTCCTTTGCATGTCATTGTATTCATATATATGAGTTTTTGACATTGACAAATTTCAGCAGGGTTTCCAGATTAAGTATAGGTGCCATATTTGTGGTCTATTTTTTTGAACATGTAACTTGCCACAAGACCTATACATTGTCCAGTCCTTGTATTTTACTTTTGACAGGTCGGTCATTGGCTAATTTCATAATACTCTAAAGTAATGCTTTGGAGTATTATTCAATTCAATTTTATATAAAAATCGTGTTCCTTTGTCAATATTTTTTCATAAATTTGATACACACATATTATTTGCTAAAAATACTGTGTTACGTAATAAATAAGCCGAGTTACTTTTAAATCAAAATAGATACCTAGTTTTTTGCTTTTAACTTAAGTGACAGGGAATTTTATATATATATATATACTATAATTGTTGTTGCTGACTTGAACGGTTTTGGAAATTTATCGTAAAATAATGTGCAACTTGATGAGCAAGCAAACGCCAAAAATAAAATAAATACTTGGATAGAGTATTACCATTTTTTAATATAGCAACGAAAAAAAACGTATACGTCTTGGAACGCCCGATAGAGGTGATAACCAATCTAAGTTGAACTATTTAATATTGAAATGGTTTAACTTGAGAAAAGCTAAAGGGTTATAACTTAATTATGTATATAGGGTGAGAGAGGAGGACTCTGCCTAAGAGAAAGGGAACCCAAACAGACCGGCACCGTAATTCGTTACGTAACGAATCGGTTTACACCCACCCATAAGTAGTTATCACTTCCAAAAAATGACATATGCATCTCGGGACGCCCAGCAGAAGTGATAACTTGCGTAAAATGTAAAATATACTTACAACCAATACATAATTCCACCTCTTGAAGTTGCTAATAATGAATAGATAGAATTAATTAGAGTGGGTGAGTTTAAGATATTTGAAAAAAAAATTGCCCAATAGTAATAATTGGGACTTTTTGTATGCTACTTGTGATATCCAAAACTTAAGCTGGAAACCCTGAACTTTTGGAAAGTGGAACGGGAAAGTAGAGCAAAAATGAATACTAAACAGAAAAACCAAAACACGCAGCGGATTAAAAATAAAATCCCGTTACATGTTAATCATTGTTCTAAAAGTAGTAATAAGAAATCGTGGAGTTATTGCAATTTAAAATATTCGTCATTTATCCTTTTATGGTTTTATAATTATTATTGTGATATAAAATGATAAATATTTTAGATTTTATATTCATAAACTTAGCATTCGTAACAACATTTACCGGTGTCTTAATACTTCGCTTTGAGAAATATGTGCCAGCTTTTATCAAGAAAGGCTTCCAGTACGGCTGCTTTGCATACCAAGGATCCGATGCGAACTTCCTGCAAGTAATTGAAATCCCTAAATCATACTACAGGCATTTCTATTTATTCTCCTCCTTGTTCAGTAATTTCTCGTTAATTTACATGATTTTGGTTTATTTTTTCGATTTTGGAGTGAATAAGTTTGTCTTTGTGGCTTTAAAAGGACTATTACAAGATAACAATGAACCTGGTAAGTTATCCGTAGATATAAATAATTTAATACCTAAAATTTTAGTGCAAGTTCGTTAAATACAAAACTACTTTCTAATTCGTTCCTAATTTAAGCTTCTAAATGATTGAGAATTTATTTGGAATGCTTACACCTAGGGTACCAAATATTTGTGTTAGTGGCTGTCACACTGATGTAGCCGAGAGCTTAATGTGTTATTTGAGATACAACATTATTAATAATGTTAAACATTGATAAATCTCATGTATGTTTTTATTGCATGAGTTCAGCAGATAGGCAGACGGCCCACATGATGAAAAGCAGTTACCATCGCCTATGGACATTTGCAACACCAAAGGTGCTAAAAATGTACTGCTGTTCTCTTAAGGGAGACTGGAACCTGGTCTCTAATGCCAGAACACAACTCAAAGTTGTTATGGTGGTATACTTTAGACCAGGGGTGGTAGCCATCCAGTCGGGCAAATGCCCTACCACCTGGCTGTGGGTTGTTTGGTTGCCTCTTATGACAGACTGCCTGGCCACAGTAAATTGTATTCTTTCTCTGTTCCTGTATGGATAAATATATATGCACAAACAAGGATAATTTTTGATATGGTTTGATGTTTTACTAGTCTTTTTCTAAAAATGTATAGGTATTAACAGCTACTGCCCATGATTTTGATTGCATTTACTTCATTACGTTATAGATACATATAGACTGCATTTAAAAATCACTTATACTATATAACAATGACTTAAAGGGATACTACTTGAGGAATCTTTATTATCTTGAGGAATTATTGATTAAGGCACAAAAGATACCCTATTTCACTATTCAGAACAGCTTTTTGAGAAATTATATATTTTGTACTTTGGAGACTACTATATTTGTTTCACAAAAAGAGTTGTAAGATCAATTTTCTACTCAGCCCTCTGGATTCTCTTAGAGAATAAATAATAACAACAACAGTCCATAATTGTCCCACTGCTGGGCTCGGGCCTCCCACTGTAGGGGACTGGACAGTATACCCGCCACGCTTGTTCAAGGCGGCTTGGCAGGTTTGACACATTGGTTATCTCGATGTGCAGCTTGCATCACAATGTTTTCCTTCACCATTATTAGCAAGTGGTAATTGTAACAATATGCACATTAAGTCAGAAAACAGCCTAAGTGGTGCATGTGTTCCGACCAGGATCGAACCCGCAACCTTTGACTGTAGAACATGTGCACTAGCCATACGCTACCACAACTATATATGGCCTTAAATACCCTCTGGAGTCTCATAGGGAATACTTTAAGGGAAATCAATATTATGATGGATGTCTGCCAAGATATTTTTAATAATATAATTTATATTCATAATAATTTTATTGCCTCCAAACAGTATAAGGCTGTTGCTACTCCAACACCAGGCAAAGTAATAGACTGATATTGCTATCTTTTAGTTTACAAAAAGTATTGTCCTCTTGCTTTTCTTGGTTGGTATACACTTCTCCGATTAGATTCTGAATAAAATGTTAGATCAGCCTTTCACAAAAAAAACCTAATTAAAAAGTATCTTGCTTAAAAAGGTATATGACACTACTGAACTATAGTTAAATGATAAAACCCATTCACATAGCAGCTAACTCCAGCCTCTTATAGTATTGTCTGTATAATGTTTTAATCTTGTCAAACATGTAAGGAATTTATGGAGATATGTTGCAATACAATAATTTAGTACCTATGTCTTGTCATTATTATAACAATAATAATATTCTTCTTATTATCTCTTCCTTTTACTGCGTATGCACTGGTCATAAGATACTTCTGTATAAAAATTATAAGAAAAAGAGCTAGTCATATAAATAGAATAAGAAATATAAAGAAAAACATTTTTAGTTAGCCATGTTACTGGGGAGTTCATTAGCGCTTCTCCTTAACAGCAATAACACATAGTGGACTGGTGTACATATAATAAGAAGTAAAATAAAATTTTAACTTATATGTATGACCTTCAAAAAGTGTTCTCCAATGGAACATAATTTGAATAAAAACTTGTATTTGAATATGATAATATATCTTCTTGTTAAATATCATTAAATCTTTTCAGCTGTTAACATGTGAGAAGGTAGCAAACGGAATTGAAGACATGAGTGGATAAAGGTGATAAGTCGCATAATTCCAATTCTGAGTAAATCGAGATAAAAGTTTTACTTTTATTTGAAACTGAACTTAACTTAACACCTTTAGCAACGTTTATTTCTTAAATATGGCTTATATCTATGGTCTAAGGACTGTATTCATTTGGTATCGACTTATAACATTCACCTATGCAAAAAAAAAACAAAAAACCGAATATTACTTCCATGTTTTATAATGTCAGTTGTGATTGGTCAAAAATTAATCAAAAGTAGTTACATTAGTTCTTTGTACAATAAGTACACATATTCTACATGTTTCTTGAAACTGTCAACAATTTTCTGAAATTTTTCACAAAGTTCACTCATGTTTTACTTTATATAGGTAATATAGTTTTAAAAGGTTAACATTAATGTGTTGTATATCAAATAATTATGCATATTATATATGAAAAGGTCAATAACCAACTAGTGTTCTTACTTGCACAAGTTCGCCTTGACTTACTTTTACTCTACGAAAATTGTTATTTGTAGCAAAAGAAAGGCTTACCATCATTATTGTAGCTTTTCTTAGCCAATTTGGTTTTTGGCATCTCTCACTGTTGTTTTCTGCATTTAATTGTATTTTTAATAAGATGCTCATATAGAAAGAAAGAATAAGATTTATTTAGAACTACAATATACACCACTTAAACTATTTAAATTTAAACAAATAAGTAAATATAGTCCTAAATTGGTCATAGCTCAGCAAACTTGCCAGTTAAGATAACCAGCGCTGATCTTCCGCTAGGACCGTCTGTGACATACACGGACACGGGCAAATGAAAAAAACAGGTATGAAGTGAATATACAAAAATTGAGATTGAAATAGAAAAAAAAAACCACAAACAATACTAAATAATAAAAGACTAAATACACATTATTTATAAAAAATTGACAATGATTTACATATTATTTATGAAATTAGATAAGAGGGATAGAGAAGAACTAGACTAATAAATGATTGTTATATTAACACACATTGACATGACTAACATATAAGATACTGATATTTAAATTTGATTTTAATCTATGTTAGACTAGCTAAGCAGCAGACTACAGCTGACTAATGAGCTTTAATCCCACGGATAATATATTTTACTGGAATAAAAAGTAGCCTATGGGCTGTTCCAGACCATAATCTGTCTCTGTGCCAATGTCATCCAGATAGCTGAAACTATAAACTACAATAACTATAAACCATTCCGATGTGATTGAGTTACAATATTTTAGCCAAACATTCACATTTATAATATTAGTATAGATATTTTATCGCTTGAGTTCAACAGACGGGCAAGCCTGATGGAAAGTGGTTTTTTTTAAAGATTATGTCATTTATGCATTGATTTTGCCGATGTCGTATGAACAGAAAAGCCAGGTGATAAAAATAGGGTAATAATTAGCAATTTGGCCCGTAAATTAAAAATAAAATCTGCCAATCTAATAAAATATAATAAACATATTTACTACAAACATACTTAATACAAAGCATAAGAGCAAGGGACAAAACTAAATAATATGGAAAGTGGTTATGGCCAAATGTTCACATTTATAATATTACTATTACTATAGATTTTTTTATTGCATGAGTTCAGCAGGCAGGCAATTCTGATGGAAAGTGGTTACCATTGCTTATGGACACTTACCACACCACAGTTGCTATAAATACACCGTTTCTTTCTTAAGGGAGACTGGAACCAGTCCACTGATGCCAGAAACAACTTTGACATCTGGATTGCTACCACTAGTCTAGAGTATGTCACGAGTTGGGTTTACATATATGTCCCCGGATGATTTCCTGGATGATTTTAATGGTTAATGTGTTTAGGATTATATTTAAGACTCATTTATAACAACTGAAATTGGTTTTGAGTGGAAAAAATACATATTCAATTAATTATCGAAGTTTGAAATTCACGACAATGATCTGGTAATTTTGTCGCCGAGACGTTTTTTTACGTTTTTTGACTGGGTTTATTTAAATAGGAGACTGTTTGTATCCGAAAATTTAAATATGTGGAGTTTAAAACAGTCTGTTAGGTTAGGTTTTGTGTAGACCAAAGCGCACGAGCCGAGCAAGCGAAGCGAGCGTGCCGCGGGAGCGGCCGGCGAGTGCCAGAACCGACTGGTTACCATTCACTATTTATCTTATATATAATTGAAAAACAGAAGTGAGGTTAGATTGACAAAAACATTAATAACTCAGGAACTATATATTTCCGCGCCATAGGAGTTGCAGAAGGAGTAAGGTTTCCTTGTTCCGTGTTGAATCCTCACAATTTTTCTGATGTAGGTAGTTTTATAAGTGACGCTGGCTTTCGGTTTTACCGCCATTGCGTGGTGCACGTGAACGTTTCACATCCCATTCTTTGAAATTTTTATTGAACTATACAAGCCGTGCTTGCTCTTTTGTGTGACTTTGCTTTACCTAAAACTCGAAGTGCCGTTCGAGGACCTGTTCGTGCCGTGCATTTTCAGGAGCTGTCTAGATGCTCCATTGCAGGTGGATTCTGAGGTCAACGGTGCTTATTACCTACCCCCTTTGGTTTTTGTGCAGGATTTGGCATACCTCTCACTCTCGAATATCACCATTTACTCGAACCAACGAAGCTGTGTGATAAGGATCCGTGATCCAGCATTGCACAGAGAGGGTACCATAGAAATCTCCAGAACTGGGGTAATGCTTTAAACCATCACTGACTGACATGATATTTCGTCCGTTTTCAGTGTCCATAGCTGCAGCGCTCATATCCATGACCCTGCTTACCGTTCAGTGTCTGAGAAGGTTTTACGAAACATATTACTTGCAAGTGTTCGCAAAGTCAAGTAAAATGAACCTGAGCCATTATTTGGCTGGAATAGTGCATTATTTCGCGTGCATTGTCGTTGCTTTGGGATATTCACCATTGTTTTGTGGTAAGTTATTTTAAATCTACCTATGTTACTTGGTACACATACATTACACAAGAGATAATTTAGTTAATGAACACTTAACTGTTACCGTTAAAAGTAGCCTATGTGCTCTTCCAGACAGAATATTAGTATACATTTTCTTGATTTTTGAAGTGAAACTTCTATATAGAAAAAATCCTAGTAACCCCTTCCGGTTACTAGGATTTTTTGTCACGAAAAAGCGTTACGGCCGCGTGGAAAGAGTAGAAGCTATATCGCGTAATGAGAGGCGGCATAAATGTAGAGTAGACTATGGATGGATGCTTTTTTGTTCCTGATCGAATTCAGTTTTATAAAAGAAAATATGTTTAAATAAAAAATGCATTCATTAAAATGTGTCTAACCTAATCAAATCATAATTTACAGTAAACCTGCGAAAAATCGAAATGTGTGCTGAGCCACATAGTAGAAGTGAAACATCAATGCACAAGTGTAAAAACGAATCGCTACTAAATTAAACGAAAATTAAAGTTTTACGGGCAGTTAATGTACTTATCCAATTTAAAAACCTTTTTTTTTTATACAGGGGAAATCCGTTTGAGGATCGTAGGCCGCGCGAGGGGGAAAGATCGCGGCCCGTATGTGGGATTCGCCAGGTCGGGGTGGCACTAGCGCCCCACGATGGGATGTGGGGAGCTATTGCCACACCACGGTTAGGGATACCCACTAAAACCCCTGTCCGATCCCGAGCGTCCTTTGTCCGGACTGTGGGCTCGCTCGCGTATTCACCACCAGCCCGGACGGACGACGGCCGGCCCCTTTGCGGGCTGGCCTCACCATTTAGTGGCCGGAGATCTGGGTCTCTCCGGCTCCTCTTCCTCACCGAGCGAGGTGAGAGGGGGCGCGCGGATCGGCGCACGACCCTCCTCTCCATCCAATTTAAAAAAAAAAAACCTGCCTTTAGAACTTCAAGTTGACATTTTGTTGTGATTCGTTTTTGCGACTGTCTGTTGAAGCTTCACTTCTACTATGTCTCTCAGCACACTTTTTTTTATTGCATGAGTTCAGCAGACAGGCACACAGCCCACCTGGTGGAAAGTGGTTACCATCGCCCATGGACATTTGCAACACCAAAGGTGCTACAAATGCGCTGCTGCTCTTTAAGGGAGACTGGAACCTGGCTACTAACGCCGGAACACAACTCAAGTCTCTTATCTGGAATATGAATAATATGTATACTAAATAAACAAGCTTTCCTTTATACGTTTTCCAGGTAACCAAAATATTGAAGAAATAAAATGGACAGACAGCAAAACAACATATTTAGCCATACCACTCATAGCATTGTTTTCCTGGGCTTGGTGTGAACAGTACCAATGTAACATAATATTTGCAAATTTACGAAAAGACAAAAAGTCTGGAGAAATTGTTACAGAGGAACATAGAATACCACATGGTAGATTGTTTGAATATGTGTCAAGCCCGCATAGAATGTGTGAAGTCATCATTTATACAGTGCTGATATGTTTCCTACCTACATGGACGTTCTTCTTCATTTATCTGTGGGTTCTGAGCAATCAGGTAAATTTTAATTTAAATAGAGCCTTTCATAAGCATCTCTATTCAATATGGTAACTGACAAACGGACATACTTTTACTTTTGCCTGTCTGTCTTTATCCAATCCTATAGACTAGGGCCCAATTCTGCTATTTCAATATCTCGGCGTTGCGAAAATATTGCAAAGTGCAATTCCATTGCGTCAAAAATTCGTATTCTACTAAATCCACAATATTATCTCGATATCGTCGCGGTGGAACAATAGTAGAAGAATTGGTATTACCATTAGCAGAATGGCGTTAGCTAAAACGAATAATAATAATGAAAAAATAAAAAGTTAATCTAAAACATCTTGAAGTCGGTGCAAAGTAAAACATAAAAATTACTATATTTTGAAAATTACCAAGCACCGACTTCAAGATGTTTTAGATAATATATATTAATAATAATAGCTTTAGAAATAAGTTATTTCATACTTTTTAGTTTTTGAAGTCGGTTTTTTTAAACGAAGTTTTTTTATTTTTTGTTTGTTACTTTTTAGTGTCTAGCTATGTATGGATGGACATACGAATGGTGCCGCGCTTCTTAAAAAATATAGGTCCCAAGAAACGGGAACAAAAGAATGTTCGTAAAATGAAAACTACTGGGCCAAACTATGTCAAATTTTTAGGGGACCACATGGCAGCTATTCCGCGTCGAATAAAAAAGATCAGAGAAAAAAGAATCACGTAAATCGGATCATAAATCACGGAGTAATCGGTGAACATACATAAAAAAAGATTCCGACGAATTGAGAACCTCCTTTTTTCGCAGTCGGGTTAAAAATGAAGTAGTGTCCGGCGGTTTAGACGAGATAGTAATAGCAGAATTGGGCTGTTGGTAACTCGATGGCTTCTCCATTGGTGTTGCAAACTTCTATAGGTGATGGTAATCACTTTCCATGAGCTGGGCCGCCTGCCTGTTTGACAAATTTGCAATAAACAGAAGTCTCACTGCTGGACTGGCTGACACATTTTGGATTAACATCGGTTGTCCTGATGTTTGATCACAGTGTTTTCCATCAGTGTCATTTAATACATGGTAATTGTAACAATATGCACGTTAGTTGAGAAACATTGCTTCAGCTGTGCATGCTTCCCAGCGAGAATTCGAACCCAAGTTCTGTTTTACAAATATATTTTTGGATACATGTTTAGCTTATAGCGAAGTTGATATTTTTTGAAGTTATACTTCTTTAGGCGTTAGGAAAAAATGATGAGAGTAAATTTTTACGATGCGCGCGTCACACGAAAAAGCTACACCATGAAATTAGCTATAGTCAACCGACACCCTGAAGTTAGCTATAGTAAACATTTTAGTTTTTCAAGATGGCCGAGTGCAGTATGGTGGTTGCGTAGCAACGAGTTGTTGATAGATGGATTGTGAGTTTTTGAGACGAGCATTGTAATATTTCTTTACTTTTATTGTGTTTTAATTAATATATGAGTTTGACGATTTATATATATATATATATATATATATATATATATATATATATAGAGAGAGTTAACCTCAGTTTTTAATTATTATTATATTATTTTTAATTATTATTATTATTATTATATTATTTTTTAATAAATAAATCCCCTACCACGGTCGATTCGACCGTTTATTTATTTAACCATTTTTCAGAAGTATAACTTCTAACGCGTGTATATAAGTACACACACACTTTTTATAAATTTTTCAGATTCAAACAGCTGTCCAAGCTCATGAATGGTACAAGAAAACATTTAACAACTATCCACCCAACAGGTGTGCTATAATACCCAAAGTTTTCTGATGCTCGCACAGGATGGTATGGTATTTTCCTGCATTTCACATAATATAGACGAAGTAAATATTTGAAATGTTTAGTAAGAATAAAATGCGTAAACTATGCTATAAATGGTGAATTTGCCAAGTGTAAAATAGCCTAATCTGGGGACCAATTCTGCTGTTTCAATAACTTTGTCGTGGCGAAATAATAGTAGAAAAAAAATGGCATTACCATTAGCAGAAATGGCATTATACAAAATTAATAAAGCTACAATAATTTGAAAAATTCGTTTCGCCAGTTTTTGTTTATAAATATTTGTTAACTAGCTGATGCCCGCGACTTCGTCCGCGTCGCGATCGCGATGTAGAATACTATCAGCGTCATCTAGTTTATTTAATATGACGATGAAATACGCTATATTAGACACTGCTTTTGTAAGGTTTTACTTTTTTGTGGAATCTAGTCTTTTTAATGTATAAATTGTTTTGTTTTATGATGATACGGGCAATAAAAAATAAAATAAAATATCAATACTTAATTAAGTGTATAAGCTGTTTAAGTAATTAGTTACTTAGAGTTAAACAACTTTAGAGTTGTTAACTATCCCACGGGAACTCTTTAATTTTTCGAGATCAAAAATATTCTATATTTTGACCAGGGATATAAGCTACCATACCACCATACAAAATTCCATTTGAATTGGTCCAGTCGTTTCGGAGCTTATCCCGCACAAACAGAGGAACAACAAATTTGGAAAAATCTAAATTTCTATTTCACTTCTTAAATCTCTCCGACTCGGTTTTTAGCAAAAAAAAATCATTGTACTAAAATTAAACCCCTACAGTTTTATTAAATGTATCGATATAGAGTAGTATACCACGCGCACGCTATTGGAATTATCGGAATACCAAAATCAGGCAAATCTACGATTTTGACGAGATACTAATAGCAGAATTGGGCTCCTGAAATATTAAGAAATGGCAAGAAATACCAAAGGAGTCTCATAACCGATTTTAATTAACACTAAAATCGTATCCTTAAAATTTTTTTAAATCTATTTTTCCTACCGATGATTGTACACGTGTATATTTTGAAAAAAAAAATAACCTCCTTTTTTATATACTTGCCGTTCTGTATTCCTTTGCCGAAATCGATCCTTGTAAGTTACAATATGAGCTGGTGCAATAAAATTGTCATTTTTTTTAAATTGACGGATTCGATTCCTGGCCAGGTTAATAGATTTTTTTTTGTATGTAACGGCTTATTTAAATTCGAGCCTGAGATTCCTTAGAATATTTTTCGTTATTTCTTACAGTATCGGATTTCGCCTCCAAGCACGTTTTAAAAACTTACTCTGTATACGAGTTCAGATATTGTGTTCTGCAGGAAACATTACCTTTTTATTCAATGCTCAAAATTCCTAAATTAAAAACGTAGTATTTATTTTAAATTTAAAGGGTTTCTATTCTGTTATATATTTAATTGTTGACAAAGATAAACATGGAGTTGTTAACACCTAATGGTTGGGCTTGCTAATAACATTAATTTATTCTTACAATCGTAACCTAAATATATTGTTTCGGTTTTACGTGCATAATGAACCTCCTATAAGGGCCAAATTTAATATGATATTTCCACAAGCTGCCATCTAAATTGCTGCGCCACAACGAAGACGATTATATTAATCCTATGTAGTTAGAGGGAGATGGCATCAATTCAACATTCATTTCATTTGACAGTGGTCAAATGAAATGAATGTTGAACTGTTGCCAACTAATGTTGTGTGTCAGTTTCGGCAACAAAAGTATGGTGTTTCCGTCTCGCAGGTCAAAGTTAATTTAGTCATTCGCCATAATTTGAACTGTAATTAGTGTGTTTGATATATAAATTCATTCTTACTTAACCAAGCGGTGAAATCAATTATGTATAATTAATTTCAAGGATTTCGCCAAATTCAAGGATAATCGTTTCGAAAAGATGAAGAGCACTTTTGTGGTAGTTACAACTCTTTATTTATATAGTCTTTAATTTGTTTTAAGTGAACTATCGATGCTATTAACAGGGTATAAACGCAGAATCAATCATTTATTTATATTAATTTTATATTGTCATACTCATCGAAAATGTATCATTTAAATATAAATTAAGAGGCTATATTAAATGTTCTATTATTTATTCATGTCCAATTAAGTAGTCTATAATAAAACTACGTTTTAACGGTTTTAAAGCGCGTTGTTTTATTTATTATTTATTCCGACGTTTCGGCCAATTTTTAATAACCACGAAAGTGGCCGAAACGTCGGAATAAAAATGAAATCAAATACCGTGCTGAAAATCGTTACATGTATATTACGTGTAGTAGTCGCGATAACCTAAGAAAATACTATATGTACTTTATGTTAGACAATATATTCAAACTCAGTTTATAATATTTTGAAACATTCATAGTAGAATTTGCGTCATAATTGTTGCGACAATATCACCTTGATACAAAAATATCAAATTTTACAAGAAGATAAATTGAAAAAGAAATGCAATGCTAGTCGCGTAATAGGGTAGTTGACAATTAAATCAACAAAGGTGTTTTTTTTTATTATTACAAAATGCCTCCTAGATTTTAAACGAGCGTTGCTAATTATGACGTCATTTATTTAAATAATCAAATAGCATAATTAATTAGAGCCTTGTTTAATTAATCAAATCATTTATTGCGTAAAACATGGTACATAAAAAAGATTGTAGGATTATTTCATAAGTTCACATGGTTTTATCTCTCAAGCGTGCAACATGTGCAAGTGAACAAGATTGTGCCTATTATTATAATAAATCATTCTCATTTATTTTTTACTATTATATCAATATTACAAACTTAAATGAATTTAGTCATTCTTTAAAATAAATGTCATAAAAATCAATATTAACCCACTAGTCAGTAGTAAATAATGCTAAGTCTATCATTAATGGCCTTACTTATAATCGTTTGTTAAAATTTAAGAAACTGCTCAGCAACTGATTAACGAAAATCTTACCCATAAACTCCTCTTAAGGATAAGAGGTGGTGGTAAAGTAACTCATAAATTACTGTCACAAATAACTAACATCGAGGGGTAGTTTAAGTGACTGCTAAGAGGCAAGTTTAATTCGAAACAGCCATTGATTAGCGGCTTAGGAGGCTCTTATTTAAGAGATGGCTAATCCTTTCTTAACGAGATTATTAATAAGGCCCTAAAATGTCTGTTGATACCTCGGGGCCATAAAAATGGCACGGATATTTGGAGAGCTTGCGTGGGGCCATGGGAGGCCAACACGTGACACTACCGGCAATTATCCCTGTCTATACCATATAATGCACCAAAAGTACAAGTGTTAGGACCATTGTGGAAAATAAGGACTATATATTATTATCATTTAAAATTATTTCCATCAAGATATTTTAAATTTACGACGATGACATGAACAGTGTTATGTGTCAACTACCCCATTACGACTATCAATTTATTCTTGAGGGCCTAAATAGGTCATTTTCGGTGGAACTTTGTGCTTTCTGACAACTATGAGTATATCTAGACCGTGTTAATTTCACTAAGCGATTCTCTAAAATCAACCGCTTTAGGCCTTCTATAATATGAATTTCAATCTATGATTGATTTGCTACGATTGTCGTTTCTTAGTTTTAAACAATAATGATTTATGTTTTTATCTTTGGAAGTGAAGAAAATATTTTAGTCAGTATTTAGTTCAGTCAATGTTCATCACAAAACAAAAAAAAACAGGTTATAATAAGAAATGAAACTTCAAAGAACATTCACACAGATAATTCTTCTCTAACTTTAATTAAACCATATATAAACCCTTAAGCCTACATCGGTCAAAATATTCAATTTTTCATTTAAATACAATTTATTTTCCAAAAGTTTTCACTATCATACTATTAGTAGTATTATCATACTATTAGTTCAATATATTTCATTTAAGACCACGGGCCATAAAAATGGCCCGGACTTTTGGAGGGCTTGCATGGGGGCCATGGGGAGGCCAACACGTAAAGGCCCCTTGACAAATTTAATGTATGTGGCGTGACACTGACCGGGGATTATCCCTGTCTACGCCATATAATAATGCACCCAAGGACAAGCCCCGGCCAGTGTAAGACTATTGTGGGAAATGAGGACTAAAAGTACCGAGCTATTGGGGTAAACTGTTAGTGGTACTGGGGTTCTGGGAATATGGGGACTATGACGTCTGCCCGTCGCAATGTTCGGGGAACATGAAAAATGGGCAAACGGTGGCCCCAAAAAATGCCATAAAAGGCAGGGGCAACATGGCTATGAGTGGTTATTATTGACATAATTATTAACATCATATAAAATGGTTGGGATAACTATGGCACCCACACCAGAGAATAAAATTCTGTTTTGTGGGTGCTAAGATGCGTTTAACAGAGACTTCTACCATTGACCTCGGTTTGTATATACGTCACCTGCATGTTTATAAAATACATATACATAATAAGGATAGAATTAATTAATAATATTATAATGCAAAATAAACTTCTTAAGTATCATTCTAAATTTTTCACTGTTTAGTCTTAAAAATGACATGAGTGATTTATGACAACTAAAATAGGAAACAAATGCTCTAGTTTCAATTTGATTTATGAACTTTAAAATGTTTCTAACTATCTTTATGATCTCTTTTTAGTGTTGCATTTTTTAATTTCATCAAGTTTAAAATCACAACGATACTAAAGAAGTTTCGTTTCAAAATGCGAAATAGAAAAAAGAGACGTTTCAATCGCATAAAAAGAAATTATTCTAAACACCAAAGAGCGAGAGACCAGAATAAAGATACAATTTTCCAAATAGTATATAGATATAGTGTCATAAATACATAGTGGGCTACTCTGAAATATTGTTGTCTCCTGCGACCGCGCTCACTACCCTTCAAGCCATCCTTTACGGTATATTTTCTGAGACCAATACCCCACACGTAAAGTAGTATTTTCCAGTCGATCCTGTGTATGTCGAAGTTGTATATAGTACGGTCCAGTTCGGACATCTTATTAAACAAGTCCTCTGTGTTATTATCGCGAATTTTCCACTCATTGGTCAAAAAGTAGCCGAATTGGAGCCCTATTTTGTAGATTTTTGTGTACAGCCGTACAAAGTCGAAATTCCTGCGAAGAAAAATAACATTTATATGCTTTGTGGCGCAAAAAACAGCGTCGTTGCTAAGCAGGCGTGGTAGCAACAACAGCATCCCGAAGGGAATAGCTGATAAATTTATCTGCCCACTGCTTTGGTCCTTCATTAAGAGCACTATCAGTGCTATTCATAAAAAAATTACTAATAACAACTAATATAAATAACTCTCTTAGTTATATAAAACGCGGTATGTCAACCGCTAAATAGGGCTAGTTCGCAAAATAATGTATGCATAGTTTAAGAATATGAAATATAAGTTATAAAAAATGATTTTTACGAATATATTCCAATAAACGTCAATATTTCAATGGAGAAATGCTTTTCCTCTAACGATTGTTGGCAACACTGAAACCGCATTCGAAACGACTGCGCACACTTAGCAGTTGCGGCTTACAGACTCATCCGATAATAATATGTTTGGGGTTTTAGTTATTGTTCTGAAATGTAGATAAATTATTTGTTTACGTACGCTGGTAGTCCTTCGGGCATTTTCAATTTAAACACGTAGAAGACAAATTGCAAAATATAAGCAGGCACGTAATGCAGGAACCACGTTAACAGCCAGTATAGTAATTTGTTGTCTGTTAGTGTTGCATATCCATACCATATAGATTTAGGAGATGCTAATTTTTTTGACTCTTCACTACGTAGTACTTTGTCGAAGTAACCTAAAACAGGGAGGTAGACATGGGTAATATACACTGTCATGCAATTGCGCTAACTCATCCCATTGCGCCGTTGTGTCAACAGACGTACAATTCCAATGTGTTTTTTTTAAGGCGGGGTAAATGCTTCCGATTTACGCACAATACTGGGTTCTGGCCAGGGTTCAGAATCGCATCGGTCGGGGGCGGCATTACTGCATGCAAAAGTAATCCACCCGCGATCGACTCCAGCTTGTGTGGCGACTCAGAGAAACTGTGTACGGACAGTGACCCACTAAAACCACCCTCCTCCGCCGCCGCGCTTTTGTGTAGGAAAGGCTGAGACTTGGAACTAGAGTTACGCCCAGTCCGATCCAGCGCAAAAGTGCCTGAATATGCCCAGGAAAGCAGGACCCATCCACTTCGTCATATGGGGGTCGTGAATCCTTTGTTCCCTAGCAAGCTAAAGGCCCCCCGCAACGGTAACAATTCCAGTGTGTTGGCGTAACTCACTTCAACGTATGACACAGATATTTACCGGTTTTGATAAATATCTGTGTCAGATTGTGGGCTGTCTGCATTCGCCCGAATACTGCGAGTGTGACGCACGCTAGTCGGGTGTGCTGCCTGGGCGCCGCAGAGGTTCGAACACGAGACACTCGTAGGTCCGATCGATTCGCTCAGCAGCCTGGTGCAAGCTATGCTGCAGAGCAGCGACCGGTTGGAAGGTGCGGTCAACTTCTGTGAGCCAGTCATATCTCTCAAGGAGTCTGCTGAACGAGATAGGGAGGGGAATATAATTCCGCGTATTCATATGCCTCCACGTGGACGCCGGCGTTTGACTGGCATCCAGAGGCGTAGGTATGCGCATGATTTCCCTGAATAATACCGCTTCAGGGGGCCTCTAGCTGTCAAGGGAGCAGAGGATTCACCACCCCTGTCGTCGAAGTGGATATGTTCCGATTTTCGGGGCATATTCAGGCAATTTTTGCGCTAGGATCGGACTGGCCGTAACTACGTTCTAAGTCTCAGCCTTTCCTACCAAAAGCGCGGGTCACATGGGAGGAGGGTGGTTTTAGTGGGTATTGATTGTTGGCCGTTCAGTCTGGCTGAGTCACCACACATGCTGGTCAAGTACGGGAGGATTACCAACGTAATCCCCTCGTATGCGACACCGGTCTAATCCCTTGCAAAGGACCCATTATTGTGCGTAAATAGCATTTCCCCCGCCTTAAAAAAAACTCACTTCAACGTAGCGTTTGTTACACTATATCCCAATTTCTTGGGGTCCGCACAATATGTCTTTTCCTTCCACACTCCTCTACTCTGACATGCATCTTCTATCACACGAGATACCAGCATATCAACCTTCACACAATCTATCTATCTATCTTTTTTTAGTCTACCTCTTCATTTGTACCCATCTATCTTGTAGTTTAACATTCTTTTTGTCACGTGACTTTCATCCCTCCTCATTATATGCCCATACCAACTTAATCTTCCTCTCAATTTTCCAGTCACGCGTGCAACTTTCAAAGAACCCCTTATGCATTCTTCAACATTCTCATTTCAGCTCAGAGAAGACGTTTTTGGCCCAACATTCCGACCCATATAGCATGACTGTCGTATGAGATTTATATATTTCATAAAGATAGTTAATAAGACGGTTAAAAATGGCGCTGGCTTTTTGGATAATGGGTTTTTTTTAAATGCATGTGCCATGTTCTTTCTTGTTGCCTTGTATGAGGATGGACGCTATTCTTGCGTGAAACGTTATTGCTGTAACGTATTTGACGGCGTCCCCTACTGGTCCAGGAGCCAGGTACAATTTTGGTCAATTATTTCATCTCGAGCGAAACTTCGTAAAATGCATTAGGCACTTATACCATGAATACTCGTGACCGTCAGCTGCGACTCCGTGGGTGGGGCGGGCAGCGGCAGCCTCCCACGCATGGTGAAAAAAATATTTTTTTCAGTCATTTCCTCCCATTTCAAAATTTGTCAGATTATAGTTTACCTAGTATTTTAAAGAAAAAACAAAGTCAGCTGACCATAACATTGTGGATTATATGTCAGCTGGCTGCTTGAACATGAAAAAAAATTATTATATTTTCAATGATTTCCTCTCAACTAAAAATTTACCTGGTGGTCGTTTATATGCTACTATGAATGAAACTTAATGTCAGCTTGCTGTATCTAAGTGGAAAATTTGTCAGCTGGTACCTTCAACGGTGTATCGCAGCAACACCGATCACCTACTGAATCTTATCAGCTGACGACTTTTCCCTTGACTTACAGCTAGCTGATTTTTTTCATTATTTACTAGAGTATGTTAACAATCCCCTTATAAAATTTCGTCCGGGAGAAAATAACGTATCTTAAGTTATTCGGCAGTATGCTTGATTTGAGTTTTAAATTTTTTCAAGAAGTCTTTATTGGTAAAGTCAACAGATTCCAATAAATCCCCATCTTCCTCACTTATTAATGACTTTGTTTTCAGTTCTGCAATAACATTTTCTTGTTACTATCTTTAGCTACTTTTTTCGTTAAAAGTCTACTTTTTTCTCGAAAAGCTTTTAATTTTTTCAGTCGTTCGGATGATTGTATTTTCAAGCTTTGCCATTTTTTTCGCAACGTTCGAGGTGTGTACTCTGGCGTCTTGTCCTAAAATAAAAAAACCCGTTTATGTTGTTGAAAAAATATATAATATGAATTACTTCACATAAAGCACGCGAAAACTGTATTTTGTAGGAAGACGATAGCTGTTGCGCTTCAGCTGTCGAACTTTGTTAAGATCACCGGTAGTCTAAGCCGCGGCACGCTCAGTGAAACAAAAAATAATATCGTTCTGTCTCATTCTTTTATACGACATCGGCATAAGTTGATCTTTTTCTTGTGTGAATGCGGCAAAAGCTAACAATTTGTCTATAGGTTTCTCTGTCTACGTTCCCCACCCATTTTTTTTCTACCGAAAATCTTCTACATGCGCTATACACAACAAAGGGCCTTTGTGCGCAGTCATGGCCCATGACTCATGGGTAAAACTTACCCCTCCAAGGGTACCTTTTGTTATAGCATAGCATCTGGAGAAGGTAATTTTAATCCGAAATTTAGCTGCGATATAGAAAGAAAGAATAACTTAAGATACGTTATTTTCTCCCGGACGAAAATTTATAAGAGGATTGATAACATATTCTAGTAAATAATGAAAAAAATCAGCTAGCTGTAAGTCAAGGGAAAAGTCGTCAGCTGATAAGATTCAGTAGGTGATCGATGTTGCTGCGTTACACCGTTGAAGGTACCAGCTGACAAACTTTCCACTTAGATACAGCAAGCTGACATTAGTTTTCATTCATAGAAGCACATAAACGACCACCAGTTAAATTTTTAGTTGAGACTAAATCTTATCAGCTGACGACTTTTCCCTTGACTTGCAGCTAGCTGATTTTTTTCATTATTTACTAGACTATGTTATCAATCCTCTTATAAATTTTCGTCCGGGAGAAAATAACGTATCTTAAGTTATTCTTTCTTTCTATATCGCAGCTAAATTTCGGATTAAAATTACCTTCTCCAGATGCTATGCTATAACAAAAGGTACCCTCGGAGGGGTAAGTTTTACCCATGAGTCATGGGCCATGACTGCGCACAAAGGCCCTTTGTTGTGTATAGGGCATGTAGAAGATTTTCGGTCGAAAAAAAATGGGTGGGGAACGTAGACAGAGAAACCTATAGACAAATTGATAGCTTTTGCCGCATTCACACAACAGCTGAAGCGCAGCAGCTATCGTCTTCCTACAAAATACAGTTTTCACGTGCTTTATGTGAAGTAATTCATATTATATATTTTTTCAACAACATAAACGGGTTTTTTTATTTTAGGACAAGACGCCAGAGTACACACCTCGAACGTTGCGAAAAAAATGGCAAAGCTTGAAAATACAATCATCCGAACGACTGAAAAAATTAAAAGCTTTTCGAGAAAAAAGTAGACGTTTAACGAAAAAAGTAGCTAAAGATAGTAACAAGAAAATGTTATTGCAGAACTGAAAACAAAGTCATTAATAAGTGAGGAAGATGGGGATTTATTGGAATCTGTTGACTTTACCAATAAAGACTTCTTGAAAAAATTTAAAACTCAAATCAAGCATACTGCCGAATAACTTAAGATACGTTATTTTCTCCCGGACGAAATTTTATAAGGGGATTGTTAACATACTCTAGTAAATAATGAAAAAAATCAGCTAGCTGTAAGTCAAGGGAAAAGTCGTCAGCTGATAAGATTCAGTAGGTGATCGATGTTGCTGCGTTACACCGTTGAAGGTACCAGCTGACAAACTTTCCACTTAGATACAGATAGCTGACATTGATTTTCATTCATAGTAGCATATAAACGACCACCAGGTAAATTTTTAGTTGAGAGGAAATCATTGAAAAAAATTTATTTTTTTCATGTTCAAGCAGCCAGCTGACATATAATCCACCATGTTATGATCAGCTGACTTTGTTTTTTCTTTAAAATACTAGGTAAAGTATAATCTGACAAATTTTGAAATGGGAGGAAATGACTGAAAAAAATTTTTTTTTCTACATGCGTGGGAGGCTGCCACTGCCCGCCCCACCCACGGAGTCGCAGCTGACGGTCGCGAGTATTCATGGTATAAATCATTGATGCATTTCACAAATTTTTGATTGGGAGGGACTTGGTCATGAAAATCTGTCACTGGCTCCTGGTCCATACCCACTTCGCTGGGCATAATATTTTTACTTTTTGATTTTTAATCATTAACCGCAATCAAATATAGTGTATATTACTCGGAAACAATATAATTTCTATCTGTTTTTTTTTAAATCAGATCAGTGGTACCGGAGATTACCGCGAACGTCTAAAATCACGGACTTTAATTCTTTACCTATAACATTATCACTCGTAATATGGCTGAAGTCGTAACTATGTAATTAATAAAAGACAATAGCTTACCCCAACTGTATTCTTTCTTAGAACGTATATTGCTAAATGTATAAATCTTTAGATCTGTCGGTCCGTTTTCATTTTTAACTGCTGTATCCCATCCGGCAGCAATGGTAGCGTTAGTGACGTAATCGCCGGGGACGTAGCAAAATTTTACATCCCTACTGTAAACAACGTGAATTAATCCTATTCCCAGCCCAAGTAATACCTGAAATCATAAGTGCATCCCACTTTGTTTCGCAATATTTATATTAAAAGAGAAGGAAGGGTAAAATTAGTGTACACAGGGTACTTTAAATGCGGGCACACGTTATAATAAATTCTAAGGTTATATTTACATATAAATGGTAGACTGAGCCTACATAAACAAAAACGCACCTGTCACAAAAATATTATTATTTTTAAATAATTGTAAGAGTATTGAATGTAAATTAATATCGCCAGTAAAATAAATGTCGCTAGCGAAGCCAAATTTGTATTAAATTAAATAAGAGAAATTAGGATTTGATTGGATCACTGATTCCAAAGACTATGTTGTCTATTGTCTGTGTTTAATTAATCTATGGTGGGTCTTAGAATGTTAATTGGGGCATTAGGTACTTGCAACTCCACTCTGTGGTTTTGATGGGCAGGCTTGGTCTATTTAATGAAGCGCCAAATTAAAATAGATTATGAAGTGAATAACGGGCGACCAATCGGTACACCGCTGAAGTTGTAATGTATACGTTGGTCGGTGATAAAAATGAATAGATAATAATCTATCACACAATAGTGTGGACACCGTAAGAAAACAGGCAAGTTAATTAATAATGACAGTTATGGTTGGTAGTTTTGGTTGATTTACTAGTTTTGGCCGTTTATGTATTTTACCTAGAGATAGTTGGGGGATATAAACCTAGAACGGGTTGTAATAGGGAGTAAAAGCTTGTATGGGAGATCAATTATTTCTCAGATTTATAGATATAAAAATTCATGATCTACTAAAAAATTGATAGTAATTCGATCTGTCTGGCTCGTACAGAAAATGGACACAGATACCTTTTATCAAGGGAGAAGGGATAGTTTGCGATGTAAAATGAAGTAAATCTTCCGAGGACAAGTGGCACCAACATAAAAATATAATCCAAAGTGGCCTTTTTTTTTTTTGTTGACGCATGGGGAATGTCTTTTCTTGGGACACCATCCTCGGGCCTGGGGGGAAGGCTCGCCGAGGGATGTGTGGGACTCTTGATCGACCGTATGCCCCCATGACCTCCGAACGGAGGGCAAGGGGGATGGTCGGCCGTCAAACTACCCACTAAACCTAACCTGCGCCCCTAGCTCACACGCTTTTACAGGGCGCCACAGGAACTGGACCAATAGGTACTACATCTGTGACGCCCCAACGCTTGTCGACGAACTCAGGGTGTCCTGCGGGGAAGGACACCCTCTTCAACAACAGGGGGGGAAGTCCGCGGGATCCCCCACTCGTCCACGCGGCCCCCTGTGCTGGAATCATGGTGGGAGGAGACTTTGTGCGTAGCGGCGCCTCCGACCCCGTAGCCGCTTTCTGCGGATGGGGTCCGCATACGCACTCTTGCCTTTGCCTCTCCGATGCCTCCTTCTGGGTCATCACCGACTCACAGAATGAGGCAACCTCGGACCAACATCTTTTGCTGGAGAGCATGGCTTTCACTATGTCCTCCAGCGACCTCACCGGACCGACGACGTTCTCCATTTAGGTTCTTTGTAGTCCCCAGGTGGCGCACTCCACAAGGGTATGGAGGGCCGTATCCAAGGGTGCGCCACACTCGTGACACTCAGGCGTGGGCTCCCGCCCCGCTATACGGCACAGATACTTACCAAAGCACCCGTGCCCGGTAAGAATCTGTACCATCCTAAACGTTAGGGTCCCATTTTTACGTGAGACCCAAAGAGACAGGTGGGGGCGGACCGCCTCCACCGTCTCAGTGCCAGCGACTGGGGATTCGAGGTCTCTTCCCCATCTCTCGTGTAGGGCCTCGGTCGCCAAAGCCCTCACTTTCCTCATTTCCGCCGGACACAACCGGCTTCCTCGCTCACGCGTATCCTTCCGGAAGCGGTGCACTTCTGCGAGCACCTCCGCCTGGAGCTCCCAGGGCGGATCACTCGCAAGAAGTGTCGCCGCTGTCCATGACACTGTCCGATACCCCCGGATGGATCTCACCGCCAGGACCCTCTGAGATCTCCTCAGCAGGGTCCTGTTTTTGCGGTGGAGTGCATTGACCTATACGGGGGCCCCATACAGTGCCATGCTCCGGAGGACACCGGCATAAAGCCTTCGTACTGCTGCGCCCGGCCCTCCCACGTTCGGCAGGAGTCTGGTCAGAGCAGCAGCGGTTCCTAGCAACTTTGGGGCCAACTGGGTAAAATGTGCCCCAAAGTCCCACTTACTGTCTAGGACAAGACCCAGATATTTCATATGGGTCTTAATTGCCACTGCTGTCCCCTGAACAACGACGTGCGTGTCCCGGGGTGCTCGTCTACGACGGCCGTGGAATAAGAGGGCCTCCGTTTTCCCAACGGATACCCTCAGGCCTAAACGCTCGACACGGCTGATAACCAACGCCGTCGCGGCGTTGGCCAGTTCCACGACCTCATCGTAGGTACTACCCCGAGCCGTTATGAGGGTGTCATCAGCGTAGCAGATGACCCCCATCCCGGGCAGGACCGGCTCCCGGAGGAGCCAATCGTAACCAATGTTCCACAGGATCGGACCCAGTACCGAACCCTGTGGAACACCGCACACGACACGTCGCCTACCTGCGATCTGGCCAGACTCGCCCTCCCAGATAATGGATCTGCTTCGGAGGTACGCCTCCAGCAGCCTCATGAGGTACGGGGGCACTCCTTGTGATCGAAGTGCCTCACTTATCGTCTCGTGTGGGAGGCTGTTGAAGGCGTTTGATATGTCTATCGACACTGCCAGAACATACTCCTTGGCCTCCTTCGCCTCGCTCGTAAGGCATCTGAGCTTCTCCAGGGCGTCGAGGGTCGAACGCCCCGACCTGAATCCGAACTGGGCCTCGGAGAGTCCAGGTCCCTCGGTGCTGAGATGTTGGACGAGGCGGCTTGCGAGAATCTTCTCAAAGACCTTCGCTACCTCGTCTAGCAACACGATGGGCCTGTACGCGGAGGGTTCCTCGGAGGGCGACCCGCTTTCGGGATCAAGCACAGCCTGCCCTCTTTCCACCGCTTCGGGAACTCACCTGTCCTGATGCAGGCGTTGTAGAGTTGCCGCAGCTGGCCACGTAGATGCTTGGCGGCCAGAAAGAGGACACGGCCGGGGATCCCGTCGGGTCCCGGTGCCGTTTTACGGCCCCGGAGGCGCTCCAGGGCAATCCAAAGTGGCCTGTGTTAACGCTTACTCTTTAAACAAGAGGTACTCACTAGAGGGTAAACTCTAGTATATAATAAACTCAATTAATGCATCTAGCAATTTTCATAGTAGCTTGAAATGTAATATTATAGAGGTAAAGAATAATCAGTACTAATCATTATTATCAAGTCGTACAGACAAACAGGTGGTACTTGCCAACCATCTTCTCTATTGAAATTTGGGTTTTTTTTTCAATAGCCTCACGCATCATTCTAGGTATGAAACGATTCTCTTTCGCAAGGATTAACCTACAAATCCTTGCGAAAGAGAATCGAATCTGATGTAGTGGTTAGGTTTATCCAGCGTGTGTACACTGATCGGAGACATCATAGACCTTGTCTCATGTCAGCTATATGTTCTTTTACCTATGTTTTTATACTCCTTTTTGTTTGCTCAATGTATGATAATCCACACGCACAATCAAGCTTGTAGACACCTGCATCCTGGAGTGGAATATTAAATTTCACAGGTCTCAGAAATTGAGTAATCTTTCTATCAATTATGTCTGTGACCCCCTTGATGTATAGCGTCGTAGAACTCGCCTGACATGCTGAAGCTCTCCAGTCAGTGTTCTCGCCACAGATTACCGCACTTAAAACCGTTTCAACGTAGTTTTATTAGTGGTGCTTATTACCCCGTTGGTTTTTGTGCAGGATTTGGCATTCCTCTGATTCCCTTAAATATAACCTACAGTCTACAAAACAATTGATCGAACCAGCGAAGCTGTGTGGGATCCGTGATCCATCATTGCACACATATGTATTCCTTGATACAAATAAAAAAATATTTAATTTAATAGTACTTACTCCGCTGGCACCCATAGAAGAATGCATATCCAACCAACCCGGCGCTGGTTCACAATATGGAGTAACAACTGAAAATAAAATTTGGCTTAAATAGGAAAACTTGTGGGCAACCACTAACCACTTTCGCAGATTTCAAAAACTGAGTTTCTCTGCGTATACTACCGTCTGTATAACGGAAAGTGTTCAGTGGAACTTGTTCCAACGCCTCATTTTCAGAACCGCACCGCTGGCTGTTACAACTTTACATTTCTCTAGACTTAATTCCGAGTACAACAGTTATTTGGAAGGAACTTCCCGTCGAGATTTTGCATGTGCGCTACGACTTGGATTCTTTAAGAAGGACGTTCTAATGTTCTTAGGGAACATTGTATAGGCGACGACTCTGGTGTTGCAAACGTCCATAAGCGACAAACCATTTTTCGTCAGATGAGCCTTCTGCCTGTTTACTTGCTTCAGCCAATAATAAAAGCTTTTCATAGATACCTTTTAGGTACATTGTTATTCTTCCATGACATAATGACAAAATATTTAATTAGCATCCAAAAATTTTAAATGTTCGAGAGTAATAGAAACAATTGCATAATGCCTTTTTTATTATAAATTATAAATAATTTCAGAAGAAGGGATAGATATTTACCAATTGGTGGTCTGACAATACAAACAGGCAGATCTTTCCCCAATGTCCTCACTAATTCCTCAGCTTCCATCTTTGTAAATGTGTAAGTATTTGGCCAGTCATCAATTAATCTAGAAAATAAAATCTAATTTATAACTACCACCCAAGGATCTTGTTAGACAACGTCTGTGTGACTATTTTGGTGTTTCTTGAAGTCACTGGCTTTTAAGGTTAATACGTACGCCTTCTCAATGTTATTAAGCCTGTCCTCTTCCATAGATTCTGCTAGTTGAATTAAAGCATCAGGAGCAATAGGAGCCTGGTAGAACTCCTCATTTACATCATCGTTAATCCGGCTGCGGGTCGTCCAGCAAAATGCTGTTGATACGTGAATTAATGACCTGTAATTTTTTAAAATTAAGCTATGTCGTCTTGGTGACTTCAGATCAGGAAATAAGGAAGTGGAATGCCATGGGCATATCCACAAGTAAAATTTAGCACATAGAGTCTGCCAATAAGACTGAAGTGTGTGGATGGCGAACAATTTAAATCTAGGCTGAGTGGCAGATAAATATTTTTGCACTCCGGTCGTTCTTCTGATTCAATACATGAAATTACGACGCGAGCCACGCTACCGTAAGGTTGCCTTTGCACCAGAGATGTACTATGCAACGTTGCCACAGATGCGTTTGATATCCTCCAATCATATTAATTGATTTGATTGGATTGATCCACATAGCATAGCACTGGTGGAAACTGATTCAACCAAGATGCGTTTTTTATATGGAAGGATGCGTGCCTTTCCTATTGTCGATATGTCGCATAGCTCGAACTGCGCATTTCCCACAGCTAACATGCGGGGGCGCATTTTCATAGCACATCTTACTCGCTCCGCTACATAGTTTAGCATCAGTGGAAATTGTCACATAGTTTTGTAGCTTAGCTATTTTATATTCTCACAGTATGGCTGCAAAGCACATATGATGGAAAGGGGAATCCAGCGATTCCAGAGCGATGGTGCTTAAATCATTTACACGTCAAATAAAAATCACCAAATACCACAAGTAAGAATAATACAACTTCAACATTACTGGTATTATAGCCTTAATAAAATCGCAAAATTATAGGAAAATATAGCGTTTGGTATTGTCACTTAGTACTGACCTTAACTTTTTACATTCCTTAGCTAATTTAAGGACCTCCCTAGTACCTCGTACATTGATAAGTGTCGCAACTTTTATAGGCTCGTCGAATTTTGTAGTCGCTGCGTAGTGATATATGGTGTCCACCTGAATCAAGTTTAAAAGTTTAATCTTTACGTATCTAAATTAATGCCTATCTAAATTTTGAAATTCTGCAGTTAATTTACCAGTTACTCTTAGAGACTAATACAACCGACTCTCTTATTCGTGACATTGAAATCATGTTTGGGAAGCAACTATAGTCCGTTTCACATTTACCACGTGACAGAAAACAACAAATCGAAACACCCGACTGTAAATCCGCCTTAACCAGCGTGGCAGATTTCTCGACCGTTCATTTAAAAAAAACTTCGTTTAAAAAAACCGACTTCAAAAAGTCAGTCAGTTCAAGGGTATAGGGTTAAACTCAAGAAGTTTCTTGTTGACCATCAAAAATCACAGGCGGGCCAAAGACACGACACCAGCATTATATAATTCTGGTATTGTTTTAAGGCTGTTTTTTTATGTTATTTATTTACTTTGTTTACCATATAATATGTTGTGGATAATATCGTTAAATTTATTATATGTATATGTGTTGTATATGAATTTTATGCTATAAATATTTGTAATTTTATTGAACTCAGTACTAATATTCTCTTTATTGCAACAATTATATGATTATTTATTAATAATATAATGTGTAGTTTGCCGTGACGTCGCTCTAGGGTCAAGCGGAAGATCAGCGTTGGTCTGAAAGATCAACATTTTTGCTGAGCTTGATCCAATTTTTAGGATTTAATTTATGTATATCCTCAGTTACTTTGTGGTTGTATTGCCTTTTTTTATTGTGCTTTATTTATTAATTTTAATGTTTCACTTGTATATGTCCTAAAAATAAACCTGTTTCTTTCTTTCTTTCTTTCTTTCAAAAACTAAAAAGTGTTTTAGTTTTTGAAGTCGGTTTTTTTAAACGAAGTTTATTTTTTATTTTTTACTTTTTAGTGTATAGCTATGTATGGGTAGACCTACGAAAGGTGCAGCGCTCCTTAAAAAATATAGGTCCAAGAAATGGGAACAAAAAAATGTTCGTAAAATGAAAACTACTGGGCCAAAGTATATTAAATTTTTAGGGAACCAAACTGCAGCTATTCTGCGTCGAGCAAAAAAGAATCACGGAAATCGGATCACAAAACTCGGAGTAATTGGTATACATACATAAAAAAAACATACCGATAAAATTGAGAACCTCCTCCTTTTTGGAAGTCGATTAAAAAAGGGGAGACCCGAACCCATCCATGGGAGTGGTGTTAAATTTTATTACCTCGTTGGTAAGCGTTTTCCAATCCTCATCTCCCAAAGAAAGTCTCAACTGAGCTATGTCTCCATGAACTGGTACCAGCTTTTCCGCAAAGTTAGGTTGCTTACCGCGCAAATAATCGAACAGCTGTGAAACAAATACAATTTTGAAATCAATCGATTTTGTGCGGTAGGTAACTAATAAGACTTCATCGTTGCTCAGTCATTGTCGCAAATTATAATCTAACCAAGTGACTGATGAACCACTTCCATTGTTTTTGTTGTTTGACTTTGCAACCCTAAAAACCATTTAATAAATTTCTATCAAAAACTAACTTTCGTTGAAAGTATTTTAAGTTGAATTTGTCAATCTCGCTAACTTATAGCGTAAGATTCCACAATCTATATTACGCACAAGTGTTACATTTATTTAGTTGCGTAGTGTTTGTCATGTTTCTTTTGAAGGTTAATAATTAATTTTGTGCACCCTCTTATTCTTGACACTGTCGGTCATTTCCTTAACTGAATAATAATTTTCTTGTATATAGACTATTCACTACATTTTATGCTATGTTGGCAGACGCGATACATTTATGCTGTGTTCGGTCTATTTTAATACATATAAATTTTTAAATATAATATTTTATATAAAATATTATATAATTTTTTTACAAACTATAATGTAATAAATTCTTGTCATTCATAACCTATTTAATGAAAATGGTTTATGAATGACTTCAACCTGCTATCGGTTGTGCCAATTTGCTAAGTTTCTTATACAGTAAAATTGTTGGAGGGATGGCAAGCTGTTCAGTGTATGAAATATGTTAAAACCGTAAGGTTCTCTGATTGTAAATATAGTGACCAGCTGCTGTTATTTTATTATCAGAAACCCTTCTGAGTTGTTGCAAGTATTACACAAGCCTGTGTGTAGTGTAATAGTTTTATTATTGATTTTAATTGTATGTCCCTGGTAAGTCTTTATTAAATGTACTTCTATGTTATGTATCGTATACGTCATTCATTTACGTATCAATAAATATTTTTTTCGTTTTTTCCTAATAAAAAGCAGATAAAAGTTATCTATCGAAAAAATAATATCCTGAGTAAATTCAAACTGTCACTTTTAATTTTGCCACGTTATGTTTTATTATGTAGTATAACTCTGATGATTGAAAAATCGTCCCTAATAGCAATTCTTTATTTGTTTACTAAGCTTCGTAAGGTTGAGCTTGATACTAAAATAGAAATATCACATGTGCTACTACAGCTAGGTTCCATTAGAGACTCAGAACGACCACGTTCACTACCGCGATTTTTCCCTTTCAACATTCTTGCTGACGTTACAATCATAAACCCAAGTGGAATGGTTATTCCACCCACCTCTTGAAATGAGTCGTTGTGAGCGTTTGTGTGATCGAAAATGATGACGTCATTAATGATATTTTCGCCACGATCACAACGACCAGAGACATTTTGGGTGTTGTGAGCTAATAAAGGACTGATAACTTACCGGTTCCGATGTTATAGAGTTTAGTCTATCTTGCATATTTTTTCCGCGCTTCTCCCTTAGTAATACGTATATTACTTTTATATCACACGATCTAAAATTCAAATTAATTACATGTACATAAAATATAATATATTACGTTGTCTGACATTGTTTGGCCTAATGGTTTGAGCTTTGGCCTGCAGTTCACTACAACGCAAAGTCCACTCGTGCGATTACCGCGCATTGGTACCACCTGATGTTCCAAATTAGGCGATGGTAACCATTTTCCATAAGGAGAATTGAAGTGAGCCTTGTGTCTTTTCGTGTAGATATGAAAAAACAAATTTTGCGCTATGTACGCTCATTTGGCCATTATTGAGATCATCCCGGAGTTTTCTGTTGTATATAACTTAAGACAAGCATAACAGCTATTCACAATGTTCTATTACGATAACCGGATATCTTCTACCATCTTCTATGAACGTTATTATTTTTTCTATAATATTATAACTAATCATAAGACTAGAATAAAGATTATATAATAATAAGATTAATAATAACAAGGTCTCCACCTCCGTGCTTGCCTTATCTAGCCGGCACGGAGTGGAGATCGCTAGAGCTAAAACTCAAGCTCCAGGGGTGGAAATGATAAATGGCATTACGTCAGAAGTAGCTTCGGTGAACCTGCGCCCACCTCTCTACACCACTTAGTCACTCACACCCATGTTGTCTGCTATGACACTTTGGGGCCCATACACCGTCTACCCATTTTTCCATGTTCCCTGAACATTGCGACGGGCAGACGCTATAGTCCCCATATTCCCATACCCCTAGTACCACTAGCAATTCACCCCAATAGCCCGGTACTTTCTGTTCTCATTTCCCACAATAGTCCTACCCTGTCCGGGGCTTGTCCTTGGGTGCATTATTATATGGTGTATACAGGGATAATCACTGGTCAGAGTCACACCGTATTTAGATTAAGTTTGCCAAGGGTAAGGGGCCTCTGCGTGTTGGCCTCTTCTCCCTCCCCACGCAAACCCTGCAAAAGTCCGGGGCATTTTTATGGCCCGTGGTCTTCAAAGATTAATCATAATTGCGACGGGCAACCGCCATAGTTCCCGATCTTTTACTCTATTAGCAATTCATCCTAATAGCCCGTACCTCTGTGTAGACAGGGACAAGCAAGTTACGCTGGTGCTATGGGTAGTATACTACGGCCCACTCTCCGCCAATCCCAGACACCCAGACCATAGTAAGTAAAAGCCTCTATGTTCCAGCAAGTTCGGCCGTCTCCGTCATCCGCAGAGGCAGTCTATCAAATATAATTTAGCAACTATTTTGACGTCTGCCTTTTGCACGCAGCATGCAAACACTCAATATCTGCGATGCTGGCTGCCACTGCTGAAGTATTTTGAGAATTAGCTATCTTCCGCGCGCGAACAAAATTGGAAGTAGGGAAAAAGTTTGCCGTTTGAAATTCCTTTACAGAAATTGATTCTTACACGTTACACTATGATTCGTTATAATATTACAGGCTGTGTTTATTTTTTCAAAATCAGCCGATTCGATCCCTGACAAGGATGCTTGATTTTTCAAAATTCTAATGATATAGCTTTAGTTTTCGTCAATGACAGACAGATACACAGACAACACACCATACCCAACCACTTGAAGGGCTCACACTAACACAATTTACATATTAATTATGTACTAGAATCTTTTTCTTTTTTCTCTAAATTAGCCAAATATCAAGGCTAACGGGTTGAACCTGAGACCTGTACCACAGGTTTCTCTTAAACCTAATTTAGGCATCAGCCTTTTACTTAATGTTGTTACTAGTTTTAAATTTCACTGTGTACTTATAGTACTTAAAAAGGAAATAAAGAATTATGTTATCGTCAATCTTGAGTCATCCCTTAAGAGAGAAAGAAAGAAAAACTGTGTTTGAGAAAAATAGCGACGTAGTTACATTCTTTACACATTATTATACACAAAACATTTGAGAGCAGCAGCTTTTTAGCACGTTTGATGTTGCAAATGTCCATAGGCGTTGGTAACTAGTTTTCATCAAGTGTGCAATCTGCCTGCCTGCTGAACTCATTCAATAAAATATAAAAGTCACCTCTGAGTGATTTTCGCTGTTTCGTTTTTTTTATAATGAATAGGCTCGCCTTTGACATCGCTCCTGATATCAGGTGGAAATGCAGTCTAAGGTGGAGCACGCTTGCCTAGAAGATACCTGTTCACGCGAGACTTGAAGACACCTAGATTCTTCAGGAAAGACAGACGACGGTAAAGAGTTCCACTCTTCAGCGGTGCGTATGATAAAAGTGGAAGCATACCGTTTCGTCCACTTTGTTGGTATTCCTACCATATATCAGGGTCATGAGCAGGTTCGTCTGCATGTCGTATAGTTTAGCACTTTGCCCTGAAGACCCACTTGAAAGATTCACCTGCTTTCAACGAGAGACATTTGTAGACAGCATAATCTCCGAAACATCTTTGATTAATATAACTTCAGACGATTGTGTACGATGCACTGCATAGTGCTGATTGTCACCGAGAGGGCGAAAACTATTCAAGAAAAAATTGTGAGGAAATGACACGACCTCACAAATTAGAAATAAGACTCAAGAAGGAGGATATGACTTCAGATCGGCTTTAGACTACTACTATCTAGTAAATACTAGCCAAGGATAACTGAACAGATTACTTACCCAACTAAATATTTTTTATAAAGTGGTTGTTAAATCCTTAAGTAATCCGTGCAGGAACGGAGAAAGAATACAATTTCCTGCGACCATGCGGCCTGTCGTAAGAGGCGACAAAACAACCCACAGCCAGGTGGTAGGGCGTTTGCCCGACTGGATGGCTCCGGTTCTAAAGTATGTCGCAATAACAACCTTGAGTTGTGTTCCGGCATTAGTGACCAGATTCCAGTCTCCCTTAAGAGAGCAGCACCACATTTGTAGCACTTCTGTTGTTGCAAATGTCCATAGGTGATGGTAACCACTTTCCATCAAGTGGACCACACGGTCCAGGCACACGCCTGTTAGCTGAGTTCCTGCAATAAAAAAATAGCGATTTTATCTACCTTAATAGTTTCTCAATCATCAGCTTTCCTAAGAATCCGGTAGCGCCTGTAAGAAACACGGTACTTCCTTGATAGTGTTTTTGTATGTCCGAAGCGCGTAAATCGATGACTGCGTTCATCGGTTCCTGAAGAGCCAACGCTTCCAGCTCAACAATTTCCGCGGAATCCATTTTCGGGTATTCAAGTCAAACGTATTTGTTACAAATAGAAGTAACCACAGATGCCCGTTTGTTTTATATTCCGGGAATTATTCATTAAATTCAACAATTCATTAACACCACGTGTTGACGTTACATTCATAATTAATTTATTAAATAAAAGTACTTACCTACTGCAACATTACCTTTAACCTTAGCCTATGGTTACGTTCTAGAGCTTTCGCTCAGGAGGCCACGATACGACTTCCTACTTTTTGTTACCCGACTGCCAAGGAAGGGTTATGTTTTTCGCGCATATCTTGTATGTTTGTAAATGGATTTAACAGTTAAGCTATCGTTATCCGTACAATGAAAAAAATTGCTAACAACCGAGTCAGGGGGATGTCAGAAGTAAACTAAAACTATATTTTTTTTATTTTTTGTTTCTCTGTTTGTCTGTCTGTTTGTACCGGCTAATCTCCGAACCGACTGGACCGATTTATAATACGGCCGGCGTAACTTGGCGAACGTGAACATAGGCTCTGCGAACTTTAGCGCATGAACACTCGTGTGATGAGTGGGCATACGACTCGTCAGTGAATACAATTGGTCGCCCTTCATCCCTGTATTTTTTCATTGCTTTGTACTAGTTGGTCACTGTATTTTCATCACGAGTTTACACGCGCTAAAGTTCGCAGAGCCTATGTTCACGTTCGCCAAGTTACGCCGGCCGTATTATACATAAAATGTATGGTGGTAGCTTTAATTTCTTAAACAACTTATAACAGACTGAAAATAATTTCTCTGCAACGTAACATAATAGAAGCGGATATTTTGAGAGGGTCTGATGTCGTTGAGATAGTTTTATCTTATTTATGATATGATTTATAATATATAAAGCTGATAGGTTTGTTTCTTTGTTTGTTTGCTTGAGCGCGCTAATCTCAGGAACTACTGGTCTGATTTGGAAAAAAATCAGTGTTAGATAGCCCATTTATCGAGGAAGGTTATAGGCTATATACCATCACGCTAAGAGCATTAGGAACGGAGCACCAAAGAAGAAATAGAATTGACAATTTCTTCTACTACTTGCTTTTTTTTTAAACTAATCCACGCGAACGAAGTCACGGGCAGAAGCTAGTCTATATATTAATACGTGAAGCAAAAATGTTGTAACCCTTTTTGCGAAAATTGCGCGAACGGAGTATGAAATTTCGCACACTTATAGTTTATACAGAAAAGAGGCGACGAATGCTATTTTTTTTATAATGCATAAAAAAACATTGCACACACTACCATGTATTTGATACTCACGCGCATATATACTCCTTTGTTTATTGTTCAAGTCAAATTAACAGTGTACCCTTGGCGAAAATTGTGATTATAGTCTTCTCTGTGTCATTTCTCATTATTCTTACCAATTCTTCCATAGTCATTAGTGACACATTTTAAATTAAATTTTAAAAAACAATTGTGAATTCTTAGCTCCATTGTAAAGTCTCTAGCAATCGTTCAATAAATAGGGTATTTCATAATAATTATGTTGGACAAAATTATTATCTGTTAACAAAATGTACAGGTTCCCTAAATGACAAACTTCCACTACCTTTATGATTTGGCTACAGAACCTTAAAGAAATATTTAATCGAAAATACCCATTTCAAAAACTACTCAATGGATAGGTACTCTTGTTAAAATCAATTGCCGTTGAAATATCTTTATTTACTTCAAATCTGTTCAGTATTCATCACTGTAATTCAAAAATTACAGAGGGAACACAGTTTTTAGTATTTTGGAAGTTAAATAGATAATACCTATTTCCGCAACTATAAATTTACGTAGTTCAAAAATAATTAAAGAACATCGCGTATCTACAATTTGTTTACGATCTGACTAACCACGGATATATATGTCTATCAATACGACACACAACTACGTAACATTGTAAAAAAAAACTCAATCATTACACATTCCTCCTTTCCATCCCTATCTTTTAGTTCCCGATCCCGAGATAAATGACCGATAAGTACTGTGACAACACAAAGATCAACGAACGAACATGAGGAAAATATAATCCAAAACGCTACATAACCCTAAAACTACAAAATAATGTTATAACATTATTGTCTGATCCGCAAACACATACATTAATAACACAATTCACTTCTAATTTTCAATTTGGGTGAAGCAACGTAAGAAACCATGCAATCATAAAATGCAATCATTCATTGTCATTGAACGTCGTCATTCATTTGGCGTCGCGTCGTTTCGTTCGAATCGATGGCATGGCGTGGCAGTGTTACCAGATTTAAATTAAAGATTCTGCTATCTGCTTGGATAAATTCCACTAATATATTGAAAAAAACTGGATTAATTCTTTGTGTTGTGGATGTATGAATAAATCATCAATCAATCAAACTGTTCATAAAACTGTTGTCCTTAGGTTTACTTACATTTAAGTCGGGAACGGATAGTATTTTCGCGGGCGGGTTATATAGTCTTGATGTGCAGGTTTCATCACGATGCGGTGTTCCCTTCACTGTCAGGACGTGGTTATTGTAAGAATGCAGTGGAACACTTAGAAGCCAATGATGGCGCTATGGAATAATTGACGTTCCAAATGATTCCCGACTATTACGAAGCCAGGTACACTGATCCCGATTTCGACAACGCTTCGCACACATCCATATGGACATAGTGGAAGCATTACCCATTTCTGATGTTTATAGATACTGCCATACAGTCATCGACAGGTTTACATGTTGGCCTGACGCATATCCCTTAGCAGCAGTCGCGAAGCGTAGTGGGGGCGGCAGAATTTCACAATAAATAGTATAAATAATTGAACCATTTCATATTTTTATCGCAACTACAAATTCGCGTGGATTGTAAAGAGCACGGAATTTTCATTACTTATTCTGTGACGTATTCGAGGAATCCCTTTTCTTTGAATGACACACACCAACTTTACCTCTTATAATATTAGTATAGATAAAGTATCCAATACATTGAAATATGTAAATAAAAGGGCGGGAAAACTACCGATTTATTAGCAACTAATACAGAATATCCTACTAACATTATAAACGCGAAAGCTTTTAAGAATATATGGACGTATGTTTGTTAATCTTTCACTCAAAACCACTGAACGGATTTTAATTAAACTTTAAAATAAAATAGTTTACACATCAGTATAATACATAGCCTGTAATTTATAAAAAAGTGGTGTCAAATACCCAAAATATAAGTGTCAAGTAAGCAGGTGAAACCGCGGGGCGCAGCTAGTTATATAGTATTTATTTATTCACTACCTCTCAAATAAATATTTTCTTAATTTTCTCTGTCATCTGTAATACCAATGTTTTTATAAAGAGTGTTAGGTCACCTTATCACTCTTTGTAAAATTGACATGCACTTGTTATATTTTTACTAACATTTTGTAGTTTATGTGCCTAAAATATTTCTGTTTTTGCTGAAATAGTATAAGAACTTTTCCAAATTCTAACAGATCTTCTAATTGAATCGCTGAACTTCTATTGAAGTTTTGTTTATTTTTCTATTAACTGCTACATTTTTCTAATCTGAGGTATAATGCTGAACTCTTAATTGATAGTTTAATTCTGCAAAAATCTCCGAATTCTCTTACATCTGGTCATCCTGCGTTAATATAATTGAACGGGCTCTATTATTGTCTCTTTCGCCGTTCACTCTTGAATGATTCATTCGACATCCACATTCACTTGCTCGCGTCGCGGTGTCGTGAAAAGGCGTCACGGTGTATCCAGTGATATTTGACAAAAATGGTTTATAAATGGAGAGTGGAGCAAACTCCTATGTTTTTGGAACATTTCAAAAATTATCCTACCCTGTGGAATTTCAAAACTGACGGTTATAAAAACCGAGTCCTGCGTGCGAAAGCGATGCGAGCATTAATCCAAGATTTAAATATTGAGGGAGTGAACGAAAGAGACGTAAAATTGAAAATCAAAAGTATTCGCACTCGTTATACTTGCGAGTTGTCAAAAATAAAACGATCGACTGAAACCGCTTGTTCACCAGATGATATATATGTTCCCAAGTTGTATTGGTTTAAACAAGCTGATGAGTTTTTGCATGCTGTGTGTGTTCCACGAGAGAGATCGTCGAGTTTCGTAAGTATCATCATTTTTGCTTAGTTCCTAAGGCTTAGGCGAACAGTAGTGACAAATGTAAGTCTCATGTGCGAGAGCATTATCTATATAATTTCCTTGCATACCTACCTAGTTTGTATTATATTGACAAAGATAAATGCTAATAAAATCTGATTGCACTTATCACTATTCTTCAGGATAACGCAGTGCGTTCGCGATATCTTTTTTGATTGTGTAGTGTAAGCCAGGGCCAGTTCATTGGCTCGCCATATTAGCTTCGAAGTACATAAAAGTAATGTTGATATTGGACGGATCAATCAAATAGCCTCAATTCGGATCAAAGACACAACTGAAAGAGATAGACTATTCATTGGCATTGAATCATTCAAATGTATGTGTTTAGGTATATCAGAGACTGTTGAGTATCATTAATTCATTATTCTATGGTTTAATATGAATCACTTTGGCCGATTCATCTAAAAATTAAAATTATAAACAGAAATGAACCGTCCAATGGCGACGTAAGTAATTTGGAATTTTAGGCATGTAACTCAAGTTTAACCGCAGTGAGTGAGTATTCGAATATCCGATACTCTAGAAATTTCGGTATTAAGATTTCTTATGATACGTATTTTCGATTACACACCTTCTATTACGTACTACGCTACGTGCCTATATGATTTCAAAACATTTATTTCCTCAGATATACTTAATAGATTCGAGGATTCGATATAAAATAATTATAATATAACCGCTTATAAAATATTTTATTTATATTGCAAAACCCACATGTTACACAATGTTCTCTAATCCATCCTAAGGTTATCTGGAAGAAATTGCTTTTAGTGATAAGACCGCCTATTGTCTTCTGTAGGTACTTAAACTTCTTTAATAGTATCTTAATGTTATGCAATAAAGTATATTCTATTCTATCCCATCCCATTCTTAAATATTGATTTGGGTGGAGTACCTATAGTTATGGAATACCTTTTATTATAAACAGATCCGAACTTTATAAATATAGGTTAGTAGGCTAAGGTAGGAGTTCCGCTTCCCTTGGCCCACGCCTCATCCTTTTTTTATAGCCACCCAAAATTCACGTTATATTTCAAATGATAAATGTCTCATATCTATACCGTGGCTCTTCTACCATAATTTTGACTACAACATCCGGAGGAGACGCTTTATGATACACAGTATTTATTTTCGATAAAATATGGAGATGGTTAATGAGTGCGCGATGTGGCGTTTTCTGGTACGCGCTGAGGTCTTGGCATACAGATTACCGCGACTACCCGACACCACATCACTGATATGTTCTACATATATATAAGTATATCAAAAACCGGTACCATTCATTTTCACGGAACCTGGTACAATATTATATTTTATTTACAGCATACTTCAAAACAGCAGTCGGATGTAACAGAATATGAAAACTCAGATGAAGAGCAAGAAGTAGCCGAAGATAAAGTTAGTGAACAGTCTCAGAAAACAAACAACGAACAAGTACTCGCTAGTAAATTTTTGGCGTGTAGGAGTCGGAAAAGAAATCATGATACATCAATAGATAGACCATTAAAAGAATTGAAGACCGTTGATGATGATGACAAAGAAACAGCCGAAGACGAATTTGACTTATTCTGTAGAAGTCTGGCTGTGCAGTTGAAGAAAATGCCTCTACAACGAGCTTTAATTTGCCAACAGAAATTACAATCAGTTATGATACACGAACGTCTTAAGTCAATTAATATGAGTTCACCGAAACACTCCTCTAATGATTCTCCGCGTTCATCGCCAAATATATACTACTCCTATAACTCTGCAAACTATAAAATCGAAGAACAGTAGTAATATGTAATGTCACTAAAATATACCTTCAATACTAATATGTCGGATTTTCTCGAAACCGCTGGGAAAAACACTATCTAAAATATATATTTTGTTTTTATTGGACTTGACTTTATGTTGTTGGTCGGAAGACCTCACAACTTCACCGGGGCTCACGGGCGTGCGCCTTCGCGAGGCGAAGATTTTTCGAGCCCAGGGGGCATCTTGCTCGAGGAAGCTCCTTTACTTCGGCTGGACTGTTACCATGAAAGGGGGATGAATCTAACGATGCCGACTAGAGGGCGACAGGTAATATAAATCCTGAGGGGAAGGATCCCGGTGGACCGGGATCGGCAGTTCGCGGCGGCCTACGCTAAGTAACTGCCGTTTCGCAACGTGTTATGGCTGGTAGAGAAGAAATGTCGAAAGAAACTTCTCAGCAACACGTCTAGTCTATCCTATGGGGAGGCTATGTCTCCAGGCGTCCCTCGCGGGGACGTGGAGATGTCGTGATTGACTCCAGAATAAATAGATCATTAATGTAATATACTTACATGAAGTATTAATAAAAATACTTACACGTAAATAAATTGATTTTATTTGTATTTTACTGGTGCTGGTAAAATTACGCAAAACTAACCAGATTGCTTAAAAAAAGAAGTTATTGTGCATCGTTGAACTCTGAATAATGCTTTAAATCATTCAAAACAATCCCTATTAGTAAAATATCTAAGCACTATTTGCAATTTCATTCGTGCAAGAAAAGCATCTCAGTATTTTATTTCTTGATTCATTTATTGCCTTTGCAAAGTTAGCCTTTATTCATTCTAAAATTATGAGGGGTCTAATTAATTGGGTCCTCTTGTGCTGATTCTTTGAAATATTTGCCAAATGTCCATAGGCGAC